>CAAE01015007.1:1973341-2016269 GCA_000180735.1 Tetraodon nigroviridis | reverse complement strand
AGGGAGCTTTTTTGGTTACTTATCCGCACATTTCTGGCTTGGGTACGCGCCATGGGGGGTGCGGTGGGCGGGGTGAGGATGGCAGCCGGGGGCAGACTGGCAGGGAAGGGCGTGAAGGTGTGCTGGTGGGTGTGTTGGTGCTGGTGCATGTGCTGATGTTGGTGAAACTCAGCCCTCAGGAGCGAAACAGGGGCTAGCGGCGAAGCGGGCGGCCCCCGGCCCCGCTCTGAACTCTGAACCAGGAAGCGGTTGTTCAACTCCTGCCTCAGGAGGTCATGCTCTGTAAGAAAGGAGAGCGGGTGGGGGAGGGGGGAGCAAGGAAAGGAAACAAGGGGGCGGGAAGAGGGGAAGGGACACAAGAAAAAAAAAGGCACAAGCGCCCAGTCAGTCTTCACAACAGGGATAAAGAGAAGAAAATAGTCACCTGGCATTCTCTGTTTCTCCAGCTCATGCTGTGAGGGTTTTCTACGTGGGGACTCATTGGTGGTGGTAACAGAGTTGCCTGTGACAATGTGCCAATCAGAATCCCCGAATGAGGCTGGCAATACATGATTGGTTGGTTGAATGATATCAACAGGCTGGTATCTAAAGACAAGAGAGAACCAAGAGTCATCCCAGCAGAAAACACACACACTCTTACGCTTGCCCTTCACTAGCGGCATAATTGTTACATGTTTTGAAGACATCAATGCTGGAGACATTTCTATTCTTCAGCTGCAGCGTGAAATTGCCTGCCTTTCATTAAACTGTTGAAACCAATTATCAAATCGTTACAAATCATCGGTTGCTGGCAGGGGAAAACATAATTCTGGTTGTTGAGGTTGCATCAGATTGCACCATTTTCCAACATGTGCCTGTCGACTCGCTGCTCTCAGTGCGCTGAAGATGTCTCCAGCTGTGATGACCGCCCAGTTGTAAGCTGACATTTTCCGGCGACGCATCCAAGCCTTTAAAGGGTGATCTCACCCGTCATGTTCAAAATCTAAGCTCCAAACCGATCCATCTTAGAAATGGATTCACAGATGTTCTTCACCACAAGTGAGAATACCACCAAACATTAAAGCATGTGACTTGTGGGAGACGCATCACAGCACCGCTCTTAAACAGAAAACCACACTTATTTACGCTCTGTTTTGCACCACGAAGATTTGTGCTTGTTTTAAATTATTGATGCCGCGACAGGCTCTCGCGCTGCTCCACCACTAATACGATGCTACAATGATCAAAACTGCATCATTGGAAATAAATCACAACTCAGTCTGCAAAGAAAACTAAAGAAAACTTTAGAAATTCCAAACAGGTAATTAAAAAAAAAAAAAAAAAAAAGTCTTGTCCTAAATGTGTAGGAAACAATAAACCTACACTAAAACCTACATTTAGCAATAAACACGGATGAATTTAACAACAAACCTGTTCTATGTTCCATCAAAACAAGAAAAGAAAATCTGTAATAGATGCGCACTTACCACAGCAGCTACTGTGGACAAAAACTGGTAGAAAAACAACACTTAAGCATTACAGTACAGGTTAGGGGTTAGGGTTGGTTCCTCAAATCAGATCTGAATTACACTCATTACTATTCGAATTTTTTTCGATTAATTTTTCCACATTAATGTTTCACGTGAATTTGTACAATAACACTCTGGCACCTCTTCAAAAGATTTTCCTTACGTTACTGGAAGATGCCAATGTTATACTGGGTTTTGCAATATTTTACTCGTTCACGCAACCTCCTGCTGAGGCATGGCAATTTGGACTATTTTAAGGTTAATTGTACAGCCACAGGCAGCCGGCAGGCATTGATATTTGAATGCTGTAGAAAGCCTAAATATATTTTTGACAAAAATGTCCTGTTAATACAGCAGCACAAAAATACAGGAATAAAGAAAATGATGAAAGCACTACAGAACCTGGTATTTATATATTATGATACCCTGATAAGGTTGTATTATCATTTATACACTCATTTTCCATGTACGAATAAAACATCTGTAACTATAAAGAGTCAGTGTTGGGAGAGCTTTACCTGGGTAGGGGGTGCCAGCAGGGTGCCCAGGCACCACTAAACTGTTGGTTGGTAAGGTCGGTGGTGGTGGCAATGTGGCTGGGGTTGCAAACATGGCCGGATAGCGATGCGCCGGGCTCCGTAGGGATGAATAGTGCGAGGTAGAGAGGTTGGCGATGGACAGGGGCAACGCTGTGGCCGAGGACGGGAGCCCGCTGAGGTGGTGGTGAGGGGAGGGGGGCAGGTGCTGTTTGGGAAGAGCCACTGGACTGCTGCGGCTGTGGCTGATCCAATGAAACAACAGACAATTGTATATTAGAGGGACCCCAAAGTGTTCAGTATTCCTCACACTGTACCTGAACTATGTAAGAACTTGTCTTCCAGCATCTATTACCCATAAATATATATCTACAGGGTTGCAGGAATGGTCTAGGATGAGCAATAGTTGAATGTACCACGATGTTCAATGAAAAACAGTAAATCTGAAGGCTGGATATTGCAAATTGTTTTGTTGGGAAATCAATATCTGTGCAAGAGTCAATGTAGTGTTGAATTGAGCGTTGCACTTTTTTGTTTTTGTACTGGACCGCATTATATCAATTTGGAAATTGCTGCAGTTGATTTTATTTCTGTCATTGCTGGACTGGTAATACATAACATATTAAAGGACAGTGCCTGCAGGGAGGAACAAAAGGTTCTCTGGCTGTGGTTGCAGAGAAAAGCGTCATTGTGCCATTCAAGGCTAGAAAACACATCACTGTAGTGCTCACAATGCAAGGGTAAATAATGCCCTTTTACTCCACAGTGTGATTATTTTATAAATCACAATTCGCAACAACACCAAAATAGCACATTTTAAACAAAAAAAACCCCTGATACAGTATGACAAACACCCCATAAATGCGCTACAAGCATATGACTGACTCTTTTATGATGACTTCATTATGATATCTTCTAAAACACACTTTTAGGGTATGTTTTTGTCATTATTTCGGAGAATCCAGTGTGTGTGTCTACTGTACCCCAACATACGTGCTGAGGTAACACCAACCTGATGTCGTGGAGGCTGCTGTACAGCGGGTGATGCACCTGGTGGCTGATTACTCCCCCCGCGTGGTGCTGTGGCGGTGGAAGGGCGCGAGACTCCTGGTGCGAGTGTGGATGAGAAGGTTGGGGCTGAGGGCGGGCCGGCGCCCTCAGCAGGGGAGGGGTAGGGACAGGGGGCGGTGGATGCTGCTCCCTCTTGACGCTGACGGGAGGCGGTGTGGGGATGCGCGAACTCGGGGGCTCGAGGGGTGCCGCGCTGCAGCGGGGGCAGGGGAGCCCGTAGGCGCCCGAAGCCGGGGTGGGGCTGGGCACTGGAGGTGTGAAAGGCACCTCGCTGTTGCTCTGCTCCTGGGCGCGCTGGAGGCCTGAGACTTTAGCAGAACCACAAGTCTTAGACTCCGGACTCTCATTCGTTGGCACACCTAAAAAAAAAAAAAAAAAAAAAGAAGGAAAAAATGTTTTTATTTTGCGCCATTTGTCTGACTGTTGCTTTTATAACAGACAACACAATTTTTACAAATAACAACATGGGATTATTAATGAATTAAACATCAGCTATTTTCATCCTGCAAAATGTTGTTCCAAAATTCCGTGCCCAAGGTTCCTTGTTTTCTCTCTCCCTAGGTTCCATTAAGTGTTTAATCAGGTCGTTTTCATGCTCGACTATAATCAGATGATCCAATTTCTTCCTGCAATCCAGTCAGTGTGAATAAATCACAGCTAATTAAAGTTAAATGTCTGCCCCTATTCAGGGCTTTGCTGAGCACACAATCTGGCATGAAATAATTATGTTTCAATTGTTCGGTAAAGGGAGATCGTGGTCCCTTATCTTGGCCTCTGCCACTTCTACTTTCTATACCCTCCTCCTCATCTCTCAGGGGATTTGGTGACCCACAGAAAGCACTCTGAACTTGACCACTTTGTCTTTGCCATTCATAAGAACTCTTTTGAAGATATGACCAGCTTTTACAAAAGCTAAATGACTTTTACCTGTACCAAGGTAGCCATTACCTATACCGGGATAATGGCTGTCATTATGTGTTATTGCAGTGGAAAAGTAAAAGAAAAAAGAAACTTTTTGCTACATTTTTACATAATTATATCTTAATATTCCTACATTTTCTTCTTTGTTATGAAAAAGACACATTCAGCAACCTTCCAGTAAAATGAAGACAAAATGAAAAAACTAATTAGGGACATTTTTATAGTTTCAGAAATATCACATGTGGTGAGATTCTTTTAGAGACAGTTTTTACACAGACATAGAACTCAGTAATGCCTCTATTAGAAAAATAGTCTGGTCTCGAGGGCAACAAAAAAATGAGAAGAGCTGAGAACTGCTGTCAAACTAGACACGCTGCCCACTAATGGAATATCCAGTCCACATTAACAGCCTGCTTAATCTTTCAAGGATCATAACGCCCATAAAAGCCCAATAAAAGGCCAAGGTTGAGCTTTTTATTGATTTATTTTTTTACTTGTTGAGATTCCCTTCCTTTGCTCCTTTGCATTTTATGGGAGAACTGAGGCATGCTACATTGTCGTGATTTTCTAATGAATTCTGGGCTCCAGGCACATACAGACTTCCTGATTTTATAAGGGTCTGGCTTTCAGTTCAAACCGTTGGTGTTCTCAGGCAGACAAATGGACGAAAAAGCACATATCCATAGCCAAAATGTCGCCGCTGGGTGATGTTGCCGTGGCAACGTGTTCTTCCAGACACAATGCAAAGCGACTGATACGGAATAAAGTCTCACAATGACCACCAGAAGACAGAAGGGTCTCTCATACTAATGCTGTGAAGCCAGAACCACATCGAGTGCCTGGCTTATTTTAATGATGATTCTAATGGGCTCTAATGGAGGCTTAGGCCAACCCGTATCTCATTAAAATCACTAGAGGCCAGGATGCTTAACAATACGAGCATGCACACATGCACAAATATGCACAAAAGATGGAGTCAAAAAAAGGGGGGTCATTACGGCAGACTTTGTAACTAATATCTTCATTTAGCGAAGGGCTGGAAGAAAGACAGAAACATAAAATCTACAGGAGAAACAAAAAGGGTGTACTCTAATAATACTAACATCATCCCAACGTGCTCAGTTATTGTGTCACGGTCTTTTAAAGGAGTCATTTTGAGTAAGAAAACAGGCTCTCGAACTGGCTCTGGCTGGAAAATCTTTTTTTTTTTCTGTGTTTTAATCATCTGTGGCACCCATCCTGCACGTACCTAAACATGATGTGACCATTCATTACCTCCAGGGGACAAAACATGGCTTCGACCTTCATGCACTATGTCAGCCAACGGCCACGTGCTAAGCAGTGGCAGGCTTTCAACGCTGCCTCCTTGCGTCAGAGTTTCCTGATTGTCAAGCATTTTAGAAAACTGTCTGTTTTGTGTTTCTCTCCCCCAGAAATAGAAAGCATTTTCCCTGCAATCACATACGGAGGCAGACAATCGGCGAGCGACAGGCAGTCGTGTGAAACAAATGCTGCACCAGGGTCTGTACAAAAAAGCTGTGTCCTGACACCCTATCCCCGCAGACCTGAGCAGATGGTTTGTGGGGTTGGTGCACTGGGGGACAGGGACCATCCCGAGGGGGGTGTTGGCAGGTCTGCTCACCAGATGACATCTTATCCCAGTATTGATTTTTTTTTTTTTTAATGTTGATTCTTGGGACTCGCTTACTCATGGGAATTGGGCCGTGGTCAGGACGCACGTGCCTGCATTTGCGGTGCACAGGCTGGGTGGTGGGCCGCTTTGGGGAAGAACCCCACCAGAGATAAAGATAGCCTAGCGACCGCAGGTCACTGGGGTCTGCTGGGCATAACTGATATATCCTGTGGGGACAGCGAAGGCAGGGTTTCACAACGGGTCCTGCCTCCAGTGTTACCTTTACTGGTGACCCTGCTTGCCCTGCAGAACATCTGGAGGACTGGTACTGATGCGGTCCAAAGTGGCCAGATGGCTGTTTGATACGGCTTAGACAAATATAGAGTAGCTTGACCTTAAGATGGCCTTATTTAAGAAATATTCTCAGACAAAACCCCCCCCAAAAACCTAATGTTTGTTGCAACAAAGATATCCTGTGTATATACAGTATACAGACAAAAATAAACATTCAATCCTAAATGTTCCCTTTGAAGCATTTTCCATCCAAACCATTTGATTATGACAACACTGCTACCAAAGGGAGAGTGCCACAACCAAAACAAGATCTGAATATTTTGGCCTCAGCTACAACTCTCTGCACCAAAGCGAATGCAAATGAGCACGTTTTACGACATACCTGCATTCAGATGGCACGATGTCAGTATAACCAATAGCTAGGGCAACTACAACCCGTATGCAAAAAGCCTTTTCAAATTAGATTCGAGAGTGTGCAAATTGCTCATGCTACAGAGAAGGTCTGGACAAGAGGAGCTCAGTCCTCATTTACCAGGCAAAGACTGAGGTTCACTCCTTCCACATGCTAATGTGAAAACAGGTGTAGAACAGATCAGATGCGGACACGACGAGACAGATATGTAAATATAGTGGGATATGCTGAACATTGCCGGAGCATAGACACAGCATGCAATGCACAGTGCATATATTTGTCTCCTGCTGGCTGGTGTTGACAGAATTCTACTGCCGCTCACCAGAGCTAAATTTGAGAACTTTTTAAAATAAGCGACATGAAGGAAACCGAATGGAATAGATGCTGGCAGATGGAAAGTAAAAGTAAAAAGATCTATACTCCATTGCGGTGAGAAATTCAGTTTTTTTAAAAGACATGAGGGCGGGGTCTTTTTTGGTACCACAACTTTATTTCGTGTGGTTGGGACAAGTGAAGTGTGTCCCCTCACGCTATTTACGCAGCCCTAAGCATCTTCACACTGGTAACAAGGACAGCCAAAGCAACGTTTCTTGCAAATCACTCAGCGATGTTAATGGGGGACTAGACAAGTGGAAAGCTGGCCAAGTCATCCAAAGACTGTGGACAGCTGGCATAGTTAATTTTGTGAGTGTGTGAGCATGTGTGCGTGTGTGTGTGTGTGTGTGTCTTCACTGCAGCTGACAAAAGGAGTGGATAGCAGCAGAATGGAAATGGGTGTTAAGCTAGCACATTTACAGTCGGAGCCCAGGCATAAATTGAGGACCTAATGTTCATTTGTGGGAGCTGGCAGCTCAAGCTGCAAGATGAATCCGTTTTTCCTACGCATTTCACGTCCCAGTTCCAATACCTGCCATATGGTGCAGGACACATATGCCGTTCACCTCTCATAGCACATATGCCAAAGTAATGGATGAGATGTGAAGTACATCTTCAAATCAGAGAGGAAAAACAGAGAGAAAGATAACCGACCAAGATATTACAGCAATTCTGCTTCTCTGTGATGCTCAAACTGCCTCAAACCTACTAGGATTATCTAGTATTTCTTGACTTAACTGATCAAAACTACACTTATCATGTTCCCTGAAACATCAGCTGTGATACCAGAGAGCTTTTAGGTGAGTTGAAGGTATGTACACATAATTCACATTTTCCCTGCTCAGGTCCAACTCTCATGAGGGCACACCCTCTGTGGAGCTCTTTCCAGCCGATTTGATGTGTTTTGGGAACAGCGGTCTCAGCTTCCTGTGCCCTCGCCTTGGTTGCTAGAGGTCAGTGCCATGGGGGCCCTCTGAAATGAAAAGCTGCACATTTTGGATCTTTTAACTGAAAAGCTGAAGTCTAATGGCTCCTCTCACATGGCCCAACCTGCCAGCATGGAATTTGACCCCTTTCACCGTCGCTGACCCATCACTGACCCTGGTGACCGTTCTTACCCCGGAGGCTGCTCTGGACAGACAGTCAGCAGGCAGAAGGGCGTGTGTAAGAAGGGGGTGATCTAAACTCCAGGACAGGGCAGCCTTCGGGGGTTATTTGTGCGATGCTGTGAGCACGAGGCTTATCATTTCATTAATTAGCAGCACACGCCTGCCTGATGGACTTGAACGCCGCAGCAGCAGCTGTCTCAATTGATTACAGCAGTGGACGCGGTGCTGCAATTATCGAGGTGACTGGAGACAACGCCTGCCACTTCTAATAAAGGACTTAACTCCCGCTTCCCACATCGCTGTACAGTGGTGGGAGGACAGTGGCAGCCTCCCTGTGTCTCCAATACCTTTAAGACCTTTTCAGAGCCTCTTCGTGGGCAGCTGTGGAACTCAGTGTGGGCTGTAGTTCTTCAACAGCGTGTCAGCTTTACTTAAGCTCACATAATGCCTGAACAGTATCACTTTGGTGCCCCACAGGAAAGCATCCTCTATTAGCCCACCAACTGGCTCACAATCTGCAGAGAACAGAAAGAGGTGGAATGGCATGGAATAGGATAGTGAAAAGAGGAGATGAAAACAAAAGACTGCCAGGAAGCTTTAAGTCTGAGTAAAGATGGAGTGAGCCAGTGTTCAACAATGTAAACAGAGGTGCTGCTTTTTAGCCTCATTTCATGTATGAACATGCACGAAGCCCACATGCCCTCTAAGTGGATATAATATTATCTTTCAGAGCCGTACTGATTACTTCTCAATGGAGGGGAAATGGCTGGGTGAAAATCCTTCAACAAATCCTAAGTGCCATGACAGTGGGCTGAAAGAGCCTGCATGTTTTTCTTTTCCTCCTCCTCCATCTCTGTTTTCACTCCCCTCTCGAGAAAAACAAAGCAACAATTGGAAGCTGACAGTTCCAGCCCATTCGCCTTACCTCTTTCACTGTTTTGACACTTGCAGCCATTGTTACTTAGGTGCCCTGAAAGGGGGGTAGGACAAACATCTGAGTGGACATATCATATTTCCTCTCTGCAGATGCAAACAACTGCGTGTTGCAATCAGCGGCTTAGGCTCGAGGTTTGCACCAGCTGCCCACCTGCTTCATGCAGACACAGGCTGTTCTCATATCAACTTGTGCTTTGACACAGGCGGGACCACCGAGGAAGTGCGGTGGTATACTGTGGACATACTAAGCATTTCTTATTTTTGAAGCAAATACTGTGAATAATCCTATTATTATCACTATCATATTCCCACTATTATCCTACTGAACTAGCATGTGTAGCAACTTTGATTTTCAACTTTTTCTAAAAGAGAGTTTGTGAAAGTGACCCCTGTGGAGATGATACCGCTGGGACAGGATACCATGTTAACGAGTGTTTATCTAAAGATAGCAGGCTATCAAAGAAAGTGCTTGTACCTAAGTTTCACATATGTGCCGGCCTCTGGGGAATTGTGCTCTGTAGACATGGTGATGTAATCAATGCCTCTTCTATAAGAGGATCCTGCTTCTGGGTTCTTCTTGGGGTGCTGCTGGGTAATTAGGCTTACAGATGGAGACCAGGCAGCTACTGAAGACCAGACTGGAGCTGCCATTTTCCCCTGCTAATGGCCACCTGCTAAAGAGCCATGTTCTTAAAAACTACTGCTCAGGTCTTTTTTGCAACCGCAGTCAAAGCTTTACAAAACTCAAACACTGTGTGCAGGGCTTAGTTGGATGATCACATAAAATTCTTTGACAAGAATTCTCCTATATTTTTTTTCCAATTACTACAACAGACAATAAAAAAACACAAAAACAAGAAAACATATCAACATGAAGCAAACTGTAAAATAGTTCTTACAAATAATAAGAAAGTATGAATGTTAAACAATATAAATATCTTTGTTTGGTAATTTGAGAATATTTCAGAGGACCAGGGACAAAAGGGGTGCGTATCAAGTTTGCAAATATTTACCATTCTTTTTTGGCCATCATTCATCAGTATTCATTAGACGGGGAAAACATGACTGGAAAAGAGGGATAAAGTGACCCGGAGTAAAAGGAGGAAGTGGGAACAAAGGGCAGGACATGATGTTAACTAATACCTGGGTACGAATGGACGGACTGCTGCTAATCTAAAGCAACGTCTTTCCTCACATCCTTACACACACACACACACACACACACACACACACACACACACACACACACACACACACACAGAGTCTAGAATTTGAAAAATTAGTTGCCCATTTGCAGGCCAGTTTGTGTGTATATGTGTGTTCGTGTGTGTGTGTCTGTCTGTCAGGGGTGAATCCCCAGTGATACTGGAGTGTTAACTGGGCTCCAAAATGAGCCGAATCAATTCTGAGATGAAGACAACAACAACAACAACAACAACAAAGAAAAGCAACAACACAAAGCCCTTGAAAAGTGACAGGCAATAAGGACTGAAAACTCGAGCCAGAAATGAAACAAAAGAAAAGAAACACCATTTCTATCAGCTCCGCATATTTCAGACAGCAGATGACAAAACAATGACAGAAGAGTTAGACGAATCAAAATCAAGCTGCAGAGTGTGTCTGACTGTTTCATGAATCCGTGTCAAAGCGGAGGCTCCACGCCAAATCAAACCTTGTAATATCTACCGAAAGGCGCCCTCTCTCTCTTCAGCAGCCTGCGCCTGGATTATTGTGTACGGCTAAAGGTAAGTGCTGGGAGTGTCACACTTGAGAATGTGTTTTAAGCACCATAAAGTATCCAGACCCAGATGGCTCATCCTCCCTGAAAAACACATCCACTCTCGCTGAGCTCCAGCAGCACCTGCTACCAGGATTAGGTCGGTGCTCCGCCAAGCCTGCACATTAATACTGGGTACAGCAGTTGATATGGAGCCCAGGGCACTTCAGCACTTGCCCCACACTTAACAGCTGATAAGTCAATATCTGTATCATTACTGATAGTGATAGCTCCTTATTGATCTTTTTCAAAAACACTGGGAACTACAATTTTGGAGCCATTTGTCACTGTTAGACAGTTGTGGTCTTTGGGATGTAGATATCAAGGCATTCTGCTTCAGAAGATAAATGTTTTGGTTATAAGCTCCACCAGTAAAAAAACACAAAAAAATTCCATTTAGGAGGAGTATTTGTAACAATTCCCATGAGGCTATTGCAGAGGGGAGCAAACTAAGGCCCAGGGGCCACATGTGGCTCACTAAACGATTTAATCCGGCCTGCAGTGCATTCACAGTAATTTCTCCAAAGGCCAAATAAAGATGGTTCCCCCAGCCTTCATCTGCCATCTGTAGTTGGACCAGTTTACAGACGCTTCAAAATATTTTCTCTGTCAATAGAACATCAAGCAGGTTTTTTAGCTAACCTCCGATCCTAATGTGGGAGGGGGGGGTAGTTTCCTGCACCACCTGGCCGGCCCATTTATTAAGATCTATAACAAATGTGGCCCTACAGGCAAAATATCTGCCCACCCCTGGGCTATTGGCTAGACCATATAGCCAGGTAGCTTTTGCCCACGGGGTTGAGAGGGCTCTGAACACACATCTTTGTGGCCACATGGAGCAACAACCCAAAGCAAACACTTGTGAAATAGCAGTCCCTTCAACACAGCAACACTAACCCAAAGACCCAGGCCAGGGAGGCTGGAGCGCATGCTCTGCTGAATGGGGGTATTACAGTAAGTCAGAGGCCACCAGGGGCCTCACTACCAGAGCCCAGAGCAGGGAATTCACCAGTAGCCAAAAACAACAGCCAGACTGATGACTGCTTCAGTATTGCAGGAAACCACACTGTGCGTGTTCTTTTATTCTGAAACGTTCCTTGAAATAACAAAATATAAACCCTCACGTCTGAGCAAATTACCGACTGCACGTCAAACACTTGGACAAAGAACGACACTCGAGGCCGGTGAAATACAAGACGGTGAAAGCCTTTTCTTGAACGGGGGCGTAAGGTCACTGCTTTCACCAGGTGTTGGGTTCAAGGCTGATATCAAGGCTAGAATCACAAAACCTTTCCAAATTCAGCCAACTGTCAGATACGGTGTGCTAGTCCAAACCTGCGGTATTGCTTCAGGACAGAGTAGCTGTGATGAGCCACTGACAGAAGACACGAATGCCAATATGCTCCAGCTGAAAAGGTATGGAGCTGAGGAAACCTGAAAAAACAGTAGAGGAGGACCACCCATCTGCAGATGGTTTGGAAAACTTTCTCTTCTAGCTGGCCCGCTAGAGTTGGTTGTAATTTGGTCTTCTCGGGTTCATCTCTTCTTTTCCCTGACCACGTTCTGCCAAACTCTTCTGAGGCGTGGGTATGCTTGTATCTCAAGGAATCTGAAGCCTTTTTATATCTGTTCTGCTTCTGGTGATGGTTCTTCCATCTTTGTAAGCCTGTGTGAACAGATTCCCAAAATGTCCAATCCATTACAAGCATCTTTGTAATGTGCATCTTGGCTGAGGGCTGCCTCGTTGCCAAGGATTGTACGTTATCCAAGTGTCGTGTTTGGCCACAATCACCTACCATCTGGCTCTGTCAGCGAGCATGACAGCCTCATCTGCAAACAACATTGGCTCCGAGCTGCTCAACACAGATGAGCTTAAAACACCCTTGGTGAAGAAGAAACCGCCATCTTCAAACACATGCAGGGGGGAACAGACTCGTGCTGGCAGAGGGACTGTAGCTTGGAATCAAGGATTTACAAAACAAGGATACCAGCCAGAGATCACAGGCAACATGCTTTACATTTCAGGCCTGACAGCAGCGATAAAGTGATGGTCACGTACTCTAGCATAAAAACGCCTTCCACGAGGCAGCTGGCAGCAAGTCGACAGGGGGAGGATTAAGATTAGACAGAAGATGCGATGAGAGCGACTGCTCTCTAGAGTTATCCGATCGAAATTCTTTCCCTTTATCCTGCTCTAAAACAAGAACTACGACAACAAAACATGAAGCTAGCACAGTTTTTTCAGTAGGTTCCCCGTTGAAATAGGAGTCAACCTGTGTTTCGCAGACAACTGCAGGGGATGCAGCTTATCGGTTAAAAAGCTTTTCTCTCATCGGGGAGCTTCAGATTTCTAATTTACTGCTGCTGAATTAGCCCCCAGCATATGGCTACTGGAGTGTGTAGAGAAACGGCGAGACTGAAATCTCGCTAATGGAGAAGTTAAAAAAACCACCCTGACAGCAGAGGTGCCTCCCGAAGCCTTTCCTTTCATGATATTAGCGTTCCCAGTTTGAGCACTGAGCACAGCTTCCCCAGGTGTAACTGTCTCCGCAGGTCACAGTGTTGGCTGGCAGGCTGCTGATGGAAATAGTGGATCCGGGCAACCCATAACCCAAGCAGAGAAACCGCTGAACCGTCTCTGGCATATTTGATATGCAGAACTGTCATTTCAAGCTACTTGCTATTTAACTGATAGTCTTATCTACATGATAGGAAATACATAAATTCTGCTCACATCCCTGACATGTTATCCTGAATTTTCCCCATGACTTGTAGCGATTTCGTAATTGCACCCTCAACACAGCTGAAGCTGGATCTATATTCAATCAATGAAACCAGAGACACACAACGGAGCTTAACCGCACAGACTTCAATTTGACTTCCATTTTCTGTCAAAACAGCTGATCACCACCCGCAGAGACGGGCGCCAGCGTCTGAGCGACGGGCGCTGACCATCCTGACATGTAACAGTGAACACATGCGAGAGGTAGGAAACACACAAACTCTCTCACAGAGCTGCTGTTTCACCCCCTCGGTGGGAGCTGGGTTAATATTTCATGTGCACAAGGTGCTTTTTAAAGTGCAGACGCTTTTCTAATGGATACAACAGCGGAGAACCAAGAGCACGCGGGAAGAGCTCGACATATTAGCAATGACATTACAAGCTGGCTAATTGCGGTGCGTCAGTGAAAACAGGGAGCTGGAAGAGCTGCTGCAGTTTGACATCACTTCCTGAATCACACAGAGCCAAATGACTCCCTTCAGCCATTTTTCAAGGTGCATGAAGGGATTGTGGGTAATGTGACTCGCTCACTAGGCCTGCCTGTCACTCTACATAAATAAGACATGAGGGTGTAATCGTAATTTAAAACAGCATGAATATTGAAGAAGAATTAAAATAATTTATGGAACACTGCAGTCTAACAGCGAGGTTGTGTGTTTTGTCTCCTCTCTCTCTCTCTCTCTCTCTCTCTCTCTCTCTCTCTTTCTCTCTCTCTGCAGTGGATGGTGAAACGATGGGCAGCAGTGCAGGCTGGGAATTCTGTAATTGCTTTTTCTGTCCCTAAAGCAGGACTTCCTGCTTTAAATCAAAAAAGGCAATCTCTGTCAGTAATGGCTCAATTAATAATTAAACACGTGTCTTATCTCCGCTGAGCTCCCCCTATTTATTTTCATCTCTCAGACAGGGATGGCTGCACAAACAACATTAGCGCCATCAATAAAGGGAGCATTAATATTGGCCCTTTTTCTAAAAACAAATCACCCAGCTTGCAAAATGTCCTATGTCTGGAACACTAGTAACGCAAAGATTAATAAAGGGATAAAGAACTGTATTCTTTGGGTTTCTCCTGTTACTCCCGGATGTCTTCTTTCACTAAACTGTGGCTGTGAGACTGTTGTTCTATTTTCCTTGTTCTACGAGAACTTTGGACTTCATTTATCTGTGTGTGTGTGTATCTGGTTTTAAGAAGATGGGGGAGATCTATAAGATTCTGCTCATGCACCTGGAACTGCAAAACACGAGCTCCACCGTACCCATAGTTAACAATTAAATCCCCTAAATCCCGAAACTGCGGAGTCTGACCGTAAGTGCTACATCTACAGGAACAAGGGCCTCCTCCACAAAGGAAGATTGTCCTGCAAGCCGCCTGGACTTTGTCTGACAAATCAAAGTCGGCACTGGAACTGAGCTTGAACAGACTGCGCCAGTGGTTTTGGCTGCTTTCAGCTCCAGTTCTGGATAATCTGTGTGAGCTTTTCGCAGCCTTCGTGTTTCCCCCCCCCCAACGCGTCTGCCCTCCAGTCATCCAGGCAGCCAGCTACCTCGACTCTGTCCTGACTCAACAATGGCAAAAAGCTGATTTGTTGGTCAGAGGGTCAGCCCCCATTCATTATTTAATGGCTGAGAGGCTGCAAACACTCATGCCGGCCACTGGGGTTAGTGATACATTACACTGACCTGGCCAGAGGAGAGCTGCCTGGCTGAATACAAATATGCTCTCACATCTACTTCACTGCATCTGGGCTGCCAACCAACCCCCCCACTGCTGCTGACCTTGCTGCTCCCTCCCCAATCACCATCCTTCCTCCCTTTTCCTGGCATTCTGAATGCAGCAGGTGAGAGAATCATACATTGTCCCGAGGCTGCTGCTGCTGCTGCTGCTGCTGGAGCAGGGCTGGATCTTCGGCTGGCGCAGGTACAGGAAGAAAAGAAGAAAAAAGGAGGAGCATACAGAGCTTGTATTGACATGCAGCAAACATCAGTGGTGGAACAAAGGCCACTCAGCACCTATTGAGAGAGCAGGCCTGCAGACAGGGTGGTTGATTAGTGATTCGACATGGGGACCCTGGACTGTGTAGCACATAATGAGAGCTTAGGGAGCAAGCCATGAGCTGATGTAGCAAGGAGGGGAGGAGAGGCGGGGTTCTACCATAAGGAATTGATTCTCCACAATACCAGATTCCATGGGTAAAAGGCTTCCATTGAAAAACAAAAAAAAAAGGGGTCTGCAGATTTTAAATACTTAAGCTACAACATTGGTGATGTGTTTATATATAAATAGTTAAAGGATAAGCTCTAAATCCACTGCTGAGCTAAATGGTTTATGCATCTTTTTTGTTTGTTTACTTCTGTGTCAATTAAGTAAATTGGTCCAACATCCCTGACGAGCAACAGAACTAAAGTGAGAGGATTTTGCATTCACCTCCAAAAGCTCCCATCTCCCTGAGCACCACAGTAACCTCGCGTTCACCTTCCATTTGGCCTCAGAGAGATGCTAACAGAGTGAGATGTGCATGATGAGAGTTTGTGTGTGTGCTTTTTCTCTCATCTTCCTCTGCACGCTCCCTCTTTCTTTTGTTCCACCGGTCTAATCCAGTATGTGTGGGCCGGTAAGTTTAATGGAAACAATTTATTAAGTCCGGCTTAAAATGCCATCTGCAGCTAAGCCTCCCAAAGCCGCTAAGCTCCTGGTTTCGCCCCGGAGCTTGCTGTGTTCACGCTTACTGTAATGCTCTGTTTAAAATGAGCACAACGGGTCAAAATTAATCAGGATTACAAGGGCACAAATCCACTTCAGAAATGGGTTTTCTACCAATCTTTCTCCTGCTATCCCAAGATGCCCCAGGTCTGTGGCCCTGCACGCTCCGCAGGTTTATCAGCAGCACTGAGCTAGGACAACAAGGCCCCATCGAGCTCAAGGAGGCACACGATTATACCACCAGCTCTAAAACCTACAACATTCCACATAGTCGCTGCAGATTCCAGCCAGTTCTTCTGAGATATTTCTAGCTGGTGACGGCTGGGTGATAACTTCCCTCGACTTCCATAGAGCGAGAAGAAAAGGCTGACAGAGAAGTGTTTATCCGCTCTGTGGAGGTGCCCCCTGCATGCCCATATGGCTACATTTAGCTTCATGTTCGCCTTCAAGCAAGTGGCAACTGTAAACTCTGACCCGTGATTCAAAAAGACAAGCTCTAAGTGGAACACAGGTTTTCACAGCACTTTCACTTAAACATGCCGTCCTCCAGTAAATCAATAATTTGCAGGAGGTTTAAAACAGGAAATAAACAAAATAACTGTTAGATAATGCTCGCTCTTTGCTGTGCCTTCCTACCTCATCACCACCAACACAGACAGGCATTTAACATGGCTTGTGCAAGCTCTTGGATAACAACAACAGAGGAGAATATGCAAAGTGTGTGCCGTGTTATTACAGCTCCAGCTAGCGTTACGCCACAAGCTTGCATCTATAATAGGCTGTCAATAGACGGAGATGATGAAAAGTAAATATGAGAGGGAGAAGAGAAGGATGTAGGGGTTTTGCCTGAAACCATGTTCAGCATGTGTAATTACACTGCTCTTCCTTAGCTGATTACAATGTTGGTTTTCCGTCTCTTCTATTAATCCTGAAGCGTCTCATTATCACGACAGACTGCTGGCAAGTGTGCAATTTGGACTTAACCTCAACTGTTTGCAGCCATAACTGCTCACTGAAATTCATTTCAGATGTGAACACCGTGACAAAAGCGCTAGAAGGAGTAAAAAAAAAAAAAAAAGAACCCCGCCCATTAAACAGAGAGCCAAATGCCATCGCTGCATTATGCATTTCCGCATGTATGGGCGTGTGTGTCCGAGCGAGCAACTGGACAGGCCTGGTGATTCCAGCAAAGCGGACTTTTCATTGTTCCCACGGGACCATAACTGAGCCCAGTAATGGGACGTGCTGCATTCGGAGCCAGAGGAGAGCAGCCTGTGGGCTGCTCTGTATTCTACATGCAGACCTGACGCACAGAAAAACCTGCCCGGGCCCAAAACAAACAGCGCCTCCGAAACCGTTACAGAAGAACGGGCAGAACGAGGGACCGGCAGCACACGCGATCATGTTTCATCACCCTGCTGATTCGCTTCATCACCCTCCCTGACCTATAACTCTAATCTGCAGCACCACTTCATTATTGTTTCTGCCAAACAAGATCTGCTTGATCTGGGTGACAATCGAGAGAGAGGCTGATTGGATTATCTGGATTGTGTAATTCCCTGGGTTTAATCCTCAACCCTGAGTGCACATTAGTGTGATCCAGAGAGGCTGTTGCCCACCATCTGACAACAAAGACACGTTCGAGCGCGGGGATGTGTGTCCTGTCAGAGCAGGGCCGAGTGTGTTCACATGCAGCCACGTTTATGTGCACCACGACCTTCTTCTGGTGACTGAGTCAGCCTCGTTCTCGCCTTTCTTCAGACCGTAGCACGTTCATATATATTCCAAAAAAACAACACAAAACTAAAGAAAACTCAACCAGATATAAAAGCGAAGCAAATTAAATGATGTGTCCTCCTCCTCAGTAATTCTCATATGTCTACATATAGTTTCTCCTCCTGTGTGCTTCCACCTCTGTTTCTCCTCCGCTCGTCTTAATGGCCCCGTTTCTAGGGTCTTCCCCCGGGGGGGTGGGGGAGGACAGGGTGTCTCATGCTGCTATCTGTCACTGGAGGGCTGATCACGCCTCCCCCTCCCTTCTGCACCTCCCTGCATCCTCGACTCCTCGCAGTGAATATGCAGGTGCAGCTGGTGTTCCGGGCCCACATGGGGTACGCTAACACATGTGGGATTGGACATACAAAAGTGCACATCATGCAAAATCACGCACGGGCATACAAAGCAAAGGGTCTATAATCCACATATGTGAACGTACACGCAGGCTGTGTTGTCCTGGGGCCTGACAAAGCTCTTTCTCTCTCTTTCCTTGGCATCCATTATGGTCCAAGCCTGCTGTCAGGGAGCTTGTATAGCCTGAGGGAAGTTCCCCATTTGTGGGAGCATGTGGCAGCCAGGCTCTAAATCCTCTCTAATGAACCAATATGTAGGAGGGCTAAGCCTTTGGTGGGGTCATCCAAGAACCGTGATTCGGCAAACAAGCAAAAATGTATGCATATGTAGTCACCAGACCTTGTTAATGTCTGCTGACATTTAAATCTGAATAAGAGCTGTGGGATTAAGGCTGAGGAGATTTGGACTCAAAGCCCAGTTGTTTTGAAGGGTATGAATGAGACAGAAAGTAAGATGAGTGGGCTCTTACCTTTGGGTGTGGTGGGTGAAAAGAGCTTCTCTGATCCTACATCAGACACCTGCAAAAACAAGGAGGCAGATCGTCAGTGGATTTTTCCAAGGACTGCAATCAGAGGCAAACCTGTGCAAATATATATTTGAAAAGAAATAAATAAATCTGTGTCCTGCAGCACATTTAGCATTTAACAGCTGATGCACACGACTGCCAAGGGAGAAGCTCATTCAGCCATGAAAGTGGCTTGGAAGAAAATTCAGAGCGGCTATAAACAGCATCAGACAGTCAGTCAAAGTCCTCCAATCAACCGACAAGCACTCCCGCTGCACCTGATGGTCCCCGTCTCTCTTTCTCCTGTTGAGGAAACATTAGGGGGCACTGTTGTGCCACCTGAAAAATCTCAAAAAGCGACGGCGCCAAAGGAAAAAAAAAAACAAAACAAAAAACAACAAGCCCACTGAAGGAGGCTGAAGGAGGCAGTCAGCGCGGTGGTCGTGCAGCAGCGGAACACAAAGACTCCTGTATACTGTACCTGCTGCCGCTCACAAATCACATTTTGTTCTGCAATACTTTAAATCAAATAACATACCTCATGAATAAAATGTGGTTCCACTCTAAAGGCAATATCCTTATTTCGCAAATTCAATATCTAAGACAATATCTGCCCATGCTGGGAGTAAACAGATGATCCGTCAACAGCATGAGCATTCATGGGGTCAAAAACGGTTGTTACTGACGAGGCCGATGTGACTGACAGCAAAAGGCCATGGATGGATGCCGCCTGACAAAAGCAACCTCATGCAGATGCCTGTATTTTCCTTTGCTTTGAACGGATATGTAGATTCTGGAAAGCACCTTCTAAATCAAAATGACTTGTGCAAAATACCGCAGCAAAACACCCGCAAGCTCGGGCCGCAATATTACCAGCGAAAATCTTTCCCAGGCCGCAATATCAGACCGTATACGTGTTTTGTTTGAAGGCGCGCATTCCCGTCGCGCTAGATCTTCTCATCTGGGTTCTGCACACCGAGAGGAACATATGTTGTCAACAAAAGGGCCTGCGTGTCCTTAACTGCCACGGTTGTATTAATGCGGCACAAAGGGAGCATATGCAAAGACTGAAGAGCGAATCTGAGAGCAAGAGACAGAAAAAAAGGAGAAAGCAAACGATCGCAAAAACACAGATGGCCGTCCTTGGCACCCATGTTGGTTCGTCGCGCGTTTTGAGGACGCCGTCTTCTTTCCAAGACATCCCAATTTCTCCCTTGTTGCCACTCTGTCACTGTTCACTGTCTGCCTGACTGCGAGGATGTTGCGTCTCGCTGCTACCCACAACATTAGAATTTTTATCCAATCAGTTTACGGCCAAACTACACGATGGCATCTAGTTTTATATTTATGGAAAGATACCGGCTAAACAAGCTGCAATCTACAGCAAATAAGGCTCTAGTTTTGCATGTCAGTCACAGGGCTGCACATTATCAGTAAAATAATATGCATATCTTTTCAATGTTTGTTTTAGTTTTGCTTAGCAGTATTATGCTCCATTTAGTCAAAGAATACTGGTTTGACCTAAGTGTGTTTGCTTTGGCTAACAGAAATCTTCATATAGTGTGTGTTTGTGTTGGAAACCGCCACGAGGACTGGTTTCCTATAAATTTGAGCTAATTACAGAGCATCTGCGTTTGCAACACCAACACGTCCTGAAATTATGAGGCCTGCATCGGTTTTGGCCTCAGAATCCCAATCTGGGCTACTTGCTCCTCCTGAAGTGATTATAAGCCTTGTACCAACACTCTCTTCCTATTAAACCAGTTCCCAAGTGAGATTATCTCAAACATAAAATGCTTCTTTATGTGTTTTACTATTCGGTAAACCTAACCAAAACCCAAGATCATCAGATTATGTGATGGTGAAAACCTTTAGCTCCGACTAGAGAATTTAAAAAAGATGTTTCCTGTTTCCTCTTACAGTGCTCTACAGAGCAAAGACAGAATGTTGTGCATTGCCCTCTTTCAGTCTCCCAGAACCAGGGCGCCGGCTTCAACACAGGCTCTTTGTTAGCTTTGGATGACATTAAACGCTCCAGTACCAACCGTCAGTGCTGCAGCAGCACAACCTCAGCCTTGAATCATGGCCCCGGAGGCCCCGCAAGAAAAATATGGGCTCAGAATGAAATGAAGCTTGTCAAATGGACACGGGAGCTGGCTCTGGGACTCGCTTAGTGTGGCACCGGGTCACACAAGCACAGGAAGACAGGGTGGGTCGTGTCATAACGCCGGGATGTTACCACGAGGTCTAGAGAGCAGACATAATGTTCCTGAGAAAGAGAACAGAAACTGCTGTTTACAGTGTGCCAGGACAACCCACTGCACTTCTGCTTGTTGCTATCCTGGCTGTTCTCTGCAACCGGTCTGTTTTTGTATTCCTAAAGCATTCTGTGTACACATCAACAACCAATATTTAGGTTTTAATGCTGTGTTTTGCACCTGCCAAGTCTGCCTGAGTCAGTCGTATAATCCACAATTACAAGGCCATCTTACAAAAGCAGTTCTTAAAAAGGCATGTCAAGGCAGAGGCCTGATTTGGCTGGCTGTTGTTTTTGCAGAACTTTTGGGGCTTTGCTGGCGGAGCACACTTTTTTTCTCTCTTGGTTTTGCATCCAGCAGTCTGAGCTGCCTGTGGTTGTGGTGCACACAGGTCATGTACAACAAATTCTTGACACTCTCTTTGTTGAGGCACACCCTGTCTGCAATTAAAAACAGACAGGGAAAGACGAGACAGAGGGAAAATACACAAAGAGACAGAAAAAAAAAAAAGGACAGCAAAGGCCAGGTTTTCTGAAGGAAATAGGGAAATTTAACCATTAAAAACAGGGGGGAATTCAAGCCACATTGCCTGGAAGCCAAAAGCCCTTGGAACAGGCCGCAGGAAGCCTGACCTTTGAGGGGGCCGTCTGCTATCTGAGCCTGGGGCTTGCGGGGCCCGGCCTCCTCTCTGGAGGGCCGTCAGCAAGCCTCAGCTTTCCTTCCCTATTCTATTCATTAGCCATGCTTTATGATTCAGCTTCCTTCGAGCCACACAAGAGCTCCCTGAGGAAACAGACTGCTGGAGAGAAGGAGAAAAAGGGAGTGAGACTGAGGGAGGGGGAAAAAACCAAAAGGGAGGTCATAGGGCCCAGCCGGGGCCCAGCTCTCAGCAGCTGTGAAATCCTTCCGTTTCCTCGGCAGGCGCAAAAGGAATGAAGGGGGGAAAGAAAAAGAGTGAGGCCAAGAGGGGAACTGGGCCAGTAAACCTACCGTCGCAGTGCTAACTCCCTGAAGAGCCACATACAGAGCAGTAATTCTCAGATTTAGGCAATGCCAAATTACAAATTACACTGCTGTTTGTTTTAAAAAGTCCCCAACTTCCCTGAACATCAATGACTTATTGGCCACATAAATCTCCAGATAATAGCAGAGGTGCGCAGGGAGTACAAAAAGGCAAACAGCCTTGTTTGTAATAAGTGAGACATTTACTGCGCGACTAAATTGCATTTGCTGTCAAAGAAAAGAAGCACGGGGAAAAAAAAATGCAAATTTTCCGTGTCCACATAGCTTTTAGTTAATAACGCAGTAAGATAATTAATTTTTAAAACCCGAGACAAGCTTAATTGCACTTTTTAAAGTGCTAGAAACGCTTTCCTGATTAATTTAAGCACAATGGGCCGACGGAGAGAGGCGAAGCAGGCGGCGAGGGAGGGCGGTATAATCAACCGAATGACCTTCAGCCGTGAATTTATGAAATGCATTGATCAGTTAAGGTTGGGATTTCACCAAGACAGGAAGGTCAGCATTTACCCAGATTCAATTAACCTCATTTAGTAAAGACTGGTGGGAGACCAATTCCACCCCCCACAGCCCCCACCACAACAACACCCCCAGCTTCGCATGCAATCATCCCCAGGCCGTCCATCGCTACGAATACAAACGCGTTCCATATGCAGTACAACGCAGGTAACACCCTCCAACTGCTCTTTGGAGACGGACATTTTTACACGTGCTGACAGGACTGTGACAACAGCTGGAGCGTCAGAACAAAGAAACCCGTCAGAGGGCTTTGTTGCGGACTCACGGCGGCTAAATCTATAATTACAATTTAGTTGAAAGTCATTTGGCACATGCTACGTTCTTGACAGACTGCTGTAGGACAAGTGGTGAGGCAGATAATCTTTACTTAGATACTGAAAAGCAAACACGAGGAAGTGTTGCCATGCTCACTAACTGGAAGAGGAAGCTAATAAATGGCAGTTCATTATAAAAAAAATAAACAAGAGCAGCAAAGAAGAGCTAAGAAATCCAGACTTCTACTTGCAGCTGAAGCCTCACTGTAATAGAGATACAGCAACAGTGGAGCAGAGGGGTGCATAGTGAATGAAAGTGTTAAATGTGCCACGTGACGCTAACAGAGTTATCTTGACGCTCTCTCTGGAGAACCTGAACCTGTGCAACCATGTATCCACCTCTCTCTCTCTCTCGTTCCGCAAATTTGCTCTCCTGCCTGGTGTTTCATCACTGTCAGTATCCACCTTCACTGCCCTCTCTTCCAATTTGCATTTAATGCTGTCTAAACTTCTCTGTTCCCTCTCATTTCACTAACATTCCTTCATGTTGCACACAAGCTTTAGAACCTCCTTCTCGTGATTATTTCAAAACCGACGCACATGCATGAAGAACACATCTTCTTACCCGTGAGATGCTAACATTAGCTCCCAGGCTAACAACCTTTTCTTTTAACCTTCCGTTGCTCTAATGTCAGAGCATAGAGACAACTGCATTTAAAAACCATATAACTGCCATGTGAACACATTCATTTATCACTGGAGCTGAGATCTCACAGTTATCTGTGTTTACTTTTGAGGTGGTGAAGTGATCATGACATGCAGGAGGTTATCACCACTGACATGTGAGTAATATCAGTCAAGCTGGAGCAGAAGCACAAACTCCCATGTCCGTGTGGGAGGTGCTCCATGCTTTGATAAACACTTCTTTCAGTGAGTACTCAGAGCCATCACAATCACTGCGACCCATTCAACCCACACGTCCGCGAGTCTACTTTAAGAACAGACGCAGCATTAGCGGCGCGCAGTGGGCCAAAAGCTCCCAGGCTGCAACGGGAGACGCACCAAATTAATTATCTCCCGCACATTTGTCCTCACACTGTTCCAGAAACTTAATGACCTCCCGAGCGGTCGTTTATTATAAGCCGCAGCGGTTCTCCGCATTCCCAAAGTGCCGAAGAGGCACCGTCTACCTACAATTCCCACCCACCACCTCTGCCGTCTCCACCTGCTTGTCAAAACAGGTGTGGGCCAGCAAGACTGCAAACCCCCAGCGAGCATGATGGGATAGATGAACAGCATAGAGAAGAAACCTCCCACGCAACTGTCAACCAACAGATACTCGCCTCAACCCAGGCATCATTAAGATGATAATGAATTCCATAGTGACTGTGGAGAATGGAGTGGTCTCCTTTGCACAGGCAAACACACACACACACGTGCACGCACACCTCTTCATACTTTGCCCAGAGTGCCTGTTTGAAAACCACATATAATGCCTGCATGTATGTGTGTAACAGAAGGCCGTGGCTGACAACTCCAGCTCTGCCTCCCCATAGCAACAGACGCAGGGAAATGAATGTCGAGAGAGGAGCGAGGTGGGAGGGGGGGGGCTTGAGCTTTGTGTAAAATATTACCCTTCGTCTCATTTACCACCCCGCCGCCCCTCCTTCCCTCTCTCTCCCCTGGCTGTGCAGCAGTTGCTGGCCCTTATCATGGCTGCCTGTCAGTTTAGTATACAAATTAGCGGACTATCAGGGGAATGCAGGAGCCTGTTTCATCAGTCGGGAGAAGGGCAGAGGCACGCACTACATTAAAGTCTCTCGCTGCAGCAGACAGTGAGGGTCACAAATCAACGCCTCAGCAGGCCCACAGCCAGCACTAAGCAGATAAGGAAAAATGAAGAAAAAAGGACGAGGAATATTTCACCGGGGAGGATGCAGACCGGCGGATGTACCCTGCACGCGGCCTGTAGACTGTCAGGGCAGGGTGGAGGTGGGGGGCGGTATCAGTAGAGGGTGTCACAAATCACCATTTTAGAATGCCAGAGCAACAGAAAGACCATGACAAATGGGAACGGAACAAACACACAAAGAGGTCCCATTTGTAAAATCTCGAATACAAGAGTGAGAACAAGTGCTCTCAGTTGATTACGCACTAAAATTTGTTAGGAAATTAGCACATTTCCATCTCATTCGGAGGGAAACCTGTGCATATTAATGTCAGCACAGACAAAATGGCATCGAAGGACTCTCATTAAGGGCCATAATGCAATGAGGCGCAGTCTAAATTGCAGCAATAAAAGCCAACAGACAAATCATCTAGACCATCACAATCCATTTAACTCAATTAATGCGACAGCAGATCCACCAAGTTCTTTAAAAATGTGCCTAGTTTTCCTGTTTAGTGGAATGGAGGCAGCAAGGGAGTGTGTTGTGTTTTATTTAAGGTGAGATAAAGGTCAGTGTGGCACAACTACTGGGCTTTGATTAAGTCCTGGGAACACGGAAACAGGGATAACGTGAACGGATAATGGCAACAGGAGACGAAAAAACAAAACTGGGAGATTGCGGCTGCTGATGGTAAAGAAGGCGTGGCCTACTTTTCTTTTTTAATGTCAAAATGTGCGTCGGCACTGATAAGAAGTGGCGCTAATCTCTCTGAGGAATCAATGGGCTGTTCCTCATTACTCTTTACCCGATAAAGATCAGAGCACCGGCGACCGCTCCTGGCTCTCCGGGCTTCGCGGCAGCTGAGATGCCAGATAGGCCTTTAAGACACGGCTCGCTGCTCCCCGATTGGCTGGTCAACAGCCACAACCAAATCCCAGCTCCCTCAGGGCCGCTGTGAGGAGGTATGAGAGGACAGGTCACAGGGACTCACTGTCGCCATATCCACATCATCCTTTTGTCGTAAAGCCTTTACCCTATTGTCAGTGTGGGTGGTGGAAGCTAAAAAAAAGCCTTTCGGGATGTTATTGTCTGAGAGGCAGGATAACAGACAGGCGGATTATTTCTAAAACAGCTTTTTCCAGGCCCCTAACAATGCCGCTCCTTTGTTGCCGTGGAGAGGATCCTGGAGGAGATAATAATAATATTCCTCGTCAGAGCATTTGCTGCAGCAGAGCTGCTTTCTAACAGAGAGATACGCATCATTCTGACTGGCCCGCCATGACATAATCGTCCTGCGGAGAGCTGCAGGCAAGCTTGGTAGGCAAACCACCTCTCTCTGCAGCTTGTTAGGGGGAAAGTGGCTTTAAGCAGAGCTCAATGGAAATACCTATTGAACCTGTTTTCTTTTGACTTCATCTGAGCGGAATCTAAGGTGGAGCGGAAACCCCCCCCCAGCTTCTCCATTACTTTGACTTGGTTGGATTTGACAGGGGAAGAACAAACACTAACGTGACACGACCCTAAAATGGTGATGGAGATGCTGCGACCCCCTTTCTTTGCCTCAACCCACACAGAGAGCAGCTCAGGAGGAGGAAATAAGGCAGAGCTAGCAGAACGCGGAGCCGTGAGAGGAGCAGAACCTGGTTCTTGTCCACACGGACGCCTTTGATGAGAGAAGAAGATGCACAGCACGAGGCAGATCTACACCATTCCAACTGACACGAAGCAACGAATCACCTCCTCCGACAAAAATACAATCCTAATATTAGAGGCAGTTAAATGCTGAGTCTGGCTTTGGAAATCTTTAGGGTTTACCCCCCCCCCACACTGACACCACACATAAACGCCTGATCCCTGACCTTTCACTTCGGCTCTTTGCTGAAGTCTGTCTTTTATCAGCGCAAAGTTGTCGACGCTGGTTTACCAAACGCATCTCCCTGAAAAATACATCTCCTGCTGAAATGTGACAAAAAGTTGGTTTAAATGTGTAGAGGAACTCACACGATGCAGCTCCAGGGCATAAAATGACAACGGTGTCTGCGGTGGACTTAATGGGTTGTTGGGTAAGAGAGAAGGTGCTAAGTCGGGAGTGGAAACTGGAACCGGAGCAGCAGCAGATAGACTGGCACACGCTCACGGTCCAGTGGTCGAACATCACCCCTTGCCAATTTAAGGCACCCGATCGACGTCGTTAGTGCAAACAAGCACGGCATGCTCTATATAAAGAAGTCTTGGCTTTCCGAAGCCCCTGGGTCAATTCAGAAAGGGATGCGGCATGTTAAGTGGAATTTACTTTGGATGCAGACATCAGGCCTCAGGTTTCTGCTAGCTGTAACCCAAGCCTCTGGCTGAGGCTCAGGATAGGGCGTCAATCCAGGAAGTCACCTTAGCGCCCAAGTACCCTATGAAACAAGGACTACTTCTCAGACCTTGTAGGTCTGATATCAGAAACTGTTTACACCAGGCCTACTGGGGAAGAAAAGTACCTTTTTTAAAAAATGGTTGAGTCTGAGTTTTGCTGTCCACTGAAGGTTACCAGCTTAAATTTGGTCATGTTGTTAACGCTAGGATTGTAAAAATGAACCTTGTTGATGCAGAACATGGCAGGAGGTTTGCTCTGGAGGGGGGAGAACGGTGGGGTGAGGTACACAGTGAGCTGTGCACCTCTGGGGGAGTGCAGCACAAAGTAGGTTAATACCGACGTGACAACTGCAGAGACCATTCGAGGGAGACTGTGGCTTCACACTCATGGTGTAACGCTATTCTAGGACACCACAGTGTGACATGACCTTGAAAATAGCAACACTATTAATGGTTTACAGTTACAATAATGACTCGCTACAGCAAATGTCTGGAACACAAGTTGAATTTGACATTTGTAGAACAGAAGTTGACTGGTGCCAGCAAGCTAATCAATGTTCATTTTTAGATGTAAGACAACCTATATGTGCAGTCATTTCGCCAAAGCCACAGGCTGCTGTGTGGTAATTGTCTATTCTGTAAGCTTTTTGTACGATCCTGAGTGAACTCTGCGTAAACCCTGTTGGTTGTTATCTTTGATAACAGAAAACCACCTGTGGAGAAATTTCATCTGGCACCCATCAGAACACAAATCCCCGAACACAAGAGCAGGCAGAGGTGGGTATTTTTGATGCGTTTGCATTTTTAAAGAGCATTTATTTGCAATCACGGCAGAGCTGACGGCTTAAAGTTTGTCGACCATGCCAAGTGTATGCACAACATCAATTTGCTCTGGATTAAAATATAATGAGCGAGTGAATGCGACTTTGTATTACACGCAGCTCCCTAAATTATTCAAGGGGAAGAGAAAAAAACAACAGGAAAAAAAATGTTCCCAGGAGCATTGGTATTCCTTTCTGGCCTAGTACATGATGGTTACAATGAATTTCTTAGTGCATACTAAAAGCTTTGTTTTCTTTGGAAATGTTAGTGTGCGGATGAGCTTAAAGGATGGAGAGTAACACTAGAGGAGAGTTCGTTCTTACTTCTACCACATAATGTAGCAGGTTAGACAAGGTTAAACATCTTATCAGAACAGGAACCCTGGATGAAACGCTAACCTGTCACAATAGCTAAAAGGGAAATGAAAAAGCTTAATTATCCAGAATATTGAATTATGTGCATTTTCAAAAGAAGGTCTGCTCTCAGTCATGACTAACAAACCTCACTCATAAAATCTCATGCTTGCGTTCACAAGGTTATGGCAGCCTATATTTCCTTGAGCCACCTTTTAACGTGTGCACATGGAGAATTGCTCACCCTGGCTCAGCTGGCTCCTGCCTGTATTTGAATAAGCGCTCCGCAAACAAATGAAGTCAAGGCTACAGTGTATGCTTAGGCAGCCTGCTCTCAAATTTGCGAGAATCCTCCAGGGCCTTTATACTGCAACCTATTCATGCAGAAGACATTTATGAAGAAATGGGCTTGTGAGCGTTTCACGTCTGTCAGTGGTTAAAATGTCTGCGGTTTCACGCCACTGGCCAACGTAAATGAAAATGGTGAACATTATAGCCGGTGGAAGCCCGATTATTGCTAATGAGAGGTCCGGGAATGAATGTTTTTGCTTTCATTTTTTTTTTTTTTTTGGTAGGACTATTTGATTTCAGTTAGGAAGTAGGTGTAATTAGGTGATAAAAGCTGAGGTCGCAGGAGGATGAAGCGTGTGTGATCGCTCAAGGTGCTTAACTCACGTTTTGTTGTTAGTCGTAACACGGTGGCTAAAGCGCTGAAGAACTGAGGGTTGGCCTTGTGAACCTACGTGGCATCCTACCAACCAAAGTGGGTGGACGTCTCCCTGCACACTTGTAATGGCTCAGCGAATGTTCTCCTAGCCGCCCAGGCCCACCCACGTCCAGCAGTGCCGGGACCCTGGCGCGGTGCCAGTGAGGGAAGGCGAGAACTTCTCGTACGCCGCCCTTGCACCTACGACAGATCAATACCTGCGAATGCAATTAGAGCAGCCGGAACAGATGGGCTCCCGGGCTTGAGCACTTCTCCCTCAGCCATCGACCACCACACAGCCCCGCTTTTCGTTACAGAAATATAAACACGTGCGCGTGCACCCGAGCAGAATGGGGATCTTCTGCCTTCCATATTATTCAGATGCGTTCTAATTTCAGTTGAGAGCTGTCAAGATGGTAATGATCTGGTCCAGTTCTGCGTACCTCCTGTTGGTTTTCTCATGGTTAGACTTGTTCAGCAGGCCTGCCCACCTCCTTGTAACCAACATGTGCCATGTTGCTAACAACAATGTCACCTAGCAGTCACGAGTACCCTTCGCTAAGCTGCATGCAAATTTCTGGTATTATAGCTTAATTAAATGACATTGAAAGACACAAGGCAGATTTTAAGTTTCCAATGTTCCAGGCAGGCGACTGTTACTGTGGTGTGTCTCACCCTCAAGGCTAAAGGGAGTAGCAATAGCAAAATCCAGTGCAAAGTGCTAGGGGGAAGAGAAACCTTTCCCTGATCAAATAAATGTCACAGCAATCACAAGTGGGACGTCCTGTTTGTGGTTGCTCCTGCTCAGGGCATGAAAAGCCCAGCTTTGCTTCATCTTCTCAGCTGCAAACAACAGGGGAGGGTGAGTCAGGGGAGGAAAAATGTCTGATTGGTTCCACAGCCAAGGGTAAAAGCAACCCAATTATAATTCCCATCCCCCTAGAGGGGGTCAGCCCCCTCTGGTCAGCAAAGCCTCTTTCTTCACCTCTCAAGACACTGCAGATGGATAAATAACTGACAGCTCCGTGGGGACCTGGCCCAGAATGCCTCAGACGGGTTGCCTGTCCGTTTCACCTGGCATTACTGCGGATAGACATTTTTCACATTATTATCGCTGCATTGTCTCCGCTGCCCTGTTCACTCACCCAGTTGTGGTTGATGATGGCGGCAGAGGACCTGAGGAGATTGGGGGGGGAAATGTCTCTTGTCAAATTTGGCTCAGCCTAGCTTAGCAGAAATTTAACAAGTTCCCTGGGCTCTCTGCATTCAGTGTGTGACGGAGCACGGAGCCAGGACATGGCCTGCTGACAGCCCCGGGCATGTCACTGTCATTGACACTTGATAGACTGGAGAGTGGGGAGGCAGCGAGGCTTACCCCTGTTAGACACACACGTTGGTCTGTCTGTAAAAATATACAACTAAAAAAAGTAGACTTTACCTCATATACTGGAAAAAAATTAAATCGATGCAGTCACAGAGAATGGCTGCCTCCATTACTCTTCAAAAACATCAGACTGTCACTTTAAAACGCTCTCATCTTGACAGGGAGCCAAACAGCCCAGGATGCTTGAGTGAGTGTTTTTTTTTTTTCAATAATAATCAGGTGGAAGCCAACGTAGGGCTTAAACTATATGCATACCAGCATTTTTTTCCCCACAATCTCACCACTCCCCTGACGGTTAAACCCAAAACCAGATGTTGCGGATCAGCAGGGATAAAAAACAAGACGAATAAAAATGGAGGATGGAATGGAACACATTAACTATAATCAAAAGGAGCAAAGAAGGAGACCATCGTGCTTTAATTACTTCTCACATATAATTTGGTTTTGCAGGGACAATCCCGGCACTGCCAAGAAAAGAAAGATAAAAAGCCAGTTAAATTACATAGGTCCATATAGTCTGAACAACAGCAGACATGGCCGATCACTTGCCTCCAAACCTTGCTGGAAGCACAACAAAAAAACTCTTGGTCATGATTGAAAATAAAGCCTTGTGACAGACTGAGAATACACTGGGAAAACAGAAATAGAAATTCCTTGGAATGATATGGTTTTAATAGTTCGCCCTGCCGCGCTGCAATGCAGCTGAGGATGTGCGTTTTGTTTGGCCACTGGAGAAAGTTTGGATAAGGCCTGACGAGCTCGGCGAAGCTACTTCGCTGCAGCCGTCCTCTGTTTGCAGAGTCTCTCTTGACTTGCTGGTGTTGCCACAGTGCTAAATTGCACAGCTGTTCCACAATCTGTGGTGGTGTTAATTACCCAAATGTGAGCGGCAGCTCGTCAGCTCCTGACTAACGAAGGGGCCTGCTTTCCAGTGAGGGTGCCTTATGTTTGGCATGTAGTCCCATTTCCACCCAGAGCTCCCCGGGTGGCGCACGGGCCACCCGACACATCCGCATCCCAGAGAAGATGCATCTAATTAAAGCTCCTGACTGAAATCTGCTTACTAAGGGAGAAAACCACGCAGGCTGGATTAAAATGTACAGTGAGCAGAGTGGAGCAGAGCGGGGTGGTGGTTGGAGGTGGGGGCGTTAAACCACAGTGAGGGAACCAGCTCGCAGGGAAAAATGAGATTTTTCAATACTAAGATCGCAGGCAAGGCTGGAAGGAAAGGCAGCGCGAGCGTGAGCCGATCACTCAGCGTTTGTCAGTCTGATCCCTGAGCCCTCTCAAAGCCCCCCGGCAGAGACAGACAAGCAGGTTGTTTTCTAGAAAAGCGGATTCCTTCCTTTTCAGCCTGGCCCTTCTTTTGAGAATCATTCCGGTGCCCCGAGAACGCAGACAGGCAAAAATCAACACTTCCACACCGAATGGTGCAGCCGAGGCTGAATTCGATCACCGAGAACAGTTCTGCTGGTGTTCCAGAGCAACTGCATACAGAACAACAACGAAAGCCTCTCCAGTCTCTTAATGGAGTGCATGTGAAATAAGTCACCCCACTTCTTGCATTCCATGTTCAAAACACAGGTGTTAAGAACTCCCCTCATGAATCACATTTGCTGGCTAAAAGCCTAACCAACACCCACCACCGGTTATACATGAACACCGCAGCCTGAAGTAGCACTGTGAGACTACATAATGAATGCACGGAGCTCGGTGTCAGGGGTGCTCGTATTGTGCACAAAACGATGGGGCAATTAGGCCCACACGACGCCTCAGGATGGCGTGATGAAGGACTCCTGGGCTTGTCTCCTCTGCCTCTGTTCCTCTATCATTAAGGACTGAGCAGCCACATCTGGCTAATGGCACGCCTGGGGTTCCTGCTCAAACACTGCGCATGCCGTACACATTTAATTATGCCTCATAAAGGTAACAAAAGACACGGCTCGCACTTGGGGAAGCGCTGTTTGGATATCATAAAGGGAGATAGAGGGAGATTAGGGGAAGGCGCTGGACAGCTGCCAGAATTGCAGGTTGACTGAGGTCGGCAGCTTCAAAAGAGAAGGAAATTCGCTCAAGTGTCTTCTTGAGACGGAGCCCAATGAGGACGCTAAGAGAAGGAGATATTCAGCCCCAGAGAATCAAAGGATTCCTGGATTGTCTCCCCGTCTTCTCATAGATCAGGAATTACGCCACACACCGCTGTCAGCAGCTAATTGCGGAGCTGGGTGAAATGAAATGCAGAGCTCTCTTCAAATGGGCATGGATTTAGCGGCTGCCTAAAGGTGGACTTTTATGTCAAAGGGGTTTTATGCTGCACTGAGGCCTGTGAGGGCTCCTCACATTCAGCCACGATCACCTCACGCACTGCCCACCGACCACCTGACTATGGCTTTAGCGGCACCTGCCGGTATTCAGAGGATGCCGGACGACTGCCTTGAACAGCCCACAGCTGACATTTTAAGCCAAGAAGAAGAGAAAAAAAACCAAAAAGAGGAAATATCACAATTCAGAGAACACTCCTGAGTGTTCCGCTGACAAGATGCACTCACTTATTTGGCCATTTAAGGGATAAAACCATGCACGAAAAGATAAGAAACAAAGAGGCTAACCGTCGGAATGCTCCGCAGTCTTGCAGTTGGAAGAACTGGCCAAACACCACGGAAAAGGTCACTGGTCACTTCCATTTGGACCCACTCATAAATCCCCGTCTGTCTGCTGCAGTTATTAACCGAGCCGGCTCTCCCGTGCAATAAAAGGACAGAAAAATTGCATTCTGCTTTGACAACACCTCAACGTCTCTTTACAGCCACTGGCCGAGTGCAGCGTTTTTAGGTTTTTTTTTTGTTATTTATAACTCTAATGTGAAAACCAGACACGCCTCTGTGGTGTGCATGAGCAGAAGTTTGCCAATCGTCTCACCCCTCAGCAGCTTTATGCTCACTCTCAGTCGAGCTCTTCCTTGGTGTGGAAACAGTGTTTTATGGCAACTCTCTGGACGGGATTATGATATAGATCCAAGTGCCACAGGCCGGACGTAAATTCTCCATCTCCTGTGTGGAAGTACGAGCGTTGGCGATCGGAGAACGTCCTTGAAGTATGAATAATATCACATGCCACATGTCATCTGTTATACTTTAATGACATGTCCTCGGACGATCCGCCTCTCCTGTGACCCATAAGTCTGTCCATGACAGGAATACATGCATCCACAGGCGCAATTCAATTCCTTTTAAGCCACGTATAACAGATGGAATCCATGTTCGCAATGATTGCTGTATTTACTGCAGCCAAATAAAAAAGATGTGTCAGTGTCAGGGCTGTATAAATCTACAGAAGTACCATCGGTATTGTGCGTCATTTTATAGGAATTAACAGGGTATATGAACACCTGGGCTGGACTTACTTGGTGTCCTGGAACCCAGGGACAGAGAAATGGAGAATGTGCTGCTCTCCCACTGCCGACCTGCTGCTAACTGGTCGCTACAACCTTAGACTGTTTTGCAGTTTTCCAGCACGACTCGCTTCCATATTTCTTGCAGGAGGCCGCTAGCCTGTCAGACCTAAAGCCAATTGGAATTAGCTCTACTGGTCCACATTTTACACATTCCAGTTGGGATTTTCAATCTTTTCCTCCTAACCTCAGCCCTGAACACTTCAGCAGCATGTTTCTCAGACAGCTTAACAGTTTTGTATTCAAAGCCAGACAACACTTCAACATGCCTGAAGCATTACTTTTAAATATCGCCTGATGATATGCACCAGTTACCAGCGCTGTAGTCGCTACCGAAAACATGGTGCTGCATCCAAATCCTTGGCTACTTCCCTGTTTTTTTTTTCTCCCAGACCCTAAATAAATATCCATTTCTTCTTCTATCTCATAGCCAGGCTTCAGGGGGCACAAGGCATTAGTCTCATGATGCTGGGTTTGTCATGTCTTCCCAAGCTGTGATCTTCCTGAACTCTTACATTACAAATAGCTGGAGGATTTTTCACCCTCTTATCACATTTGCCAAGCAGGCCTGTCTCTTATCAGTTTTCCGCTACAGATAAATGGGCTTTTGAAGATAGGAATAAGAGAGGTTTTTGCAAGCTAATTCCAGAGACCCATCTGCGGTAGATTACAGATAGGTGCACGGGAAGCGGAGAGAGAGAGAGAGAGATACATATTTTAATATGTAGGTGGCAGAGGGATCAGGTCGGAGACTGATTGGTGGTACAATGTCACGCACGCTACGATCCGAAGACATGCAGAACTAACAGGCAATGAGGAAAGATAATGGACTGAGACTATTTTATTGACACTTAATCGCTAACTGCATCAGCTACACCGCTGGTTTCATACCAGCTCTGATGGGAACAAACTGGCATTTGCAAAAGAGCCTGTCTGGAGCTGCAGCAGGGTAAAAAGACGGGTGACTGGCAAGCATGACAACGAACGCTAAGATATGCTTTTCTGTGCGTCTCAACTGGGGAAAAGGTATGTGGCGTTCAGCACGGTGATGTGGAATTTATTCAAAATTCACTGCGTCATATTTTCCACTGAAATGTGTTTGATGTCTAGTTTCTGCTATTATATCAAATATTTCCTATTAAATTTAATATTTTCAACAGAATATTAACATAAATGTCTGGATATTTTAATGTAGAGCGCTGCAATATAAAAAAAAAAGTCGATTTTGGCGAGGGTTAATAATATTGCTCATTTTTTTCAGCTTTGCATTTCCACTGAACCGGAAATTGAGCTTTAAAATTTAAACAGCTTTAGGTAAGGTACAGTAGGAATGCACGATATTTAAATAAATAGAGAAAACTGGAAGTGGAAAATTCACCTTTAGAAATATTTGGAGCTTCCAATGGAAATAAAAGAGGAAAACCTCCGGAGAGCGCAAAGTAGGGCAAATCACGATTAGCGCACGTTCGGGACGCGCGGCCCCTGTAGGATTATTATAGCGCATACTTTTTAAAGACATTTGCTCATAAACATTAATAGGGTCGTTTAATCTCCGTGAGAGCGACGAGTGTCCGACTGGTGTAATAAGAGGCCGAAGTGTTGAACTGATATTAACGGGCGACATGTGATCCGGTCCGACCTTGATGGCTGAGATTCTTCGGCGCGATGGGGGTGGGGTGGGGGGGAAGAAAACCTAATTAAACAGCTCCTCCTGCGGTTGTGTAAGTCAGACACAGGACAGACTCGTACTGTGTTCCAGTCTTGCGCTGTGGATTTAGAAGTGCGTGATAACCGCTCAGAGCGCACTGAAATAACAAGGCGCCGACCTGAAACAGACTCCGGCCCAAAAGGAGCGCACGGGAGCCGCCTCCTGATGGGCTGGAAAATAAATAAGAGGAAAAGTAAAATAAGCCGTGTCCCTGAGCCATTGGCTTCAGAAAAAGAACGTAAAAACAGACATTTTCGTAACCGTCGGTCTTTACGTAACTTCAACCTTTAAAGCCGACGTGTGCGTTTTGTTTCAATGCAGAATAAATACAACCTCGGAAAAAAAAGGGAACAAGGATCAAATTTTAAATTCGGAATATTAATAATCCGGCGCGTAAGGATGATATTTGAGCCACGGCTGCTCCTTTTTGCCTGCATTGCGTGCCGTGCGCCTCCAACTGAAAAAAAAAAGCAGCCACCGGCGGTGAAGTGAGAAAAAACAAGCATTTCCTGACAAAGAGGAGCTGATTTAAATTTTTTAAAAACTTAATTTAGAAAAAAGCGCTTTTGTAGAAACCGTCTGCTTTTATTTCGCCTGGGAAAAAAAAAAACCAGCCCTGAGATCAACAAAGCATCGACGGGCTCCGGCGCTTACCGCGTCCTCATGGATCGCTCGCCGACGGTATCCAAAAGAACCAGGCTGGAACGCGTGTTCATCGGGACAATTTCAGAGGGGATAAATCCAGCAAAACGGAATGAAAACGGCACCGAATTACAAAGAGTGTTCAAAGGTTGGTCGTTTTCAACTTGAGAACCAGCGGAAACAATAAATTCATCGGGTCGATTTTCTTCCGTCTCTCAATAAAAGACCCGGCGAAAGATTGAGAAAAGACTGAAAATTCAGTTTCTTCACTTCACCACAGCGATGTGGAGAATTACTGCGGCTCTTGGAGGACGCACACTGGATCTTTGTCGAGCCAAAGCGCCGCTCGTAGGGTTCCAAGTCGGACGGCGAAGGCGCCGATGACAGATCGCTCACAATAGATCCCCCGAAGTATCTGTCGAGCTCAAGCTGAAAACGCGACCAAACACACATCCGAAAGGCGCGCGGGTGCGTGGCCGCGGCTCACGTATCATTTGTTGGTTATCCACAAAATCCCGATTAACGTGAAAGTCCCGGAAAAAAACCCGCGACCGCGCGTCGCTCCTCTTCGACCTGCTCTCCGTGCGCAACCGACAGACACACTGGGCTGCGCTGCGCGTCAGCCAGACTCTGCGTGCGTGCGTGCGTGCGTGCGTGTGTGCGAGCGAGAGGGAGAGAGGGAGGGAGAGAGAGAGAGAGAGAGAGAGAGAGAGAGAGAGAGGGAGGGAGAGAGCACGAAGACGGCGTGTGTGTGGTGCGTGTGTGTCTCGGTGTGCGCCTGTGTGTGTGTGTGTGTGTGTGTGTGTAGCAGAAGCTGTTGAAAACGAGGACAGAACGAGACCAGAGCAATCAATGTAGGAGGACTTGATCTGATTTGTTAACAGAAACGGACAGACTTCTCCCATCCATCCCCTTTTACTTCACCTCTTTTCAAAAACTCTGTTGTTTGCTCAGTCAAACCGTTTTCGGAACAATTTCCTGATATGCTGGAGGTGCGAACTCGCGGATGCAAAAACACATTTTCCGGCCTCTTAAGCACAGCTTAACAGTCGTACAACTTCTATGGGTTCATTAAATTTCTTGGTTTGAGCTTTATTGTTCTGTCTTCAGAATCCTGCTGCATGAGAACAGACTATTAGCTGTAAAATAAAAATAAAAAAAGGAGCTATTTTTTCCACTTTGAGATCCAAAGGGGGAAAAAAAACTCTTCATCCTACCAATTCCAACCTACTGACTCTTCTGAAAGGATTCCCCGACACTCCCAGTAGCCGGGAGAGTTTGGTCTGATATGAGTTTTGACTGAGAACAGTGACCCATCTGCTCCCTTTGCAAAGTGAAGACGTTATTCTTAAAATGTACTTTAGAGGAGAAATCTCGGAGGCTAAAGAGGAGGGGGAGACGAGCTTTGACGTCTGCTACAAAGTTAGCCCCGTGGTTATCGTGTTCACTCGTGACCTGCTTAACTTAGCCGTGATTGAAGTGGAGTTGAAAGAGGCAGCTAGCAGGAGGCAGAGGCAGTGGAAGGGGCTCCTTCGCCACCCCTCCTCCGTGCAGACTTTTCTGAAAACAATAGGAAGATTGCTGTTTACTTTCTGCCATGCTGTGTTTTATTCCAAAGATACCCCTGAGAGAATGGCGGCTCTGTTATGTGAAACAAATCCTTTTTACATGTTGAATACGGCATTGCGGATGGATAAATAACGCACTGTGATGCACAGACTAAACTGGGCACCAACACTGGTTGCCTGCAGGTCACATGCATCCACAAAAGGGGTTGCGGCCTGCTCCGCGCGCTTATGGCAGGAATGTAAGACTTGTAATTATTTCCCAGCTGACTGTCATTAGGAGTCACTCCAAAGCCTGCGGACATCTCTTAGAAACAAATTCACACCTTCAGCCAGCAACTCTGACCAGACCTTTTTCTCACAGCGCTGACATTGAAATGAGTCCAATAAATATCTGGGATTTTGTCTATAAAACTGTAAAAGGAGCTAATAAAAAAAGTGAACAGCGCAGTGCACGACAGCATGGGTGAACTCCGCATGCAGATGATTGACAGCAAAGACCACAGATAGTTAGCCTGCTGTATTTTTTACAGTCGTTTGGAACGGTGGAGATGAAAACAGCAGAGGCTCCGGTAAGAGTCGGTCCTAAATGAGCGAGGCCACATGCAGCCCAGCACAGAAGGGTGCTAACTACTACATCACCTCTGGGAGAAAGGTTGGGGCTTCTTTTTTAACCCCCTCGTCTTTCAGCGCCTCTACAGTCTGATTTTCAGCATCTCCTCCATCCAACAGCCGGCCAATAATGCTGTCAGCCTTGGCCCAGAGAACAGCTAATCTCAGGTAAGCCCCCCGCTGACTGAGTGGATCTAAAGGCGAGGTCCAAATATTTGGCTGGAGGAATCTGGCAAACAATACATTGTCCTCTGCAGCTTCTAAAAACAGTCGTGTGCGCTGAAAGTTAAGACGCAAGAGTGGAGGCAAGAGTAAAGAGCATCAATATACATCTGACATGAAGAGGAACAGGTTTAGTTCCTACAGCTACTTCATGGAATTACTGGAAGAACAATGAGATGCCCCAAAGTCAACTGGTCTCTCATGGATTTGCTCTGTTGATTCTGAGAGTATATGGGGAATTTCTGGGTGTTTGGTTGAATTATTCAATAATAATATGCACCGAGTAATAAAAGACTAATCATTGGGGACATTTTCTAAATCATGACGGTCGGCCAGGCAGGGTCATAAACTTAAAGCCAGGATTATTGTGCTGTTCGCTTTCAACCAGAGTTGGAAAGCAAACCTGCAACTTTTAATTACGCTTGTGTCGACTCGGAATCGTCCCCATTAGGAATAATGATGGTGAAACGGCACAACATAAGCTGTCGCCGCCGAAACGGAAGACAGTCATGTTTTATTCCATTTTATTACAGAGGCCGTACATTGTGATTTCTTTCTGGAGAGCGGCGTGCAGAATCTATGATTTATTCATTAAGGGGGCTCCAGTAGCACAGACCAGCTATGTGGGAATGAGCTCCGCAGCGACTCTTCAGCGCAGACGGAATTCTAGGTCATTCATTTGAAGCACCGGCGTACTCCAAAATCCAAAAGGTTCTAGTGAGAACAGAGGCCACAAATTGCTATGTTGACCTTTTGAAACTCTCTCTCTCTTCCTCTCAAGTAAAAAATATATAATTTCAAAGTAATTGAGGGACTCCAGAGATGCACCGTGGAGTAAGGCTAAAAAATTAAATAAATAAATAATAATAATAATAATAAAAAAGAAGCAGTTTATAGGATGACATGCAGAAAAGGGTTCCGGTATAGATTTTTTTTTTTCCGCATCGCTTTGATATCAGGTTTCCAGCTGCAGCGCATGCATACGTTGTGCTCATCAAGCCCTCGTGGCAAATGTTTCTGGAGGTTCCTCCTCGACATGAAAAGTCGTCCTGATTGATCGAGGCGATGTAGAACAAAAAGCGCCCTCCGCCAGGCACATTAAAAATGAATTTTCTCTGGGATTCAAAGGGCTGCGCTGCAAGGGCAGAGAGAGATGAGAGCTGGTAACTCTGCTAGTTTGCCTCAGGAGCCCTTCTAGCAGCGGGTCCCAGCTGATCCATCCATCAGCCTTCAAGCCCACAGAGGTGAGTGACTGTTTGAAGGCTCTGCCGGCTACCTTATCCTGAGGCTTAACAATCCAATATTGGTTGTTGCCAAAGATAATTACTCTCCATTGATGGTAGAATACCCAGGGCTAGCTGCAGCCATTTGCATTGCCCAACACCGCAGATCGATCTGGATGGAAAGGCAGTTGGGAGCTGATAACAACGCTGTGTTAAACCTGCGTTTCTTGGAGGGATGGAATGCTCTCTACGGCTTTCATTCTCCTACACCCCCACGCTCTCATGGCCTTCCACCCACACTCCCTCCGCTTTCAATGAGGAAGGTAAAGAATGGCTCGCACCGATAGAATCAGCAAGGACATTGCTGTCTTTATTCTCCCTCCAAAAGCATGCACATGTCACCTTGACATTCTTTATCTTCTGCACAGCGCCCGCAGGAGAAAATGTGCAAACCAGATCTTTCATTTGATATGTGATTGTTTATGGGCCTGCAGCTTTCATTTTCCATCCTCCTGAGCAGTTTGGAAGATTGACAGAAGCAGAAACTACACATTTGGTGCTCTTGTCTTGGAAATCTGAAAACAGAAGGCGCAGCCTTGTGTGGTCTTGTTGCTGATTTGTCTCCACCAGGGTATAATTTACACCAGGAAAAAAAAAAGATGGAAATTGGAGAAGTGAGATTAGCGAGTAATTTATGGGCACTTAGCAGGGTGTCTACAATAACAGCCTGCGCTGTGCCTCGCTGCAGAGTTGCTTTCTGACAGGACAGCCATGCCACTTGCTCCAAAGGTACACAGTTATTACAGAGCGACCAATACCGAACCAAATTATGCATGAACACCCAAAGTGTCTGTAATAATCAGAGCTATCACACATCTAAATCCCTGCCTGGGACGTGAAATGGAAAATGGAAAACAAGTGGCAATATTTTCTCCTGTCATAAAATTTCCGCTCCTTTAACAAGATAAAAATAAATTGTTTTCCAACTCGGAAAGTGTGAAAGAGGTTTGGAAATTAATTTTTCATGAACATTGATAATTTAATACAGGCTGGCAGCAACCTATTAACATTCGATGACTTTTGTGGCTCTGTGAGAATAACCACCGAGTAATGTGTGTAGCGCGCAGGCAGCTGCCACAATCATCTGACCAGGAGGTCAAAGGCCATCGATGTCAAATACCATACTATGAACAACAAGGAGGACGCACATCTTGAATTAATGACACAGCCATCTCAGGTGTGGATTACTGCCTCCTTCTGGCATGTCTGCTACAGACACAGCACATTTGGAACCCGTCAGAATCCACAGCAGGTGGAGTTGGACCCTGAAAAAGGCCGTGAGAGTCCAGAGACAACGCATATACTACAAGATGGTTTTGCTGACAGAACCAGGCTTTTGTCTTTGTTTTTAATGAACTGCTCCTGCTTGATTTTAGTGCACGTCAGATATTTTTGTTCAAGTCGCACAGATAACAGCCTCCTAATGCATCTTCTCTCCAGTCGTTTTGTATGAGCAACCCTTTAATGGAAGAGGGAAACAAGGATCTGCAGTTACTCAGCTACAGCAGTGCTGAAAGGGGAGAAAATGACAGAAAATGGGTTACTATGAGAAACGCAGAGTTGGCGGCAGAGACCAGACTGAGATTAAATATAGGGTTACCAGAGCAAAGACCTAATCCATTCAGAGACAAATGCAGGGTCTCTGAAGCACATTTGTTGTGTGGCCTGAGGTTTAACAACTGGCATTATAACTCCATTTCTCATCATTACCTAGCTGTATAGTGGTGCTGCAGACATGGGGTCAGCGAGGGAAAAGAGCAGCGGGAGTGGGAGGAAGACGGAGATTGGACGGTAAACGCAGAGGGCACTTTTAGAATACATTCCTGTGTGCAGGCTGCAAATTCACATGCTTGACTGGTATTGTACTGTAGATACAAGACTGTGAATGTCCTCAGTGTGCGTCTGATCGTTTGATCTCATGCTGGAGCACAGTTGTGCACATGCAACGTCTCAACGGTCACCATATCGTGCCGCATTTCTCCGTGGAGGACAGAATGTGGGCACAAGTGCTCCCAGCAGTCATTCAGTGTAGTGTCAGATATGGAAATCCACCAGCATTCATGAATGATACACAAGGCTCTGCTCTTTAGCCCCGCACGTCAAAGGATTTTCCAGGGTGGATGAGGCAGATGCTTTGACAGATTTAAGGGAGCTGGGGGGGGGAGGGTCTTTCGGCTTCCCACTGCGTCGCACACAAACTCTCTGGTGTTACAGAAGTGTATAATAAGACCCCTTGAGGAAAAGAGTATGGGGGGGAAAAGAAGCACACAGTCTTAAAAAAAGGACAAAAACAACAAAATCTGATTGCATTCATGGCCTTATTAACATATCCTTTCACCAGCAGAGGATGCCACTGGTTTTAATTCAGTAAGACACAGCTGCTGGGGCGACGCAGTTTCTGTTTTTACTCTATGATTTAATCAATTATGTTTTCTAAAACTATGTCTTAATGAACTCCATGCACAGGCGGCTGCTTTTTCACTGGAGCCATTCAGAGAAACAGGAAAACAAAATGGCTGCCGGATTCCCTCATGTTCAAACTAGGACCAAGATGGTGGGTGTTTAACTATGCCCAGTGCACTTTTATTGATTCACAGTTTTGTCTCATCAGGGATGCAGTGCCAGAACGCTGAGCACTGCCTATTATGTGCACAGCCGAGTTCCTGCAGTTAAAAAAAAAGTATTTTCTGCATAGCTGTATTCTTGGCTGATCTTAAAAGTCTTTCTAGCATGCCTGCAAATGCTCTTTTAAATGATTATCTCATGATAGAATCCATCAAGCTGTCTGCTTCTGAGACTTGATATAGAGACCATAAGTGGCTAAATAATCTAATAATACATCAAGTCAGGGCAGGAAACAATAAGAAGGATGCAGAAAAAAAATACAAATGAACTGAAGGTAAATGATTTAAATCAAGTTAGCAATATCAAATTACCATCAAAATGAAAAATTTCGAACAGCAGACAGAAAATTAGATTACGGACTAAGACGTCAGCTGTTTACATGAATTTCCTCAGTTGTGGCTAGCGTCATATTCACTAAAAGTCCAGTCTACGCGGAAAACCTCGATAAACATACCACACGTCCCCTAATTGCAGTCAGGTGAAATGTGGCTCCCAACACTGCCAAAACCCAAGAATTACCAAATAAAGTTGTGAGAACACACACACACGAACAAACACACACACGCA
>CAAE01015007.1:1941135-1973051 GCA_000180735.1 Tetraodon nigroviridis | reverse complement strand
CGCATAGCTACACATACACACCATGTATACTTGTTTGGGATGGCTAGAGAATGCTCTCTTTGTACAGAACTTATGTGTAATATCTTCCTAGCTAATGACAAATTAAGGAATAGACCAAGAAAATTGCTAAAATTAGATTTCAACCATTTATAGCACATCAACAGTAACTGTAACAGTCTATATTGAACAGCAGGTCATTATTCTAAAAAGCAGTCCTGCTGAAGTCATGCCTTAAGGCTGCATTTTTTCAGGATCTCAAGTTCACATGTGAGAAGTCTGGGGAGCTGCAAGCAGACAAGCGACACGTTTTACCACTCTGGTATAGTTAGCAGACCTCAGCCAGGCTGGAAGAGTTACCGCAAATGAGTTAAGACATTAACACCCGTCAGATGGTTTCCATTTTAGCACTTAATTGCATACGTCAGTTGCCTAAATCCCAGATTCTTAGCCGGAAGACCCTTGCCCTCTAAACTAATGGCTTCCACATCAGAGGTTAAGGTTCTCAACCCGAATATCTTAACCTAGAAAGAACCTTAGAACTAAATGTCTTCTCAGCAGTATTTGATAAAAGGCAATTTTCTTACAGGATTCATACACCAACTCAAATTGATAGGTTTTAACTCATCTTGATGAAGACGGCTGCTAATCTGCAGGGCCTTGGTGCATGTAATATGGATAAGGCACTTTAGCTTTGGGAGCTCAGTCATGATGCCAGAAAAGCCTCTTTGCTTCGCAGCTCTCCCCTTCATCTGGCCACAGGCCTGTCGTGACTTTTGACCCTGCCTCCCCTGGGGATGTACCCTGAATGGCCAACCTCTCTGGGCCCCAAAGTGAGCTACGCTGGCCCTCCTCGTGGCCAGCAGGGGTGAAGGAGAGAGTCGATAGAAAACCGGTGCGAGGGCAAGGGCCTTCCAAGCTAATTACACCAATATAGCTCTGGAGAGAGGCGCTGGGAGCCTCTGACATCAGCTTTATACAGGCCTTTTGTTCCTTTGTTAAGCAGAGTTTTCGTGGGCATGCTGGATGTCCATCATAACTTCATGTCTCAGTTTTATTCAGTGTTAAAAAAAAAAAAAAAAAAAAAAAAGGCGAGTGAATTTGACTTATTTTTATCATTCCATTAAACAAAAATCACATGTGTCTGCTCTTAGAAAAACTTAACAACTGCTTGAAATTCAATACCTTGGAAGTCCCCAAGCTTAAAACATGCGTGCTGTGCTGTATTAGATTGGAATAGCACATCTAAAAATACAGAAAAAAAACCCCAAAGATTAAATGTGAATTTGTGAAACAAAGTGAATTTCTGACATTTATGAAATGACTTGATTCGTTAAACACAAGCCTGACAACCAGCGTGTCTCATGGCTAATCATGAGACTTTTATCAGGGAGGCCTCCTTCTTTGCACGTATATCAAGGATGACAAAATCACTTTGAAATCTGTAGGCGTTGGAGCATGTGGATATTCACAGAGATAAGTTGTTTAGTGCCTCCTAAGCCATAAAACCTGGACTTCCTCCCTTCTAACAGTATGTATTTCAGCAATAAAAATGGCTGTTTATACAGCAATCAACCTCAAGCTGGAAAGCAGAGGGAAGACTGTGGGAAGAGATGAAAAAAATGACTCCATCGCTCTTTAATAGAAAGCAGAGGTATGGCAACTGACTGCGGTTCCGTCGTAAAGACAAACAGGCATTAACCACGCTGTGTTAAAGGCAACAACAGAGGGTTTTTATTTAATGTCTTGAAGCTTTAATTGGCGCCTCTGTTATTTCCTCTCGAAGGCACCGAGTGTAACAGTAAACCCAGTGTCAGGGAGGAGGGTCTTACCGCCTGCAGCTTACCCGCCACTGGCTGCCCTCACTGGGCCTCTACATGTGTGATCTTTACCAATTGAGCTCAAGAGGGTAAACTACGGCTGGTCCCAAGCTGCCAACAAGACAGGCCTCTCGGCTAGAGGCTGGAAGTCTAATCGGCCTGGAAGGACCTTGTCAAGCACCCACTGTGGGGGTCACATATGGAAGTGACTAAAACTGTTCCAAGTCATCTGGGAATGTTATAAATCTCTACTCTGTTTCCTAAAGCTAGGCACTGAGGGGAGACACTGATCCCTGTGAGTTGTTTCTGGGTGTTGTTCAGGTGCCGGTTTTGCACTTTCTACGAGCGTTCTCATTCCAGCCAACAGAAAGTAAATATCTGCGCTAATGGTGGTAATTGCTGTCAAAGCAGCTCTGGGTTCAGATTCCCTGGAGAGTTCATTTCAGAGCTGTGCAAAAGAAAACAAGCCAGTGACTTCCAAAAATGGAGTCCACCACCTCCTGCAAAAGTTAGATGTGGATCCCAAAAATGCAATAAAGCTAATGCTCCGAGGCATGGACTTACATGACAGTAACTTTACAGGCAATGACTTTCTTTAGTGTTGCTATTGTATTTTTTTTAGCATTAAGTGCTGAAGCTGGAATCCACAAAGCAGTTTTGAAAATTTGATACTGTCTACAAGGAGAACAAATGTTCCTTTATGCAAATGGTCTGCAGTTCATTCTGTGATTTTTTTTCAGACTGGGTTTCGGGGAGACCCCCAAGGGGATCTCTCTCGTAGGATTTATGTCTTGTACCAAGACAAATGCACAAAACGGTCATTCTTCCCTTTGAGCAAAAGTGTGAAACAGAAAAGCTGGTCATCCCGACAGAAAAAGGGTAAAAAGTCAAAATCAAATCCAGAAAGACTGGCGTAAACATGGGAGAAGGATAAACAAAAGTAGCTGGATATGTTGGGAATAACCACAAAACTTGCGCCTTGTTTTACTGTGGTGACACATGCCAGCTGGCCCAAGCTCAGTTTGAGTGGAGACACAACTAAGTTGGTTCAGCCAAGGGAGGATAAGTGGTATTGATGGAACTTAAGCTGCTGCCTGCCTGCCTGAAGACACATTGAGGCCCATGGTAAATACTGGGCCCCAGCCTGGGCTCACATACAACATGATCTGGGCTTTACAAAATCAAAGCCCTGCATCCTTCCTCGTATTGTCTTGTCTGACATGTTGAAGGATGTGAGGGAGTCGTGGGCAGACAAAGACCTCTCCCGGCTGGCCCATTAGGTGGAGAGAGCTATGTCCAGAGCATTGGAGCATGCACCCTGCTCTCGGGGGGAGGCTGTTTTATTAATGAGCCAATCGAATGAGTGCAAGCTGGGGGCTTTTTGTTGCAGACTGTCGGAAGCACCTTGGGCAGCCGGCCTGGTGAGCGGGACGTGGAGTCAGAGGACCGATCTCTGCAGGGGCTCCGGTTGGTAATATGCTCCCCGACAAGGCCTCGGTGGAGGCACGCTTGACAGATGGATCCCGGTCCCGGTCCTGGCTCATGGCTGGTTTACGCGCCTAGCACCACGCTCGCTTTTTCATCTGTACGGACCTCGCCTAAAGTCAGACGGCTCCTGATTGATAATGAGACGGTGTACACTTGGAGAGACGGACCATTCTTCCTTGCACACATACACAAGGAAGTGTAAGAAGGGTTATATTAGGAGCTGCACCTTTTGGGGGGTTGTTATCGTGATGCCATAATTAGAAATGATTTGATTAAAAAAAAAAGCAAGGAAAAAACATGGTAATAAAAACAATTTAAGACGATGAGACGTGATTATAAAAAGACTTTGCTCTGAATGACATGTTATTTACGCCACAAATTCATGTTATCTCGAAATCAGAGACAGAAAACGGTGCTTTAGCACTAGCGACCGACCAGACACAGATCAAACATTTTTTGACAGTTAAATGAGGCAAAAAATGGTTAATGGACTTTGTTTTTCTGGAAGAGGATGGGGCAAACAGTCTTGTGTAGTGGCAGATGCTGAGGCGGGAGGGAAGCATTGCGACAGATCTGGATGTGTGTAAACAAGGAGCCGAGTGCATTTGTGTTTTCTTCATTGTGGTGCAGGATTGTGACAAATTCCAGAGCGAGTCTCTGGTGAGTCCCACTGCTTTGGTGTCAGCACAGAACGGCTGTCTGCGTGTGATGGAGCCGTAGAGCGCGCAGCACCACGGCCTCCCTTGGGATGAGTGCCAAACAAGATGTCGCCTGTCAAGCAGGAAACATTTGAAAATAAATAACATCAATGATGATTTCAGTTTACTTGTCACGAGCGCGCGCGCTTTTTAGAAGTGATGCCATCACTTTGCGGTGGATGCAGTCTCCTCAACCCCCCCAGAGACAAGCCTCTCCTGCGAGACACACTCCATTTCCTCGTCACGTTTCACGTCAATCCGTTTGAGGCTCCAGATATCAGTTTTAACTAGCAGCTGGGAGGGACGTGCGCATTGATCATTCATGAAAGCCAATGAATTACAAATTTAGAGCGCTCAGTAGCCAATCTCTTTAAATATATCAGCTCACATTACATTTTGATTGGATGCACATGATAGCATTATGATGTACAAATAGTTGAAATGAGGATTTTCCATTACAGCGATCTGTATCTCTTTGTCTAAAACAAACAACCCCCCTCCCCCCTCCAAAAAGTAAGGCACGGTCTCGGTACAGACCATAAAGTGTCAAATGACAGGAACCATAATTCCAGTCTGATTGCAGAACAAATCCAAGGACAGTTTATTAGCTCTGGCTTGGAGTTTGTTCAATAATGCCAAGCAAGAAGACAGGTGAGCCCATTCATCAGATCGCCAAGTGTGTGTGTGTGTGTGTGTGTGTGTCTGTGTGTGTCTATGCACTCATTTGGCTATAGCACATTGGAATCGAGCCCAGCAGGGGAGCCTGAACCGATTGGAGTCTCAAAAAAGACCAGAGAGCACTTGTAACACAAAGAGTTTCATCTCAGCTCCTTAAGGAGAACCATCTGTTGTCAGGCAGCCTTTCTCTTGCTCTCTTTCCACAGCTCTGCAGTCGATCTTAGGTCAAGAGCAGGAAAACAAATGTGCACTGTGCACATGTGTCTGTCTGTCTACCGTTCCCCCAGCCAGAAATTGCATATCAGAATGTTCTTTTGGCAGCTCTGCAAATGAGAGTGGGGGAGAAAAAAGGTCCCCTAGGTATGCTGAAAAGATCTGACTTCCTTAGTGCGGTATCATAAATTGTTTGTAGTGTGTTCATCCCTTAAAGACTAGGGCTCATCCCAAGTGAATGGAAGCTGTAAGTTGTTGGCACACATAGAGAAAGGCTGGATGAGGTGTAGGAAAATGTGGGGAACTGAAGGCTCAGGAGATCAGGCCTGTCTGTTCGGTGATTGGACAGAATGCCCTTATGGTTTCAGGGCAGAAACAACAACGCTGAAACAGAAGGAGCTGCTCAAAGTCAGGGTTATCTGGATCTATAGTTCCATATGTACTGACAGGAAATACATATGTGCATTTCTACCCATCAGCAAGTAAGTGTCTGCTATTGCCTTTCATCATCCCACAACCCCCTGATGCTGCATTCCCTAGCCAGCCTGCACAAAATGAATCAACCTCTTGCTGTGCACCTCTGAGCCACAGGCCTCTAATGCCTCTCTGTGTGTTTCCCTCTCACTCAGCACATACAGCGCCTGTCTTTGATTTGAGCCTGTCCTGCTCGCCAATCGATCACAGTTTAAAGGCTCCTAATCAGGAACAGGAAGGACGGATGAATAAAATCATGCATGAAGGCTCTCGGGCTGCAGGCCTGCTCCTATTCTCTCTGTCATACTTTCGCCCTCTCCATTCCTTGTCACTCTCACCACTGTGTTTGATGTCTAAAAAGAACCAGAATTCCCCTACCAGAACATTTTGTACTGCAATCTGCAGATACTTTCAAGAGCAATCAGTCATATTGGTTTGACCTTTTGCGATTTTTGGGAGAGCTAGGAGACATTTCAGGATTCTTTAAAAGCGAAGCATTTATTTGAGTAAAAATAAAAAACAGAATTTAACACTAAATTAAGCAGGCAACTAACCCTGATAACAGTTTTAGGCAGAAAAATATAAAGTCAGTGGTAAGAAAGCGCTTTGCATGCCAAAAACAAAAAAAGAAACAATCAGGAGAAGAGAGGGGTAGAAGGAAAATGGGTGCTGGTGGGCATGAGGAAGAGAAACCGTCCTCCACTTTGTGACCTGGCTGAACCTTTTTATCTCTGCCTTCACAGAGCGGAGTCACATTGAGAGGGGAGAACAGGAGGGAAGGGTAATGAGCAGCACTGACTGCTATCAGCCTCAGCAGTGGCCAAGCCCCTGGCATTTATTAAATAATTATATCCTTTCACCTGAATTAAAAGGCAATGCTTCTACCTGCAGGGTGACCCCTTCTGTCTGTACGTCTTGGTTTAACAACTGACCCTCTGAGGCCGTCATTCCTCAGATCACCAGAGAAGAGTTCAATGAAAGTGGTTTCTTTCCTGCAGGAAATGTTCAATAATATTACAGAGGCAGATAGGATGGAGCACGTGAGTGCATTCCCACCGCTGGCTTCTCCCCACCCATCTTCACAAGCGCTCTGATTGGCAGCGCCATTGACTGTGTCTCTGCTTGTGAAACCGGGTGGTCATTGTTCATTTGGAATGCTGTCTTGCAGAATTAGCGGATAACAGTGAAGTCAGCCACCGACGCCCCCACTCCACCTCTCTGCCTCTCCTTCTTTTAAAGTGCGTTGCAACAAAATAGCCGCAGCAGGCATTATTAATGAACTGGAATTGCAGGGAGGGAGGAACTCATTTCTAATTTATGAAACACTAACCAACTGGCAACCTCACTGACAGGCCTATTAATGATCTTTAGTGGCCCTCAGGCCATTACATCCCCCCTTCTTCTGTGGTTTCTTCTTCAGTTCATGTCCCGCCAAACCACCTCCTTGTCTCCGCAAAGCCCCGACTTCAGCGTTCGTCTTGTAACGTGGCAGGATGGAATCAGTGAGGAGAGTAGAGGGGTGGGGATGGGAGGTGGTGCAGGCCTGTAATTTGTGCAGGGGATTTAGACATTACAGGGGGGAAAGGGGCTCTCTTGGGACGAGGCAGTTGATCAGCCGTAGCCTCGGTGGAGCAAGCCAGACAAATAACAAATGACAGCTCTGTGATTAAATCAAACCTTCTACTTTAAGTGTTGAAGTATCTGCCTGTCACTAACAATCTCGTGCTTGTTAAATTCCCCATCCCTATCCCTCCCCCACTTAAGAGGCCTGCCTCCCTCCTGCAGTAGAGTTCCATCAAGCTTCCATCCCCTCATCATCCTCAAAACCACCCCCCTCCCACTTTCCTCTACCCCCAAAACACATCAATCAAACGGCTCCCTCTGGACACCGCCCACCTGTCTCCTGCCTCCATACTGCCGGCTAGCTGTCTACTCTCAGGAGAATGCATGAAGCGACACACACCAACAGACATATACAGACACTGTGAGGAAATATGGGAAATAAGTGTTTCAGTTAACAAACAAGCAAAATGAAGATAGTAGCTAATGCACCACCCTAAAATAATCAAATTATTCACTATTCATCTCAGATAACCAGTTTAGCTTTATGGTGCACACAGAAAAGCAGCCTGGTGCTGTTCCAGCTGCTTCTTAAGATGACATGAAATTGTTTTGTTACTGATAAATTAATTACAATATTCAAGGTTAAGTGTTTATCAGAAGCAAACGAGAAAATAAGGGTTGATTTTGACTTCTTTTTGCCAATTATTTAAGTACACTAAAATAAATTTTAATGAGGCTTCATTGGTAAACTGCCGCACTATCGGTTGCCTAGCATTTAGCTCTGTTGAGTTAACAAGGTTTTATTTTGTCATTTTTATCGTCGACTGTATCTGCGTATTTGTTTTCTTTCAATGAAAAATATCAATTTAAAATTAAAGCAACAGACAAAATGCTCTTAAGAAATCCTCCAATAAGTAGCTGTGTTTTACAGATTTCCTATTACTCCCAGTTCACACCCTTCTACACTAGTCTACACTGGTTTTACGGTGCAGCCTGTTGTACTGAATCAAAACAGTCTGTCACAACATGAAAGCTCTGCGTGATGCTCTGCTTCCCTGCCCGTCTCTGTAGCCTTTTCACACAACGTTAACGTCACTTTGGTCTGCGAGCCAGAAGCTGCCTGCGCCACAGACAAACATGCTGGGAGTCAAACTGGGGGCACAGGGGGAGGGGCCGGGACCGGGGCCACCACAGCACTGAGAATTTTCACCAGTTTGTCTTGACCACAGTTGATTTTATTGTGCTCAGGTAAATGGAAACCACACGGCCCCATGTGGTTGTCCCATATATGCTTTAGAATAAAAAAAAAAAAATCCCTCAACACGTTCTGGAATAGCAGACATTCACAACAAGCGCCATAACAGCTGACAATGCACAGGCAACAGGAAATGCTTGACTAGGGAAGTTAGCTGACCTTATAAAATGTCTGGCTGCTTAGCTGCTCTGCTGCCTTTTGGGCAGGCTGATGATGTCTGAACAGTGACGTGATTTAAGGCCAAATTAGTATTCATCACAGCAGTCACAAGCCATTAATCTAATATCCCTAACATGAAATGATATGCAAATCGCTGCCCATTGTAATGCTGTACCATGCGTTACTGCTTCAAAATGGCCACTGCTGCATCTGCGTCACACGCATGTATGCATGTCATGCACGTCAACATCGGGAGGACACTTCTGTGCTCTGGAGGTTGATGTTGGTGCTTCAGTGTAAAGGTATCAATGTTTTTAATGCAAAATCTAGTAAATGTGGACCCTCTCACAACATATTTGCCCGATCAAAATCATGAATTAAATGCTAATGGAACTGCAACTGTGTGCAAAGAGCATCTCTTCCTCATTGTTGACGTTATATAAATGACAGCACTTAGCGGTGTAAGTCTGCCTCAACAAAACACAAATCTGATGATGTTTTCATCCTGTCTCCACAGTGCACGGACACCCTGAGGACAGCGGTCTCCGGCAGCGTCCCCGGGCCACAGTTTGAACTGTGCACTCCTGGTGACAGAAAGCAGTGACAGCATGGTCCAGAGAGAGCAATTAGCACAAACAAAGCAATTGTGTCATTAGCTAGTCTTTATTAGCTCCAGTGATGGGTTCAGAGGCTACCGGTCGCTGGTGATCACACACTTTCTGGTTTAGGACTTCATGTTTATGTAAACAATGTGATGTTATTAATACCACACAAAAACCATTTCCTACATGGCAGGAAGCTAGGTAGAGAACACTACGCTCTGTACCTTGTGTAATATCTCATGTTAGTGAAAGGTGGGGGGGGCTCTGAGACATCATCTTGTACACCTCTCATCTTTGTCCTGTGTTGCATGCTGGGAAAGAGCTGTCCTTTGCTACGTTCCTTTTCTTTGCCCGGGCCCTCTGAGACTTCCCTGCTAATGTTCCCCTCCTGTTTTACAGCAGTGTTTCCTGGAACAGAACCCCCTCCAGCACTCATCAGATGCTACATTAAGGGAGCACTCTGAAGTCTTCCTCCACCACTAAGGGCCCCTGATAAATAACTTATAGGGGAGAGGATTCAAACATCTCTCCTATTACTAGCCTCGATTCATTTTTTACAGTCCCTGGAGCCTCCCATCTGTCCTGCACTTCAAACACATCAGAGATACTTTCACTCTTCCATCCTATGGGATCCCTGTGAAGGTAAAGAAGCAAGGGAGGTGGGGATGCGATGGGGGTCCGGGTAAAGTAAAAGAATAGACACAGGCAGGAGCTTTGAGCTGCAGAATGTGCCAAAAGCGTCTCTGCCATCACCTCCTTTTCTGACTATTCTCCGCGGAGGACGGTGGGAAAAAGAGAGCGACTGAAGGAGAGTCAGGAGGAGGGAAGAAGCATCACAGTCTGGTGCAGAAAAGGCACCCTACGTCAGAACCGAACAAGAATGACAACTTTTTTCATTTTCTGTGGCAATTACAAATGAGTCCATTAAGCTGTCTGCTACCCTTCTCTCTGCGGGGTGTGTTTGTGTGTGTGAGTGTGTGCAGGAGTGCAAAAACCCACAAATCTTTGCAGGAAAACTCCTCATTTTTAGGTCACATAATACGATTAAACAACATTTGTGAGCTCTGAACTGGGGGCGCAGTCACTTGGGGTTTGATGGTAGCTATGAAATATAAGCCGGGGATGCCTGTTTTCCGGAAGGCACGATAATAAAATGCCAGCTTCCCTTTTTTTGCGAGGCCATTATGGCGGCTTTTTAGTCACAAGCAGCTTAAAAGGGTTTTAAATTAGCAGTGAGAGCACTGCTAACAACATATCTCGACTGCAAGGGGCCCAGTCTGTCGGGAGAAGAGCGCACGTGTGACAGCTACGAATTTTGATGGAGTGGAGATTGCTTTTCAGCGACGGCTTTTATTGAGACCGTGATTTTCAACCAGCATTTCAATCAGACCTGTTCACATCTTGGACAAATTCAATTTAAAAACCAGATCGAGAGGTGCATGAGACCAATTTAGTGTAGTCACATTAGGAGGGGAAGACACAAAATCTAAAGGTGACAATTCGATTCCAATAACAACCTTGTAAATCTCATAAAATATAATTATTATGCCTTTAAAGGCAAGAGCGAGGAGAAGAAGATGTCTCAAAAAATGAATCATTGTGGCCTTTACATATGCATTTATAAAGATGGCATCACTAAAAGCAAATCCATTACTTATCAAAGCATCAGTTTCCACTCTGCACTCTTTCTTCAGGACACCTCTCCTATTCTTCTAGGAGCAGATTACTATTCATGCAGTTTAGGCTCTAACTTGGTAGTCTATACACACAATATCCATCTGTTCCTCCCTTTGGGCCACCAGAGCGGCCAGTTACTAAATGTCAAAGCCCACATGGCCATTTCTGCACAACTGCAGTGTCTCCAGTTCTTTAACGCTGTTTTCATTTTATCGCTAAAGAAGAGCCAATTAAATAACCCAGGAACTAGGTTGGTCAGGATTTAAACTCCAATTCTTTCCCAATTGTAACGGAGATGCTACGTGGGAATCTGGTCTCTGAGCTACACCACGTCACCAGTCAGTTCATAAAAACAGACAAAAGGAAATCTTTTAGAGAATTAATACTGTATGGAGGGATTTTGGCGAGCTAGGGCGACCTTAACAAGCAGAGATCTTACAGATTTAAAGGTACTGCTAAAAATTTATGGGGGCATGTTTGGACTGGGGCCACGATGAACAGCTTGGGCAGCTGAGCAACATCACAGTGGGACGCCTAATAAGCCCTGCACAATTTTTCACCCCATATTTTATCAATAAAAAAGCAGTTTAAACAGCCTCCCCTGTGAACTGCAGCCGCTGCGCTGCCTGCCATCTGGAGCCCCCTTTCATTTTATAATCCAAGTGTCATTAAAATGCTTCTTGGCAGTTTACAGCTCGTTCCCCATGTGCAGATGTGGAAGCAAGCTTCAGATGGGGTCCTCTGATCAAAGCGCTCACTGCTGTCAGACGTAACACGCACCACCTTTGGGCATACCTCGCGGTCCTGTGTGGACATATTGCTTATTTATTTTGTCCTGCATTTCAGGTGCGCAACTAGCACGAGCTCTAACTGCAAGTTCTGCTGAGGCGAACGTCACAAAAAGAAACGGTTTGAACTCCGAATACCGACACAACAGCACCGTACGGATGTACATACAGTTCAAATCACACAGATGTATGGACAACGAAGGTACATTCACCTGAAGGGGGATCTTGATCACTATAATTAACTAACAACAGACGACATGAGCTTTGCAAACTCAAAACACGACTGTTTCTGGCAGCAGGTCAACCTGCTGGCGCGCTCTCTAGATCAAATTATGCTGCCATATTTGCGGTGTGCACACACACAGGCTGCCCAATGACCCGCAGCCCCCAAACTGATGCGGCGTGGCACACATGGTGTTAATGCTCCAACCGGGTGTTGATTGAGCTCCCCTCAAGCCAGTGACGCATGTTGCCTTTGTTTGGCAGCCGTCCTGGTGGAAGAACCCGGGCCATATTACGCCTGTCACTGCCATGTGTTCGCTCTTCTCAGCACAGCGGCTGATGCCACTCAACCGCCATCCCCCTCAACTCCCAGCCTCCTGGCATCTCTATGGGCACCCCCCCTCCCTCCCCCCCACCCCCACAGGCCTAGCAGGTCTGCGCTAATGAAGTCAAATTAATTTAATGGATGTTCATGCCGCCTGTGTCTGCGCTGCCTGGCGGGGGGACAACTTTAATGTCGTCTCTGTCTGTGGTCCTAAACCTCAACGAGCTGCTGTAGAAAGCCCATCAGCCCGGGCTGTTCCAGTTAGCCCTGCATGATGAACTGATTTCAAGTGTCCATAAAAAAACCCGAAGCGACGTGAAGAACTGCGCGCCTGGACCAGGTGTGGCTGCTAATTAAGGCGAAGAGAAAATAACTGACAAATAAACATGAATGACAGCCGTCGTTAATACCCGCTTCCCCTTTTCTCCACACCTAAAAAAAAAAAAAAAAAAAAAAAGCCTGTTAAGTTTTATGGAGCGACCTTTGATACCACAATTATTTTTTCCTCTAATCTTGCAGGCTGTGTACCTTTTCCGTTGGCTGCTGCAGATCAAAGCGGGCCGTCTTGCCGTCTTTTACTTATGAGGCTGCACTGGCTGGGGCCTAATTGAAGGCATCTGGACTCTGTTTAAGTGTGTGTGTGTGTGTGTGTGAGCCGAAACTTGACTTTCCACATCACATACACACTTGCCCACAGAATGTTCCTTTCGGGGCGGCTTGAGGGCCCGTGGGGCTTGAGGTCTGGCAGTCTCCTGAACATCCACAAGCATCAGAGTGTTTAGATTTACTTGAAGATGTTCAAGTGGCTCGTAGGAGAAACCCGAAACTTGTTTCTGCTGCCCGGCCAGATGGACGATTAGACTTTCTACTGTCCATCATCGCCATGGTGAGCGCTGCAGATGAAGGTCATCCAAGCTAGAAACAGTAACAAACGACCTCAAATGTAATATGTGTTGATTTCTACAACTATTATGAGTCGCTGTCTCGCCTGTTTGACTGGGAAGGGAATTGAGGCTCCCTCAGCATTCTTTTCACAGCCACAGCGGACTTATGGGTTGCTGGACTGGGAGGAAGCAACGCTCCTTTAGTGAAACATTATACTTGATGGCGCTGGATCCTAACGGCAATGGGGAATTCTATATTTATCCTTGATTGCATATGCCGTTTGTTGTGGAGGAAAAGCAAGTCCTCTTGCATTAGGAGGTCTTGTGTTGACAAGCCAAAGCTTGGACAGACACGAGTCTCACTGCGCCAGCTCTAAATGCACACAAAATCCGTCTTGGATTTCCAGCCAGCAGAAATGTGTAAGTAATTACAGTCCAAACTATGTTTATTGAATAAAACCCCACTTAGACATTGTATTTATGCACATCCAAATCTTACGTTCACGTACACAGAAACATTTGTGATTTTTTTTTTTTTTTTCCTGCGTCTGCAGGACATCTGTATTCAATATGGAGTCAAGTTTATTTTTATTACTCATGTGGAAAAATGTGTATCGTGCTGGGGTTGTTGTTCAAACATAAGCCACTTGAAAAACAATGAATGCTGTGTAATGCTCTGAGTGGCTTGGACACGCTAAAGATGATTTTCCTAAGTCGGACTGACTTTAGTGACGTTATTTTGCTATGTTTTGCTTCATTCGCCGTTACCTGCTGCGCACAGACATGACACATAAAGCGAACACGTTTGCACAGGCAGATTTTATGATTCCTCGTTTGCCAAAAAACAAGATGAAGTCACGCCACCAAAAGAACCAAACACAGTAAATTTAACGAACTTTGTTTGGTAGCAAATTCGCTACAAAACTTTGAATTTGAACACTTATCCAGTGTCAGCTTTACTTACTCATTTACTCGTCCAAACATGTCTGATCATCCCTCAGCTAAGATGGCTTGTTATTTTTCAGTAAGCCGGAGATACACTCAACACGACTTAGATGTGGTGCTGCGGGTGGTGTAATACCTCAATTGTCAGGTTTTGACACGGTGTGCCATGCTTTCTCTATCACTGTATCATTGAACTGACAAGCTCTCGAGCAGAAAATTGTGCAATCGAGCGTTTCACCTGCCCAATGCTGAAAACTCTTACCATTACAGAAAAGGAGCACTTGTATTGGGAAAAAAAAAAAGATTTTTGAGGGAAAACCACCTGTGAAATGGATCGGGTCAAGGTGAAAACCACAGAGCAAAAGAACCCGCTGATCATCCAGGCAGCAACAACTCCTTCACAAGGATGATTGCAAGCTGTTGAGCGTGGCTGAAAGGTGACAGGGTTTTCTCAGAGACGCAGCTGAATCTGGGGAAAAAGGGGGCGAGGGGCGTGTGTTCTGATTTGAGGCGAACAAAGAGACGACTATCTCGTGCCAAAACGAACAGCTTGGACGTGAGGGGTCGGCGAGTGGAGAAGATTGCAGTCTCGATGCCATGTTGCGTTTTCACACCTCCTCCGTTCGCTTGCCCTGGCCTTTCTATTTTCATCTGTGCTGCCAACATCAGTGCTAACCTTTAAGGAGGAATGTGGACTGGGCTATTGGGTGCCACATCAATGACGCTGCCGCCGCGCTGACTTTCCCTGCGTTACGCTGTGACAAGCATCGCTAGTGACAAGTTGTCTTTGCTGATGTCAGCTGGCCGTGTCTGCCGGCTGGCCCCGCAGAAGCGTCATACTTTTTCTGTGTCATCATCATCCTCTTCCCAACATGCACTGGGGCTGGGTTTCACCGCCGCCCGTGCCCTTACCCCCCCACTTCCCTCCGAGCTTGAACACGAAGCACACATCGCATAGCGCTGCAGGTATCCCCCTTCGCTTTAGAGACAAAGCGGAAGGCGATCGCCATGTTCTGGAGCGTTAACACACAACAGATATAGCGCTCAACTACCCCGAAATTTTAATAAAAAAACAAACAAACGGGAAAAACATTAGGCAGAAAAGTATGTGGGATTTGGAATGGAATAAAAGTACATCTCACAAAGGCTAAAGGAATAAACGTTTGTAGATTGAGGAATGCAATTCAGGACGATGAAGAGAGGGTTATTTTGGGCCAAAAACCAAACTTTGATGTCGTTTTATTCTTCTCCATATCGATTCTATTTTTTACTTGAAATGATTTTGCAGCATTTTACATCCTTAAAACAGAATATTATTGAATTTGAAGATACTAGGAATGGCTAAGCTATCACACTTCGATTCTGCTACCTAGAAAGCTAAAACTGGAGTAAATAGAAGGATGAACTGAACAAAGAAGGGAGGGAGGGAGGAAGACAAAAGAGGGAAGAAAAATGACATCTCCATATTAAGGCCTGTGTTGCCAGTGTCAGGTCTAATTTCACAGTGCCTGTGGGAGCTGAAAGCAACCAGTCAGCTCTGGTCTCATCTCGTTCGTCCTCCATTTTGAATCAGGGCTGGCGAATCCGGAGCTTTTGGGGGGCGGCGGGGGGTGAATATTACTGGAAAATTGGTTTTAGATTAAAGGAGGTGGCAAGGCATTCTGCTTCCTCAGCTCTTTCCCAGGTGCACTTAATCTAATTTCATTAAAGAGATGAGGACGGATGATCACTTGTGCAGAAACATTAGGCCGGTCCATTTTCCCCTGTCCATAAAAAAAGGCTTTGAGATTGTCAGCAGCCTCGTGGGTGGCCCCAGCTTGTTATTGAATATGATCACTCTTGGAGACCAACCTGGAAGCTGAAGCGGCATCAGGGTCTGTGCAGAAATATGCAGCACAGAGAGCCTTCCTACATGAATATATATAACTGCTGTCTAAGGCCTTTTCAAGATGGCGGCTGAAGGAAAATAACTGCAAATGATAAATGGGAGCAGTCATGAAAAAGTCATTCTTCATTTGAAGGTAAGACCTAAGGAAAAAGAAAACACAGGGAAGATTGCTGGGACGTAACGACAGCGCACGTGCTTTTTTGTTGCTTCGCTACTAGCTTCAGAGGGCATAACCCCCAATATATCAGCTGGGAGGGATGCCATTAGCTGACGAGCCATTACAGATAAGACGCTCTAACGCAGTGATATGGCATTCATTCTGAATGCAGCAGGGAGATAAGGGAGTAGAGGAGGAATTAATGTGTCAATCAGAACCTATGCTCTGCGCTGGCAGATGACTACACCGGAGCCATAAACGAGCTCATAGACAGGATGTGGTAATGGTCCTTGGAGACTCCCCCGGAGACAGATACACTTTCTGCTGAGTGACTGCTCGGCAAATAGGACCAAATAGAATTAGCCAACCTGGGTGTCCTCCGCCGAGGCTGTCTTATTGCGAAGATGACACAGCTGACATAGGGTCACTGTGTTAAGGGCCAGTGTGAAAATAACTGTCTGATGCTAATATTTCACAGACAGAAAGCCACTGTATTATTTGCAGAGGAGAAAAAACACAAAAGGAAATTGGAGGAGCCAGCGAGGACGGCAAAGTGGGGCCGAGCGGAGATAAGATGACACTTCAGGAGAGTGCACGAACAAACTGAGAAGGGATAAATCCCACTCTATTTCTTTCTCTGCCTCTCAGATGACAGAAAATGACCGTCTTGGCTTCTGAGTATCTCGGCTGAGTAGCTGACTGACAGAATTGGCAGGATGATAAATTTCACGCGGGAGCAGGAGAGACAAGGTGGTTTTCTAATGTTTATTACGATTGAATGGAGAATCTAAGCGGCACTTGTGCATGAGCGGGATATATTTAGGGGCAGTCAGAGGCAACGCGACCAGATGTAGCGCAACAAAAAGCTGCTGTGGTGAAAGTCCTCGAAGCAGAAAAAGGCACATAAGTTAAATGCTGGACATTTCACTCTCAGTCCCGTCTAACATCGTCCTTGTAACACCTCTTCATCACAGGTTACAGTTACAGAAGCACTATTCATTCAGCACAGTATTGGTGAGGCCGTGTTCGGCCGACACGTGTTCGGGGGTTATAATCAACTGACAGTCACACAGAGATGCTGAGTGGCTCAAAGGATTCAGCGCAAGGATAAGGGATGAATGATGTTCCCAGTCCTCTAACAAGAACGTCTTCTATCATCAAGTGGTTTACCCAAAATGAGGCTTGTTCCTCTGATTTCGCACAGCTACGTGCAAACACACTAAGTGTTGTTTTCACTTTTGGTAAACATGGCCCTCGACAAAGAATTCTATATTCCCAGTTTCCCCTGGGGTAGAGACATGAGCGAGACAAGGTGAGCACTGTTATTTTGACACTGAAGGGCTGACACTGTGAAACGTCACACAGTCGTGAACGTCAGATGACAGCGCTCCCGATGAGATATGCCAGCCATGAGAGCAGACTAGTCAGAGTGTGACCGGCCGTTTCTCGGAAGCAAAGACGATCAGCACGAAGAAGCTGCCTCGCAGCATCATGGCGCTGAACTTAGAGGCAACCTGGTGATTCCATTTTGACACCTCACGCTAACTCGGGCGCTGTCTTCACGCAAAGCTCAGCAATGTGAAGTGACTCCGCTGTGGCAGGAGCTCATCAGCTTCATTCAAACACAGTGTAACCGACTGTACCCCGGGGGCGCACCTGGAAGCAATATTCTAATTACGTTAATCTGTAAAATCCTGACAATGTGGGTGTTCAGGTGGCTGGTAATCTGATGTGAAAGGAGTCTTTGTGCTCGCTGGGTAGATACGCTAAAAGCTGGCACCTGTTTCAGCAAAACGTTGCAGAAAATTATCGCTGTCGAATTATCTTGAGTGCGAGCAATTACAAATGACAGTGTTTGTCTTTCTCCTCATGAAAGCCAAATTTTACGCTATCGTTCTTTGAATTCCCTCGCTCGCCGGTGGCCCGTCAAAGCTTTCTGTCTTCCTTCATCAGTAATTTGCTGTGGATGATTTGCAACTCTCATCGGCTTAATTATGCATCTTTCTGAGAAAGAGAAAAAGGTCAACGCAGCTTTAACCGGATCTTCCACATGTCCGCAGTAATTAAAATTCCCTCTCACCTTTTCTTTAAAATATAATGGAAGCCCACTAACCCTTCTAACTAGTAAATACTAACTCATAAAAATAGGCCAAGTGTCTCCCTTAAGCAACCAGCTAAAAGCTAGCATGCTGATTTGTAAATGTATCAACTTTATGGTTGTGGACACAGATTACCCAAAAAATGCATCCTTAAAATAGTGAGCTGTGACACGGCATTTAGCTAGGACCCTTGACACCTAGTTACTTAGAAGCAGGGCTTCATCCTTTACTGCAGCCAGTCAGCAGAGGGCAGTAGAGAGGGCCACTGAGGCTGTTTGAAGTCATGTGTCTGTATATAATCTACCACATGAAAACAATGAACAGTATTCAACAGGACAGGAAAACATGGTTTCAAAAAGTCAAAATAGAAAAATAGTTCAAAGTATAAATCCAAGATAAGTGGTTAAAACATTTATGTTAAAATGCATTTCATCTCGCCTCACCTCATTAATGATTCAGTCATTCTCACAGGCAGCACTTAATGATTTCATAATTCAGTAATGCAGCTGTAAATCTCATTTACCCTTAAATACGAGGTGAGCCAGAGCTGCTTAATAGTTTAACACATAAACAATATCTCAGCCCAACATCTGGCTGACATAAATAATATCAATAGTTGTAATGTCAAATATGGAACACGTTCACCGTATGGTTTTTCCAAAAATGTCCCTTTTTATTAATTTGTGTATATTATCAGTGACCTAAATTGTAGTAAATGTCAACTTTTGTGACAGTAGACTTGGTTCGATGTAAATTTGAAGCAACTGGGGCAGCAAGGAGAACAACACCAAACAAAAAACAACAACAACAAAAAAAAAACAGCTCTGAGAAATTCACTTGCATGTTGGCCCCCCTCGGTGATGCCGGGAAGCCGTATGGAGAGTGACAGTCCTACTACGTCTCTCTGCCATGTCAACCAGCTACCGCCCTCGTTTTCGTCTCGCTTCAATAAAGAGATAAAAGCCCATTGACTTGTGAGGCTACAGCTAATGCAAATTGGGGCTGCTATCGATGTATTATTTATAGGAAGAGCTGCAGACGTTTCCACGGAACGAGGAGCTGAGCTTACAGGAGATTAGGCGCCCTATCTCCTTCATTTACCAGGGAGTAATTGCTAAACTGTGGAAGAATTACAGAACGGGAGGTTCCCCAAAGGTGGCTCATCGTGTAACCAGGAGGCAACCATCAGTCAACCACTCCCAGTTGTGGAATACACCAATGAACAGATGTGGCTGACAAGACTCCACCTATCAGCTCTTGAATAGATGATGATGTCACCTAAAGGTCATCCGTGTGATGACAGTGTTCATGCAACTTGTTCATCTCTGATGTTTTTGCCTACAAATTAAAGCAGGAAGCAGCTCGAGGTTCTGTGTTTTCCTCGGACGTGTCTGAATCTGCCTGAGTTACAGCTTTTTCCACTAAACGACTGTTTCTGCACAGCTGTTTGACACGAGTGCTAACCACGAATGACGCTTTGTCATCTGCTGGAGGATGAAAAAAGACACATCTTGTGAACGATCTTTGTTCTGTTTGGGTTTTTGTGAACAAAATGAATGTTTGTCATTAGAACACGAGCGCCATTGAAAAGTATTGTAATCGAAAAAAAAAAGCACAAATTGCGCCGTTCACCGTCTGTGTCAGTTTCATTTAAAGTGCAAGGTATAAATTGCACACTTGTAAGAATTAGACGTCCTATTTAGGACTTTCTCTGCTCACGAAGGCCATTTTTACCAGATTCCTTCTTTTCTACATTTTTGTAGCTGCTTCTTGAACATTTTTTTTTTGCTCTGTTAAAATAAAAAAAAGACAAATGACTTCTCCACCTCTCCGATTTTCTTTAATCTCTCCATGTTTCTTGACTGACTGACTCCTTCTCCGTGATCTCACTTGTTATTCATACGACTCTCAAACGCTTCAAGTAACGGGTGAATAAACACAGGAAAGGCAGTCTTACCTTATCGTCAATGTCACTCTCGCTGTCACACTGTAACAGAAAGACGACAGGCACATAAAATATGTGGGTTATTCATTTGCTCCCCCCTCACAGCCCATAATCAGATGTTATTTTTGCGTCATTCAATGACAGATTTCATTGCATTAGATGAAGAGGATGAAGAAGAAAAGCGGAGAGTGGTAATCCACCATAGCTGTTCGTAGCACAGAAGCTGTTCTGGTATTTCTGCTGCAGATTCTGAGCTTTGGATAAAAAAGGGTGCACATTAGCTTTTATTATAAGAAGTCTGTTCAATGATTTTCCATCTACCTTTCAAGAGTGTTTTGAAACCGAACGAGGGGATCTCAAGGACGGAGCGAACCTTTGTTTGCTGAATGCCTGAACCTAAGTGTGGTATTTAAAATCCACCTTATGACAAACTTGCCTTTGTGTGTCAGACTCCTCTAGCAATAAAGGAATACTTACAAGAGAGGTTTAATTTTCAAAATTGGCCTTGTCGAGTGCGACCAAAGGCCAAAATACCATCTGTTCAGTTAGGTCTCTTTTTATGTTACTTTTATACAAAAGAGCGAATGTTGCCTGTTCGAGTTGGGAAAGATCAGACTATCTTGAGAATAGGTACAGCCTCACAAAACAAGTAGACCTTGTAAAAAAATAAAAAGGTCAGAATCTTTCTTTTGTCAAGTATTCACTGGGCAAAAACACTTTTTAACAAATCATAAAAAACAGGATTCAGAGAGATGCATCAGCTTTTATTCAACTTTGGGCTAAAGGAATGTGTGAAATTAAACCCTGACCTTGGCTCCCACAGGATGCTTGATTTATTTTGATTTTTTTTTTTTTGTATTCATTTTAAGATGGATTTCTGCTCCTGGTAAGCACAGCTGCATTCCGTAACATGAAATATTATCTCTCCGTCTGGTTTGAGCTGCAGACCAGTCCCGCAGGACTATCACAGCAGGATACACGAGAGGGAGGGCCACATCCAGGGAGGGCCTCCGGTGACAAAAAAACGCCATCAATCAGTCAATTAAGTTCCTGTGGCAACATCTTTAAGTGGACCCTCTTTATTTTGTTTGACTCCCTTTCAGAGTTTGACACAATAAGGAGGGAAATGGGTCAATGGAGGCACAGTGGCCCTTTGTGGTGAGCGTGGTGGGTCCAAATGTTTAATTAAGTAACGAGAGTAATCAGCGCGAGGGCTCAGTGGCCACAGCCTCTCAGGGGAGGAGACTGGTGGAGGAGGGGGGCTTCCGCACCCTGTGATTCGTCTGTATGACAAAAGATACAGCAGGAGTCCTCGCTGGGAGAAGCTCCAAAAGAAAGTCATTGTTGCTGGAGACCAAAGAGGATGCATTGTTGAGCTGAGCTAAAAGAAATGCCAACGATCACCCCAATGGGTTCTGACGCAAGACCCGAGCAAAAATTTAAAGTGGAGGGAAAATACAGAAAGAGGAGGCACCCTTGCATCAGGAAATATCCACCCCAAAGCAGAGACAAATGAACACGTTTGGTGAGAAGAAAACTTCTGTAAGGTCACCGTACACCTGGAAAATATTTACTATGCACCACTTCTCCCTCTCTGGTGTCTGCAAACCCTAATTTCTCGGCTTGTGCTTGTCAAAAGACTTTCATTACAGAGTGTATGGCTACGGGGAAAGAAAAGAGGCTTAGGCTTCTTGTCAATCAAATCCACATTCAGGCAAATTAATTGTCCACTGTTTTTTCTCAGGAGCACATCACAACCTGTAATCATCACCCATTTTTTCCTCACCACTGTGGCATTCTATCCAGCAGGGCACCCCCCTCCCCCCAGGAAATGGGTGTAATTGTATTCTTGGACAACTGCAATCTCACAGTGGTGGCGGGCTTCTCCCGATTACTGGAGATGAGTTGAAATCCTGTGTGACGGAACTGAACAACTGGCTCGCTCTATTCCCCGGGTGCATGTTTGGCCTTGTTGTTGCAGCGGTAGCCGTGTCACCAGAGATGAGGCCTCGTGAGGGGCTGGAGCTGGCAAGGTAAGGAAAAATAATATCACAAGAGCATAGCGGGGGGGCTTATCCTTGTGTAAGGAGCACGCTCTGCAGCCGAGTCTAAACAGGAACAGTAGCTCCGGCCCAGACGGGCTGAGATGAGGCACCGCAGGGAAGGCTGAGGCGAATGGGAAAACGGACGAAACAGAGGGATGAAAGGGGTGAGGGTGACGGGGGTCCAGATGGAATGGATGGATAAAATACAGCTGACTGCATTTAGGCTGTAAAAACAAACCTTTTTTTTTATTCAAGAGAATTATTAACAATGATGCTAACGTAATCAGGCAAAACTGGTACAGTCGTTTCAGGATTAAATAACTGGTTAATCAAGAAAATAATTTAGATTAACCAGCAATGGAAATAATTCTTGAATGCAGTCTTAATTTGGATGCATTTCAACCACTAAATAAGCATATTTATCAATATATTGTTAATTTTTCCTAAGTTGCCTGACAGAATTCAAAGCCCTAGTGATTTTTTTTTTTTAAACATAAATGTCTGTAACCCCACCCCCCCAAAATGGGGCCCTGGGTCTTCAGAGAGCGTACAGCAACACCTGCACCTAGCATACGCCAACTATGGAAGCCAACAGGGGAGCAGACTCAGCGAATGGCTCATCCATAAGCCTCCCAACCAACACCCCCTCCTTCTTCTCCTCCCCAGCCTGCACATCAGGCAGATGCGTTTGACATTTACACAGCTTTCAACACTTCAGAGACGAGAGATTTATTCTGCCAGCGGCTGCGACTGGAGCCAAGTCTCGACCTGAACTAGCCCCCATGACGACCCTGTAGCTCAGCCCTGAAATGAGGCAGGGCTGCAGAGCAACAGAGGGGGAAACAGAGAGGAGGGGGAGGAGGAGATGACTCGATTCTCCCCGACTTTTTCTCTGGCAGATTCCAACTGACGTGCTAGGGGAAGACAATAAGCGTTGCGCATCCCGAAGCACATTAAAATGACCGGCCAAATTAATCACACAGTTCCACTTGTCACACTCGGAGGACAGTCTGCCGTGAATTCAGCCTCGGAGAAAGGAATAGACAAGCAACTTGCCTAGCTATGCGGATTTCTGGCACAGTGTCAACGATTGTCTGCACGAATGCTGATTGCAACCCTGTATTTGCTGCAAGGAAAACTGAAATAACAGACACATAAAAAAACAAAAAACAAGTTCACTGAGCTGCTGGCATCTGAGGGCTGCTACAGTTTTCTTACAGAGATGATGCATGAAGGTCTTTGCCATAACAATCTTTAATGAAATCTTTTTTTGCCGTCTTAAAAATTACAACTCAACATTGATTTTAAGTCTGCTTATTCTGTAATTAAAACATTATAAATAATACTTTAGTCTGAGTAATGTCATAATTAAATCTATTGTGAAGCAAAATTAACTATGACTAATGTGTTTTAACTCTGATCAAGTTTTTTTTAATCATTTATTTATTTGTTTATTTTTTAAGTTTGAGAAAAGTGTTTTGTATGTGAAAACGGGGCATTTTTTTCCACTCCGGTACTTTCTACGTCCAGAGTTAAACGGCGCTGACAAGGGAAAAGGCTCAAGTTGAACAGAATCGCTTTAGGGACATCTACTGAAATATCTCTAGAAGAGACTTCTGACAAACTGGGATCTCCCACTGTGAGAGGCCACTGAGGAGGTAATGGTCCATTTAGATATCATCTAAGACCAAAGCAGCACTGGACACTGGTAGAACACCAATTTACCCCAGCAATTTCCCTCCTGCTGATGCTGGGATGAGGTGCAAGTACGCACTGTATCAATGAGAATGTTCTGATGCTGCACAGAGTCTCTGGTGCAATGTGTTGGGCCTCCTGCCAGGCCTGGAACATCAGGGATAGATCTAATGAACTCTGGACCCCAGATCAAAAAAGATGAACCCTAAAAACTCAGCTTTCAGAGGTTTGGTAAGGAAGGTTTGTTCCTTCTTTAGTTGATGTTCTTTGATCCGTTTCAAAAATCGACTGTACCCGTGTAAATGCTCCAAGTTGTGGAAAAGACTTTTAGTCAAAACTGCCTCAAAACATCTCAAGGACGCTACTTTTTCGCAGTAACAGAAGATTGACCTGTTTGGCTTCGTCTTTCAAAAGTTGACTATAAAGTGTTAACCTAGCAAACGTTAGAAGTTGTTCATTGGATTCTGTAACCCTAACACTCTCTACTAAGGTGAGGGAGGGAGCAAAATACATAGAAAGAAATCAAGTAATTACTCTTGATCCCGCAACTGTTGACAAAAACACCAGCTAGCAAAATAATTTGATCGCAGGATCAAATCTATACAGCTACTTGACCTCTGACCCCCTCTGCAGGCATTACAGAAAGTGAGCCGATTACCCTGAGTCAACCTAGGTGCTCTAGATTAGAAAAGTATTGATCTCAATGAAGATGAGGGATGCAGCTGGAATGAGGTTGAAGGAAAAAAAAACTATTCTGCTGAAGCAGAAACAACATTGACCAGCAGGAGGCCGAGACCAATCCCCACGTAGAATAATATTTCAGTTCGAGACCTCAGAGTTGGCTGTGTAAACAGAGCGACGGCTTCAGCAAAACCTCCTTTCACGGGCCCATCGAGAGAGCGCCGAGTGAATAATCGTGGAGGGCGATTGGAAACGACAAGCTCAGAGACATGTTCTTCGCATTAGTCCGACACGCAGGCCTCTGGTCCGGAGCTGACACACTTAAGGGAAGAGCCAGTGGGGGCCATATAAATCCAGTCAGGGTGAGGAAAGATATAATCCTGACGTGAGTCCAAAATAAGCAGACATTAACATTACCCAGACTCCGCGTAAACAGTGCTGGGACCTGGTAGTGCTCTGTTTCGCTTCCATGCAAAGTATGCGGTGAGCTGGAGGAAGAGGAGGGAGGCCTGTATGGACAGATTGATGGTGATAGCAGTGGGGGGAAACTTGGAAATCTGTCCCCCTTCTTCACCAAATTAAAGGGCCGCCTTGTCTCTTCCAGTGAGAAATCCTCCAGCCTTTGCTGTCAGCACTCTGGGGCAGCGGGGGAGTGACAGAGCCGGCTGTGCGGCTAGTGTGATCCTCGGAGTGGTTTGGCAGGGGGAAAAACAGACAGTAATGGCAGATGTACGAGGGAAGAGGGAGCATTTATTTAGCTCAGAGAGAAAGAAGAAAACTGCCAGAAACCCAAAGGGAGAAGGAACACACACTTGCCTCATGAATAAAGACGTGGGAGAAAAATGGGGACGTAGGTAGGAGAAAAAACAACGGTGATTTATGATTTTTTTTTTTCCACGCACCGTCTCCCACAGCACTCCCTTTGGTTTTGTCTCTGCTGACCGTATGTACATGCCTAGTGCTGGACGCGCACAAATATACACTTCAACACAACCCTCAGCACCTCCCAGTGTTTTGACATGGCCCCGGGCCCGACACTGCTGAGCAGCAGCAGCAGACTTTGGGCAACTGGAAATTTAAATCGGGGCGTAGGAGAAATTAGGCGAGGAGGCAAGGAAATGGGATGTTGACTTGAACTGGCCCTGGGGGCAGCAGAGAGTCTCCCCGTACAGCTCTGCTGGCTGCCTGACAGTTTGATGGAGCGAGTGGAGGCTTCCCCGCGGCCCAAGCCGCCGTCTCTAACACTGATGTTGCTCAGTGAGGAACAGATTGAGCCTCCAGGCATCGCTCTGTACTGCTGCTCCCCTCCTCTTTCAATGTTTTTCACTCTCTCTACCCCTACTACTATCTCTCCCTTCTCTAATCCTGTCAAGCCAGCCCACAGAAATGTCTACAGAATAAACAGGCTGCACGCACGCACACAAAAATCCGCACTAAATTTCCTACGCGAGCACAAAGACGCTTATACATACAGCAACACCCACAGAGAACTGGGCATCCTTTCTTTTCCCTATAGATGGCATGATGAACACTACAGATGCTGTTTATTGAGTCACAGCCAACACGGAGCAAGCAAGCGAAGGAGGGATAGAAGAAGAGGCAGAAGGAGGTAGAGGAAGGGGGCTGGCAGGCCCGAGCCATAATGAAAAGAATCTGGCGGCGGCCAACTGTGTGCTGGTCATGAGAAGCATGTGCCGCCGGGGGGGCTCTACTGCTAATTTCAGGGGGCAGCCAAGCGTTTCACGCTCGACTTGTCATCGGGCCAGAGGGGGCATTCATACTGGGTGACAGCAATTGCGAGAGGGCAAGTAGGGGGGGGTGGGGGGGGACTGAAGAGGAGGAAAGCGGGGGGAGTAGGAGGCGGCTGCGGCTCCCTCCCCCACGTCGCTCCCTCCTGTCCCCTTCTGCAATGATCAAACATTATTGCAGGCTGAGGGCTGAATTACAAATGAATGTCCTGTGAGAACAGCAGGAGCTGGATCCAGACGCTGCTGCTGGCGCGTCAGGTGGCCGCGAGGGGCTCACCTCAGCCCCCAGTCCTGCCTGCCCCAGCAGGATTTTTTAATCCTCACGTCTGCCCAGTTAACGTAACCATCAGCACAACACAATACAATGTTATTACAATACAAGCTTGATCTCTTACTCTTGGACCAAGTGTGTTTTTTTTTTTGATCACGGTTGCTCCACCTTACAGGACCAATAATAGTCTTGAATACCTTTGCAGCTGCTCCTAAAACCCGATGTCCTCCCCTGGTGCAATCCTGTAAGTGATCATAAGCTCCCTGGAGTCTGCGTCTGGTTTCTACATTTCAGACTGTGACAGAGTTAAGCTGCAGGTAGTGAGAGGGGGGCGAGCAGTGAGCAACAAATGTATGAACGGATATAAGTGAGAAGGTTTTCATCCCAAGACTAGGTCTTTTAACTGGGGGCCACATTTGGAATGAATCTCCGAGGTTGGCAGATTGAAGTAATCACAAAATCAGAGGAAAATCACGGCCAAAACAGTTTGATGGGAATTCCTCAAATCTAGGGTGGTGCAGGGAGGGAAGTGACATGAGCAGCAGGTAGCCCCCTCCTGCACAAAAGCAGGCTGCTGGGTCTGTCTCGCAGCCAGGAGAGGCAAGCGAGGGACAAGCTGGGATAAAAGGAGGAGTGAAAAAAGACAGTCAGCAGTGAGAGGTGGGGGTTTGATGCTAGATGAGTGGCTGAGGGATAAGACGGGGGGCATTTACCAGCTTGTAGGTAGAAACTTCTGTTTGCTGCCTCTGAAACAAGCCATCACATGAGAAAAAGGAAGAGATGGAAAACAGAGAGATGTAGTGGGAGGGGAAGGAGGAGGAGGACCCCCCCCCCGCGGAGGCGGAGGCAGCCACATTGCACGTCTTCAGGCGGTGAATCATTTAGAGGAGCACTGGGGAGACGAGACGAAGATGAACACAAAACACTGGCAGCGTTTGACCTAAAGCTGCAGCTACATCAGTGCATATCACAGAGAGGAGAGCGCTCTCACTCACCCTGCCCCCCTTTCACTCTTCTCTCTCTCCTTTTTTTTTTGCTCTTCATCTGCCTCCCCCTGTGTCTGGGAGGAAACAGCTGTATGCTGTTCTTGTTTCACCTCACATTCTACGAAACTACAGAACGTCTGACAACTTCGTTCCAGGAAACTTCTCTCCGCCTGCAGCTCCGGGCGCGACAAGACTCAGCCGAGATCGACGTCTTCCTCCGTGTTGCAGGTGGAAAACACAAAAATAATGATCCCACCATGTCAGACGACACACACAAAATAGAGAAGTTCATTAGCTTTAGCTCAAACTTCAGCTATGATATACACGGTTGTCTGTTGGCTATTTAAAACGTGATATTGGTCTCTGAAAGAAGATTTGGATCTCCAGTTCCTTCCGTTCTCTCTGCTGAACGCTGGAAAAAGTAGGTGCATTCATGACAAAATGGTTCTGGGTGACCGTGCTTCAGGATTTGAAGGCCTATTGATAGATTTTTCGTACATGGACAAAATGGCGAAAAGAAAGGTTCACAATTTTCCCTCCATAACCTTGATGGAAACTGCCAGATTTGGTCTCTGAAGAGTTCAGAAAGTCCCTTTAAAGTTTGAATAATATAAAAGTGAATGACCAACCTTGCACTTGCCAGGGCCCTCAGTAATTCTGTCTTAGTGCTTACGTCTTTTGTATTCTTTGTGCATTTCGTGTTGTTTTTTTTCTTCTTTGCTGGCTCTTGGCCAGGTCTCTTTTGACACCGATCGTTGTTCTCACTAGAACTAACCTGATTAGAACTGGGTTAAATAAAACTATGATGGTTGGCTGGATTCATAGTCTCGGCTGCCAAAAGACCGCATCTTCAAGGGGAAACAACAATGAACAAATCGGTGTTAAAAGTAAGTTGCATTTCCTTAGCAAATAAAATAATTATCCCTCACATTTATCCAATATAGATTGAAAAAAAAAAAAAAGGCATTTAAAGGTCCGATCAGTCTGGAAACCTACATCACCTAAAATCAGCCAAAAGGTTAAGGTAATAGAAACAGAATACAAGCTTCCTGTCTTTACTCTCTCACCTCATATGTCGCTCCAACGCACACTAACCCCCAGTTTCCTGCTTGGTCCGCATGGCTGATATTAATGGGACGTCCCTTGTTTGTAAATGTGCCAAGTAGCGAGCACCGCTGCAGGCTGTCTATTATAGCAGGCCTCTGGGGCTGCTTCTCCATATGGCGTCACATATGGTGCTCAGCAGCATCAATTAATGTCGTTTTTTTTTTTACATTTCCACCCTTCTTCTCCCTTTTTCCCCCCTGACTGTCATGAGTACATTGTGTCTCTAAACCGTTGCTCTGATTCCCGATACACTGATCTGATGCGCTAACGGGGAAGAACGCAGAAAGTTTTCTCTATTTTGTCAGCTCCTACCAGCTCTACTGAACGCCGCTCAAAGTTTGAACACGCAACTTTGTTCCTGCTCTACAGCAATGCTATTGGATGAAATGCTCAGAGAGTTGAAAAATGAAAAACATGAGAGCAAACGAAGACAGCAATTAGAGAATCTGAAAGCCGCAGAAGAAAACATCACATTCATGCAACCAAACACAAGAGCGTTTACAACACACATTGTAGTTTTGGTCACATTTGGCTAGAATCAGGGCCCATTACGATGGTAAATGAAGCCCACATTTATGCACAAAGCCGTAGGCAGATGGATGTAAAAACAGAATCTGATGGGCCTTTTTGTTCCGTGGTGCCTTTGGTGGGGGATCTGACAGGAAGGGAATGAGAGCGGAGCAAAAAGCCCCACTTAAAAAGCTCCCAGCCATGCCAGCCTTGTCAGCTACACCACAATTAGAGACTAGATCACTGGCACTTCCTAGTGAGAAACATCTCCCCAACACTCCTCAATGGAAGTCTTTCATTTGAGGAACACACTCAAAGCGGAGTTTTAAAACGTTTCGGGTAGCTAATCACTCTCAGGATGAAAGGCTCTGGCGTGTTCGTTTGTCTCAGCGTGGGGAGCTTCCCATGCCGTTTCTCCGTCTCTGATTCTGATTGTTTTTGTTCGTTTCTTTTTCGGCAGGCAGGCAAGCTGGCAGGCAGCGCTGTTTGAAGGTGCAGTCAGACCCGAGTGCAGGCCTGATGCTTTGTAGTGATATTTCCAGAAGCATAATCTCATTACTTTTTGACGTGGGAGATGCGTGCAGGGGTGGATTGTCATTTCATGCTGTCAAAAGTTCCGTGAGGGAAACGGAGACAGGAATGGAACTTTAATGACCTGCATGCCTCTGGCTCATCAAAACTGAATACATTAAACCAAATCACACACATAAAATCCAATGAAGCAGATCCTTGAAGGCACTCATGAACCTAATGTCCAGTCCCCGGAGGTGTTTAAAAACCCTGCACTTTCATTCCCCGTTGTTGGATCTGTTTTGAAATATAATTGGATAATACACGACACATCCCAGCAGCAAAAGATTTCCAGTCCCTTCGAGGAAAAAAAAAAGAAAAAGCCCAGCTGAAGGTAGACAGGCCTGTTAAACCTCTGCGGTGTTTGTAGAAAGGCTGCACCTCTAACATGTGACCGGAGGTGGAAACTGGCTGGCGGACTGTCTGATGGAAGCATCAGACAAGGCTTTGGGGTGACTTCTGTGCTGGGCACCACTCATCACTCCTCAGGAGAGAATACCCATCACAAGAAATCATTCTGCAACGATTTAGCACCCGGGACATGTACGCATGCCAACTATAACACACTCCATCGAGCTCAGCATATGAAACAAGCAGGTCATTTTATTCTGTCCGTTTCCATAAAAACTGATTTCACACCGAGTTCTTTCTGAACACAGAAACACTCTGCTCTGCTGAAGAAGCTGTCAGGCACTGATTGAAGCGCCTGGTAACCATGCGCACCCCAGCTTGTTGCTGGGGTGACTGTCCCAAAGTGCTTCCTGGGTAATTTTCGAGGTCACTGGTTTGTGCCCGCCTATGCGGTGCAGATGGGCCCACCCTCATTCAGGGCTCAGCAGGAACTCTTTCATTAGACCCAGTGAATGGCCCCATTCATCCCCTTCACCTCAATTGGTCACGCTGCGTCCCTGCAGAGGGCCCAGAACAAACTTTTCTCTCTTTTCACTCTCTGATCTTCATGCACCACCCACTCAGCCATGCCTCACTTTTGTTCTGAAACACGGTGGCTGGAGCTTCAGGCCTCATCTGCGGCTGCAGACAGTATTGGACCACCTCATGGGTGAAATGCTGAGTACGACTGACATCGCTGTCGTAATCTCGATTCAAAAACAACACATCAAACGCACACTGGAAATCAGGGTCAATCAAAGTGCATTTTTATACTTCAGCAAGATGAATCTATCATATTTTTAGGCTGTTGCTGTTTAGTTATTGTTCATTTTCATTGTTTATTATTTTTTAAAGAGTTGATCCAGCCAACTCAAACTTATTTTATCTTTCTCTCTCTGCTTGTGATGCTGATGCTATTCCTCTTTTACGTTGCCACTTTTTGGCCCTTGGAATACACTAAGGTCTGGCCTCGTGAGAAGTGACTAGCTGTCTTGAGATGTTTATGTGTGGAATAAGATCCACTTCAACTGGTGATGGGGTGCATGACAGTTTGCTTCCTCTTTTCCTTCCTCTTCCTTTTGCTCCCTCTCTTTCTTCTTCTCGTGCCAGATTTACCCTCTCTGCTTCTCAAGCTACTGAGCTGTAAAATTGAGTGGACGGCAGGCAGGATAAAGAATGAAACCTGGCATCATGAACGCACTAACCTTTGAGGAGGGCCACTGCTGCTGGCTGCACCTAAAGAGATGGAGACAGAGCGTCAGCCATGTTGGATTGGGGAAGGTTAAAGAAAAGCAGGGATGAAAACCAAAGGTAAAAACCCACTGCGAATCAACAACATGGCTAAAAAACATAAAGAAAGATTGGCAGCACAAATGTAAATAACAAACAACACAGACACCATATATATGCTTAGATTGACAGAAGAATAACATTGTACTTGTGTAAATATCCTTTGGAAGCACAAACGTGTCACATGCAGTATAACACGTCATCACATTAGGTGTGTGTGAGCTCCACGGATGACTTTTTTTTGTTGATAAAAAACAAAATCTCTGCGCTAAAGATGAAATTGATTTTAGTTCTCCAATTTTTGAAACGGCTGCTGCAAAATTGGCTATTTTTGGCTAACAAACATTTTATTGAGACATTATTATCAACCTGGAAAACGCTTGTATTTAATCACCGAGTCTGTTTGGCAGGATATGTGTTCTTCGTAATGAAATCAACTTGTAGAACAAATCCGAGCAATCTATTACCATGAATCAGAAACACACTAACTGCAGTTTAGATGTGAACAAATGAAGCCTGAGCCTTAAAGATGATATTAGCGCTCTGAGTCGCTCTCTCCCTCCACAAGAGATTAAGCAGGTTTGTACTCTCCCAGGCGGGCAGCGCTCCCCCCTTCAGGGTGCTGCACTATCATTTGCAGGAAAATTACTTCAGTAATGAAGAATCCTGGCCCATAAATCCTCACGCTCTCACCTTCCTTTGCCTCCCAAGTGTCGCTGTACAGCCAGTAAAAATTCCCTTTAAAA
>CAAE01015007.1:1842565-1938776 GCA_000180735.1 Tetraodon nigroviridis | reverse complement strand
TGTCATTTACCGGGCTTGATGAAAATTTGCTGATAAAAACACCCACTAAAAGCCTTGGGGGAATATCTGCCCTGACAGAAACAAGACTTGTTCAAGGACTGGTAGTTTAGACGCTGCAGGTTTGTTATTTATGCGTCTTTGTCCCCTGGGACTCATTAAAACTCACCTAAATGGGGATGGTTTTAGGAGCGATATCGTCTATCTGCTGACTGCATGCTTTATTTGAATAACTGTTGCAGTTGGTCTCATGTCCACGTCAAGAGGAACTACACCTCAGTTCCTAAAGTGTGTGGGAGTCGCTAGACAAACCACAAGACGATAAAATGAGGGTGTAGGACACTAGTGCAGTTATATGAGCAGTTGGCTAGCACAGCTAATGACAGTCAGGACTTGAGTCTGGATGCCACATTAGATCCATTACTTCATTCCTCACGCCTCCGTGTTGCCACTCACGAGTTGCAAAGATAAAATTAGGCCACGGTCTCCCTCGGGCTGAGAGATGATGAGGCGCTTCCATATGACCCTGACCAGCCGATGGGCCCTCCCTAAAGTGTTGAGGGGTGACTGATAAGAGGATAAAATGCAAGTTGCAGCAGAAGGGTTTCATTGTCCCACAGGAAACTGGTGAGTCTGTGGGAGTGCCATACCCGCTAGACTCCTGCCACCTCAACTCTCGCCGTATCACGGACACCCACCCCCGCCCCCCCACACGGTCGTCATGTGAGCTTTCTCACGCTAAAAAAGAGAACTCAATTAATTCGCGTTTAATGAGGATGACAAAAGAGGAGGGGGGGGGGGCGACCACAGTGAAAGAGAAGTTACACGTTGCACGTCTTCCGGCGAGTGTGTACTTTAGACAAAAATGCATGAGGTGCTAGCCATTTATGCTATCGTAGCATCTACACAAAGAAACTCCAGTTTGGCCGCTTGCAGTTGCGTGTCGCTACAAGCGACACACAGAATGGACTTATTTTCACTGTGAGACTACTTGTAACCCATGACATGTCACCTCTGGTTCAAAGAAACCACTTCCCCATGGCACAGCTTAAATCTCACAGGCATTTTTTTCTTATCTGCAGTTTTGACAGCAGCCCATATATTCCCCAGTTTTACTGGTCCCAGCTCCAGGCGGAGTCAGTTTAACAGGCGAGTTGGAGAGTCACAAACGTTATTTGATAAATACTACCTGTTAGCGGGGGGGGGGGAAGCATGGCGGTAAATTTACCTCCAAGAATGTCAGTCTGCACGCCACCAGTGCTTACATTGATTGAAGAACTACTAGACAGAATGTGCAGACGTACTCCGGACATACGACTTTCGCTGGGTTTCGAGGACATGACAGGAAGTTGACGGTTCATGAACTAAAAAAAGACAGTTCAGTTGAAAAAAAAGAAAGAAAAAAGCTGGCCTATTTGTGCAGCCGCTCTCGTCTCTGTGCGGAAACTGTAGAATTAAAGCACAAGACTGTTGGGAGAAGATGCGTCGAGTCAGTCATGAGACACCCTCTTCAATGGCCGCTAGTGTTCTTCGCATTAGCCCAAATTAAATTTAGATCTATGTTTAATGAACTCATTTAGGAAAAGGCATATGATGACACTTTCTCTCCGCTGAATCCAGTTTTGTTACTGGTTTGCTTGTAAAGTGGAACTTTTTTTTTTTTTAACTTCAAAGTTGAGCATGCTCCAAAGTCACTGGTCAACAAATATGGAGGAGGCGCTTGGAAACACAGTCCAGTTCTTCAGCTGAAGGCAGAGTTTTTCTCGACCACGCATCAGCTGTGAGATAGAAAACAACACCAATAATGGAAAGTTTTCTTCTACCACCAGTTTGCAAAATGCATCAACTCAGGGATGGTGAAGAAAATCTTCATTGGTTTTAAAAAAAAAAAAGTGTCAACAAGACATGACAACTTATTGGTATTTCTTAACACGGTGCTAGTTTCCACAGAACAGGAAGAGGAAGGAGCAAAGGGAGGCAGAAGTCAGACTGCAGCTACAGCAGTTTCGTTGGCGGTGAGCCGTTGTAAAAACCACGAGCTACGAACACACCTATTGTGCAAGCGCTGAAAACCACAGTGTGTGTCTGGGTGTATGCAGGTTATCTATATTTGGGTTCTGCGACACACCAACACAGACTGAAGCTTCATCCTAAAAAAAAACACGCAGCATTACTGAATGTCTTGAAGACAGAAAAAGTCAGTGAATCATAAAAACCGCAGTGATACTTAACAGCTGAATATAAATCCAGTTTTTTTTTTTACTATAATCGCAAAAATTCTACTCTAGTTTTGGACACACACACAAAACATAATTTACTCCCAGTCTGACTACAACCAAGGTGATTACAATCATCTTCTCTACAATTATCTAACACTAAACCTTCCCAAAAAATCAACACAATAAAGCATAAAAATCATGCTCCTATCTGGTTTCATAGACCCATACCTGAATCCTATAACTGGCAGTGCAACCCTGCCGACCCGAACCTGAAACCAGGACGAAACCCTAGGCAGCCGTTTGGTTTCGTCTGTCCCGGGGGCCATCTTGGCTCGCCGTCATCCTAACCTGGCGTTCACTCTAATCCCTACGGAGTGAAACGGCAGAAGCGCGCAGATAAAGCAGCAGGTGTAACAGACCACCGCAGACGTCTCCAGACGCGCTCTCTGCCACACCGCTAATTCGACTGCCCTTCCCCTGTAATGCACTTGGCCTCTGGTGCGGCGCCTGGATCGGCTTACCGCGGGCCGCTTACCTTCTAATAACAAGATCTGCATCAACGTTAACTGATTCAATTTAGCAGAACTGTGTAGTTCATTGGCTTCTGGCTAGAGCTAGCGGAGTGGATGACAGCAGTTTGGAGCCAGAGAGTATCAGGTGACCCAAACTAATTATTCATAAGGCCTTGTTGTGATGGTTGCCTTTCCGGTAAGGTCAGGCCGGAGCAGCTACGGGCAAAACAAAAACGGCTCCCACTAAAGTGGAGTTGATACTGCTGGGAAACCATGAAAGAAAACCTCTGGCTGCAAAAGCGAGGGAGTGAGGGAGAGAGAGAATCACTTTTATGGCGCGAGCTCTCTGTGTGCCACAGTAAGTGGATAGCAGCGCGTCAACAATACATTTCCCAGGAGGTCTGCGCATGATGCAAAAAAGGCTGTGATTTGTGGACAGGCAAGAAAAAAAAAGAACATTTTTGGTACACCCCCTCGCTGCCGCACATGTTTGCATTTTAGCGGCTAAAATCCAATTTAGAATAGAATAGAATAGAATAGAACTTCATTGTCACTGCATGACAAGGTACAAGAAGACTGATTTAAAGAATCTGCTATTAGAAAGACGCCTAATATTGAGGTGGTCTGGATCTGCATTTAAAAAAAAAAATGACCGCGTGGATAAGGCAGGAAAGACGAAGTCTTTAACCTCAGAAGAGCATTTTCTGTTTACCATGGTACTGAGTGCCCATAAACATGCACACAAATGGCCCACAGCCGTGTGGCAATTAGCAGCTCGAGAGCAAAAACGCTGGATCGGTTACAGTTGTTGAATGTTAATTACAGCATTTTACGGTGTTGAGGAGATAACGAGTTAGCGCCTAGTGACAGCGGCGACACGTCCTTTAACGAGAGCCGTTGAAATTTATGAAACTTGAGATCAGGGACAATGAGGCGTTATTGGCTTGTCAGACGCTCCCCTGCTCAGCCCCCCTTTGTCCTAATGAAGGCAGACACTGGTTTCTCCCACTTCTTTGCTCATTTGGGCGCCGTTAGCCAGGGATGATTATTGTTTCAGTGGGAAAACTTGAAAATCGGAACATTGGCATTCTGTCCTTGTCCCCTCTGGACAGCTCATCATCTCACAGGGTGTCTATTATTACCAGATTCATTTCTGCGACAGCTGGGAGATAGAAAAAAATCTGTAACGCCGTATGGTTGTATACCACCACACAAGCAATCAAACTGTCATTTGCTCCATGTCTGTCCCTATAATGACAGAATTTGGCAAAAGGAAAAAAGCAGGTCATCTGAGGTTCAATCAGCGGCACTGATGACTTAAGTTGGATCACAACGGTTCTGATACGACAAAAAAACAGTTAACACGACAACACCCTCACATCTTTAACCATGTGAGTGGACAGAATCTAATCTCCCCCATTTGTTCCTGTCGTTGCCTTACGACTGCTCGTCTAAAGCCTTCCTGAGATATTGAGTCGCTATCACAGGACTGATATGAGGTCAAAATAACCTTAACCTTTGACCGCCAAAATCTAATCAGTCATCCCTGAGTCCAGGTGAATGTTTGCAAATTCTTCAGATAATGCGCTCACAGACGTATATATTTATATATGGACGCGAACCACCAGGAAAACCAAAGCTGCTCAGGCCCCGATAAGAGGAAACATGTGGACACGAAGAGGTCAGAGATAAACACGGGGTCAGGTTGGAGGCAATTCTCCGTCTGGGGTAGAAAACATAGCAGGTAGCCAGAGCGGCAGGGATTCTGGAATAGCTACAGAGCGAAAGATCAAGAGCAGGGTGCAATCCCAGGGGTTACCGTGGTCATGGCTGGTTTGGAATTTAGGTTAATGGAATCATTGATGGAGCTCAGCTCTAATGCTTTATCTCATGATTTAGACAAATCCTCGAGCAGTCCCCCCCTGACCTGAGCGTGACTTTGTAAAACAAACACTGCCGACTGCATCCGCTCAGAAATCTGGTCGTTTTTATCAAATATAAAAGTCTACAACCGTTGCATCAAGAACAAAGATACCGATATTTCATCCAAAAGCGGCTGCTTCCTTAAGGCGGGGGCTCTCCGAACCATCCAATTAGCAGCAAGGGGGAGGGATTTAATCCTTCACGCATTATTAAAAATTCATTGCAGGCATCTGAACCAGGCCATTAGATGTGTAAAATGGAAAAGTCAGAGAGGTGACATCTTTAAATTGGACTCCAGGGGATATTTTTGGAGCATGGGGGGTGGGGGGCATTCAGGAGGCTGCAGGGGAATTAATTCACCATATAGAGTGAGATCAGTGGATTCTTTGATAGTATAATCTCATAACCCTCACTACATACTGCTAAACCCACTGGAATATCAGAAAAATAAGGTTTTTTTTTTAAATATTGTTGATCTTATCCAAACTGGACGTGGCAAGAAAAAAAGACTGTTATTCTGAGTTCACTTGGCCTCGCTCTAAGCCAGAGATTTTTATCTGCATCAACCAATAAGGCCTCGTTAAAAAAAAAAAATCTTTATGAAAATGCAAATTCCCCCCTTCAGTGCGCGATATTGCGAAGCTGCTGACCTGCAGCACTGTGGGAAAAGAACCGTCCATGTGGGTTGCAGATGAGATGAGGAGGAGTGATTAGGCTGCTGGCGATGGTAAAAAAAAGATCTTTTAATACCACAAAAGATGAAGCGCCTCAGATGGTGTTCAGATGTCAGGAAAAAACAGGTGTTAACCAGCTCAGCTAAGATGTTAAAACCCTGGATAATCCCAGTTTGCATCTTGCCTCTGGAATATTAATCTTCCAGGCTGCTGGATTGATTAGGAGAGCTGGTGTGGATACCACTTTGATTCCAGACTGACAATTTTCCTTTCCAGGAGTGGCTTCCTATAAAAAGGGAAAAAGATAATCCAAAACATACATTCTGCTGGAAAAAAGAAAAGCGACAGAATGTTATTTAAAATTGGATTAATCTGTTAAAATAATGAAGGAGCTTACACTGAAAGGCAAAATTCCCCTTATCTGCTATCAGATTTGTGCCAGTTTAACAGCATCGAGTAGGCAGACCCACAGTGGGCACACTTGGCTTGTAAAGCTCCAACTAATGAATATTCATGTCCAGGATATTTGCATGTGAAGAAAGGCTGGATTACAGGTAGCGAACACATCTGTGAGTGAATAAATGCTTTCCAAACTCAGAATAAATGACAAGAATCTTCCTTTGACAGTGGAAGGGTAGTGGAGTATAAAATCCAAATCCCAATTTTAACCATTCCTTCATGAATTTTGGTGTGTGTAGACCACAAATTGTCACATTAGTGGTCTTGGGCCTGGCGATTCTGCAAACTTTATTTCTGCTGTCTTGGTAGGAGCCGACAGTTTGAAGCATGCTTTTGAGCTCAGCAGACTTTCCCGTCAGTGTTTGCTTCTGACTCCCACAGGTGGGTTGAATTAGCGCCGTTCCACTGAAATCGGGCAGCTGTTATTGATCAGACTCATCCAGACGATGATAAGAGATCACGCCACAAAAAATGACTTTGGCAACATTAGCTTTCTGTGCGAATAGAATTAATCTGCTCTTGGCGCGCTGACGACCTGCAGAACTCATCTGGTTCTGTAAGTTAGTTTATTTTCCAACCTTAACCTCAGCATCCACTGTAAAGGTTAAAAGTAAACGATATCTACTGTTTCTTGCTCCATCTCTAATCTCTCTAAAGTGGGCATGAATAATGGACAGTCACCACAGTCGCAGGTTCTATCACAGGACACAAGCCAGACAGCACGATTGTGCGACGCACTGCGGGATAAACTGTGTTAAGTCTGGTTGATCTCGTTCTGTTTATGGAAAGTTTGATTCTTCCCATTCTCTGCTCATCTTGTGCATCAAAACAAACCGTTAAAAAACATTAAAAATCCAAAATGTGGATCCAGAACTGACAAAAGAAAGTGTCCTCAGTTGATCGTGGTATTTTTTGTGGATGACCGCTTTAGATGCTCCGCTGCAGAGCTGTGCCGAAGCACGCCTTAATCACGCACATTTAGATATTGATGCGAGGCCTTAATGCACCGATGAAATCCAAGATGATCAATCAAAAGACAATTTCTGCCATTTGGCCTAGTTTGGTTAATACATACCTGATTCACGGCTCCGACACGATCTCACATAATGGAATCTGATTTTTACTGACAGGATACCTAAGCTGATTAGATTTTCCTAGCCGAGGGAAGACACGCATATATATTCAGCGCAAGACGGTATGGCTGCTGTAGCACCGGCAAATTTACATAGTGCGTGCCAAGTGTAGTGAAACATGGAAGACGAGGTGCATCACCGATAGATTGCCAGTGTCTCGCCTTACCGTGAATGTCAACAAAGCAGTTAGCAAGCAGGAAATGAGAAGGGGAGAGAAAGAGGACAGGAGAGGAAAGGAGAGAGGAGATAGCAGCGGTGGTGGTGGTGGGGGGGCACAATTATAAAAGCCTCATTTCTTCAGAGAACCATAAAGTCTCGTCCCAGAAGGGCAGCTGAGCACAAATCAATTTCTTTCAGTCGATTACAAGCACCGAGGTTCTAACCTTCATTTGTGAGTCTAATACTCCAACAGTTATGTAGAACACATACCAATTAAGCAATTCTGCTGGAATAAGAGGGCTGTGAACTGACGCAGTTATGGAGGCTGGGCCCCCGGGGACGTCAGGTTATGGGCTCAGGAGCAGGGAAAGACGAGGAGCGCAGGCCGTGAGAGGACGGGGACGGAGACAGTAAAGAGTGGCGGGAGACGGAAGCCGGGGAAAACGCCATTTATTAAGTCTAATACTGTGTGAAAGGTTCCCATGGTAATAAAGTGGAGCGATTGCGTTAATATCAGGGAGCCGTGGCGAAAAAGGTCACTCGATATTTGCAGCGCCCGGCGGGGGGTCGCGCTGGTGGGAGCTGCTCAGGCACGTCTTATTCTGTCATTGGGCACCAGAGGTCGACGGGACGGAAGCGGCGGTTCTCGCTGCTGACGCGCAGACGGCTGTGCGGTACACGCAGCCAGAGATGATCAGAAATGGACGGCTCTGGGACACATTATGGCTCCCACTAATAGATTTTTGCGTGTGCCGTGACGTGAAAAAACTGCATTTTCTGCTTCTCTGATCAGTTTGCATCAGCTGAAGCTAAAAGCTGAGGCATCCGAGGCGTCTGCCATCGTTCTATTGTCAGGAGGTAAATTTGCAGCCGTTTTGCTCTTGATTTAAAGAGCTTAAATGCAGCTCTTTAGATATGTGGAGATCAACGCGCCGCCATTCGCTGCCGAGGCACTTTAATGACCGCCCTCGCTGACAGAAGATTTATGGTAATTGATAGCATATGATGTGATGCAGCCCATAAACCCATGTCAGGTGTTTCTATGGTAACCCTTCCCTGTATTCACCAGCCCCGTGTCTTGTGGTATTTCACTTTTTTTCCCCCTAGCATTGTGGGCGCTGTCTTTTTGGATGCAATCGGTAGGAATGAGATGCAGATTTGTGGCAAAGCAGCGTCACAGATGTTTCCTCATTGCCTTTTAATCTCCTTTTCCCTCAGCGCCTGGCAAGAAAAACTCCGCCTTTAGAATGGTAATTGGACAAGATGAATAATAAACAAAATGAAAACAGGATGATGTTTATGAGGAGCATTTTAACACTCTGGAGTGATTGTATTTATATCTATTATTAGTACAGAGACAAAGCTGGTGAGGTTTCTCCAGGGAATGGTACAGGACTTAGCTTCAACTTGTCTAATCAGCGGGAGACGTGCCGGCGCTCTGGCAGACGATGGCGGGGTCTTGCTCATTAAGGCAGAGCAGGTGGCAGTCTGCACTGGCTGCCCTGCACTCCCCCCAAAACAGTTTCTACCCAATGCAAACAAAAATGTGCAATATGCGCTATAGCAGAGGCGGGCAAACATGGGACACATGTAGTCCGATGAACTATTCCATCCAGCCCACAGGGCTTCACAACATCTCCAAAAACCAGATTTAGAGGGTTGTCAGACCCTCTCCTTCACGTAGAATGCTAACATGTCCTCTCAGGCCCAGGACCTCTAGATGGACCAATTTACAGCTTCTTTAAAATATTTCCCCTGCCGAAAGTCCATCAAGCAGGATTTTTAATTAACCTCCAATCCTCATTTGGTTCCCGCACCACCTGGCTGGCCCATTTCTTAAGATCTAAAACCCAATGTGCCCCTTCAGGCAAAGTAGTTGCCCACCCCTTGTCTATAGTTTGGCTTTTTCACTTGGAAAATACTTCTAGTTTTTATTGCGCTCTTCCTGTTTAAAGATGTCTAAAAAACTCACTAAAACAGAACAAAAAAAAGGTTTGTCCTCTGTTGAACCCTGCAAGCTATGACCTACACGCCAATAGGTGCCCCATGTTTGTTGACCGCAGCAGAATACGTAGATATTCCAACACCCTGCAATAGCAAAGAAAAAAATAACAAAACCTGCAAATCGCCTGCAAAACTGTCCCCACTTCCTCCCTGGAGAGTTTATTACAGGAGGACATTTCAAACGCTATCAAATGTGCCAAACATTTGCTTTGATAACTCCATCAGATGGCTCCCCAGGCTTAATGGCAGCAATCTGCGAGTGCTGCGGCACACGCTTAAAGCACAGACAATCATGGCAGGCAGGGAGAAACAAGAGGATGGGAGGAATAAAACCTCTTTAAAAAAGTTCATAAATAATTCACCTTGCACACTGGAGAGCTGTTGCCTTTTTAACAATGCATGGCCGCTCCAGGTTTCCCTGCCGGCTCTGACACAAATGCAGCGTGCATTGCGGGTCAACATGGAAACGTGGGAGGAGGACAAACCAGACCCCCATCAATCAGACGACCCACCCACGTGGAGCGCCGCCTCCCACCAGGACGATGACTCCACCTTCTGGGTTTCCTCGCTCGGCTGAAAGACCTAATGACGAGAGGGAGATCTCACAAATGACCCACGGTTTGCCAGAGCCAGGGAGAAGATTTGACAAAACGAGCGAAAAACAAAGTGCAGGGATAATTATCCAATTAATGCACAATTAAGCCCATGCGGTCTAATGGTCTGTGCAGGATTTGGTAATGGTTCTGGCATATGAAGAAGCCCATTACATTCCCCGCAGACTGTCGTTAGCACAACTAGCAGCATCTCAATGAGGAAGCTTAACAGCAACAAAATAAATAAAAATAAAATAAATATAAATAAAAAGAAACAAATGGATTCAATGAATTTGGGATTCTGGAAGAAAACGAAAGTGAATTCCACAAAGCTCCATTAGGATTTCCATTAGCTACCCTAGCAAAGCTTGCTAATCAATGCTAATTATATTCAAACTAATATTTAATCACTCACGATTTCTCAAGTCAACTCAGTTTGAGGAAATACCAACTCTAATGAATACATTCACAGTTTATGAACTTCCGCAAAACCAGGCAGGAAATGATGATGTTTAAAAATGCTTTTTCAACAAGCTGCAACGTTTGCTTGGAATAATTTCCTATCCTAATGAGACTCTTGGAGGCATATTTTGATTGTACTTATAATGCACATAGAATACTTAGGAGGGAATGTTTATCATGCATTTATGTCAAGAATATGGTGACTATGGACTTAAATTGCTGTTAAAGTCAAAAAGGAATTTGGTTAATTCTGTGACGAAACAACATTGCCGCAACTGACGCAAGTCGGAGGACTAAACAAACAATTTCCTCCAGGATCTGAGTCCTGCCATCTAAAACCAGTTCAGCCTGTGCAGTCGTGACCAGGAAATGAAGCCATGTTGCTCCAATCAAGAGTCATTTCTGCTGGTTTCACACTTGAACAGTTCTAAAGCGATCCTGCTCCCGCCAACAAATTTTACAGCTCGATAAGAAAAGCCGAAAACGACCCGCGTGGTTGTATATTATCGGTGGCAAAATCTCCAGCCAATCAGAAAGCAGAAGAATGAGACAGTGGTCACATCTGCCAAACACTCTCCTCTTCTGTGTTTGGTCCATGATCTTAAAAAAACCTTTAGCATGATTTCATTTGTTTTTTCTGGGGATGGCTCATATGATGTCTCATCTTCTGTAATAAAATGAGAAAACTCACTTTGCCCTCACAGTGGTAATACTTAATTAAGACTGGAGCACACCGTCAGCACAAAAGAGCAAATATGCAAAGGTATCATGTGTATCCAAACCCAAATCTGATTCTTAAATAAGGAAAACATTGCTCAACTTTTGCCATTAAGCTGGGGCAACTGTGCAAATACACTGAGAAAAGCCGGAGATCTCCCAGCGTTCTGAACACTCATCTGTCCTGTATCTCACTTTTAGCGCAGGCCTGTTAATCCTCCAGGATCTGCTAAGGCCTGACTGCGACTCAACATGACTGATCGACTCGGGCCGCCTCTTAGGCCGTGGAGGCCAGTGTCAACAGGACAGAGTGGAGGTGGAAAGACAATCAGGGGTGGGATGGCATTTAATCCAGGTTCACAGAGCCTGAATAATGGAGTGTCTACATCTGGGTGAAGGATGGATTGCGCGGCGCTGACGTCCCCTGAGACCTTTGACTGCAGCCATTTGAGGCTGATCTCTATCTTGTTTCTCTCAATCTCAGACATAAAATGGCAGTCATCTCTCTCTCTCTCTCCCTTTCTCTCTTTCTCTCCCTCTGACTCCCAAGTATGTAAATAATCAAACACACTTTGTCTGGCCATGTCTTATTGATTTCTTGTCTTGCTGCCTCTAATCAGCCCTTCACTGGTTTAATTATCCGTAACTTGTGGTATTTGACCCAATTGGATTAGACTCCATACATCATGTCTTCCTCCTGCGATGCCATTTTTTTTTATCAAATCTTTGTATTTAGCCAATTATCCCATGTGGAAATAAACTAAAGTCGCTCGTGTAGCCGTCAAAACGTGGGAGTTAATGGAGTGTTTAAGTACCCCACAAGGAGGAACCCACAGAGAAAAGGGAGGCGAGTGACCTTTGAACCGGCAGTGAGCGACAGGTTCACAATAATAATGTCCCCTGAGGTGGAAACGGAGTCGCCTGTTGTGACCAGGCGATCCTGGAACAGGACCGGACCAGTAAAGCTGACTGGGGCACAAAGTGCTCCACAAACGCCAGCAGCTTGTCTTACTTAGAAGACTGTTTTAAATATCTGCCTTTCTGAATCCAATTACCCGCAGCCTTTGTTTGTTCAGACAAAAGCAGCTATGTACAAGGCCTGTCTCACTCTGATTTTAATCAAACCTCTGGGGATGAGTGTGCACGCGATACAGATCAGAACTTGCCATCCATCAGCGGAGAATGAATGTGCGCGTGCGTGCACGGTGAATGTATGTATGTGAGCGTGTTTGTGTAAGAATAACTGCGTGATTGGAACCGTCACAGGGTGAGAAAGCATAAAAGATTTCTTTTTAAACATCAGAATCTGCCTTAAAAGCATCTCAACTTTTGAATTACCTTGCCACCGCATTCCTCTGTCACATAATAAAGAAACTTTGGTTAGCTTTTAGGCAAAAACAACAAGAACAACAACGTTTATGTTATATTATTACGGCAGATTAGTCTGCCGTGATGGCGGTATGTTTTCCTCGTACCTGGAGGGGATTAGTCGGCGTGTTAGTTAAGTGCTTAGCAGAAGCAGCTGCGGGAATTTATCAGGGGACGCTCCGCGTGCTCCATATGGGATCTTTACAACCGGGAGGCTGTGGAAAACCGCTATCTCCCTGTCAGCATTCGGAACAGATGAGAATAATAGTGAAATAAAATAACAGAGTCAGAAGGTTGGACTCATTCCTTTTCATTCGCTTTCACGGGAGGAATTTGAAAGACCTCCACCAACCCCCTCTGCAGCGCCGCACATTTATTTTGTTGTTCCAGAGGGCTGTGTCAGCCCTAATGAATTCCAAAATGTTAAGATTTGCATTTCAATTTGGTAACCTCCTCCTCAGAGGAGATAAAGTCCTTCGCTGCAGCCTCAGTACTAAATCACATTAAGCACACCGCTATCTTTTGTGAGGGCCTGCAACGATTTCTTCGCCGTTCTGCCTCTCCATCATTATGCCCGGTTTTTGTTGGGCCGTTCACAAGCTGGTTAAATTGCAACAAAAAACATCTGGACGCACAAAGACAGACCTTAAGTGGGACTCTTAAAAGGAGCCGCCGGGGCATCCTTGGGCCCACCTTCATAAAGCATGACCTCCCTCCATCACAAGAAGAAAACTTCTAGCATTTCTTTGATTTGCCTGAAATCACTGAGGGAAAAAAAAAAAAAAAAATTGTTTTCACATCATGCGCTTCATAATGACCCAAATTTACATTTATCTAGCTTTTCTTGGGTGTTCCAGGAAGCTCAGCTGGCACCAAATTTTGGGTATCTATCAATCTTCGCTGAAATTCACAGAAAGCTTTTGAACTTATCTTTGGCTTACTGTAGAGGTCGAGTTCGGAGGTCACTATGCAGATTCAGTCAAAATTTGTCATTTTCACCGAAAGCTGAGCTCAGACAAATATGTCTGTGCAGTTGAGGTGGATTGACCTGGAAATCTTCTGGAACAAACAGAGTCAAGAAGGCGACGGGAAGGATCACAGGTTGTGTAAACATGCCAACTTAAGGACCGTCGCGCAGCTCGATTACCATGTTGAGAGGAGGTGCTGCGGTAATTTGTTATGAGCACCTCTCGCATGAGCCGCGCTTTACATGGAAGAATGGGCCGAGCAGTTGCGCTATAAACCCGCTGAGATGGAGTGGGATAAACACGCCATCCAGCAGGCTGATTACCGCTGATGATCGTGATTCAGCGCCACGCTGGATTCGAAACTTGGAATTAACACTGACAGCAAATGTCTGACGCACATTATTGTTCACCCGTCTGCACAATTGTGCCTCTAATTTGCACCTAACTGAGGAACATCAATCAGAAGTGAAAGCAGCTTTTAGTCAACTATTTTTGTCCTTGGAGGAGCCTGAGAAAGACGAATCTCTTATATTTCTGACAAATTTATGCGAGGACTCGCTCAAAGAGAGCACATGTTGCGTGAGCGTGCGCGGATGTTGTCCTACATCCTGAAGAAGAGCTCGGTTTGGAACGAAAGAGAACAGCACAGGGACGAGACCAGACCACAGGGAGAAAATCTCCGCGAGCAAGGAACATCATCGTTTCTGTCCAAAACAAAAAGGTCAGAGCCTCATCCAACCCACGTTAAGACCCAGCAGCTCATCGTTTCGCTTCGCCGAGCCATCTGAGAGAATTACCGACGCCGTTAAATGTGCATAATGAATGTCATAAAGCTGGCCTGTAAAGCAGGCTGTCGGCCAGCCCCTGGCAGCCACTGGGAGCAGGCCTAAGCTCCAAATCTGCACACCCTCCTGTCCCCAACCAGCAACGATGGGTTCCTGCGGGGAGGGCCTGCCGCACTTCCGCATCATTAATGGGCACTAATATTTCAATGGAGGACACGAGGCCCGAGTGCTGACCGCTATATTAAAAATCAAATGCTGTGACCTTGTTAAGATGGATGCCTTGTTCCTCGGTTCCCCCGGTGCAGCCGAGCCGCAGACACCGCACCACATTAAAGGTGGTGCTTTTTTAAAGCATAAGCTACGACGGCAGATATACGGTGTGCTCCGGGAGCATTACGAGTGGCATTTAATTAAAGAAAAGTAAGCTGTGGGATTTTATAGACTGGCCAGGGATTGCTTGATCTGGTAAGTAAGTGGGAATGAAGGATGCTTGAAAGGCAGCATAAATCTAACACAGTGTGAACTTAACCTTCCTATCACTGTAAAAGTCAGGGCTAGGACACTTTAAAGCCTGCCTGCTTCACACAATGCTATCTCACTTAGCTTCTCTACAACTCCAATGACTTAATCTGGTAAAATGAAAAAAAAAAAAGGGGAGTAAAGACATAACGCATAAACTATTGGGCCAATAGCACATTGCCAATTATTAAAAAAAACCCCTCCCACTGATTAAAATGACCATTTTAATATAACTAGTGTTTATTGAGGATAAAAGATAAGGTTTCTCTGCTCCACCTTAACACAGCCCAAGCACTCCCTCTAAGTTGTGGATCAGTCGGGTCAGACTAGTGATTTATAGGCCGGTAATTAGCCCCAGATGACAATGATGAATGTGCTACACCAACACCTTTGTAGGCTGCCTTGTTAGGTAACATCTGAGAAGCCTGACAAAGCTATCATTTTACAGAAAGCTCTTAATTATCTCAGCACACTTATGAATGAAGCACAAACAGACATCCAGCTGTCTCGAAGCGCTGCAGTGGGAGGAGGGAGGAGGGAGGAAGGAGGGAGGGAGGGAAGGGGAGGTGGGTGGAACGCCTTGGCTGGCAGCGCTCGCCGAAAGTCGAAAGAGACGAGACAAATAGCTCAAGGACATTTTTTGTTCCTGTGGACCCTGCAGTCAGAGACACCATTTTTCTCAGAGATGATCAAAAATAGGTTAGGTCATGAGGTGAGAGATGGGGGGAATCAGAGGGACGGAGAGACGGCGTAGGCTGAAACAACCCCCAAAGTGTCATTTCTGGCCTGCAGGGGCATCAGTTCTTCACAATCAGTGCTGGCATGTTTCCTTCCAGAATAAATTACCAGTGATAATGTAAATAAAAAGACAAGAGGCTACGCTGCCTATTTAGAATTGACGCTCTACCTGGAGAATGTGAAGGTCAAAGGTTCATGAGCAGGAGGAATCAGAGTAGGCACGTATCAGGTTGCTTCCAAAGGCCATGAGGCGAGCTCTGCACAGGCGGTTAGTCTGCAAAATACCATAAAGAAAACACTCTCCCCTGCCCCCTCCCCCAACCAACCACACACACAAACACACATCACACACGCGCATCAAACTCTGGCTCTCGATTCGAAGAACCTACTTTCACAACCGCCTCTGCAGTCTCACCTGTGGTGTCGCAGAGGTCAGCACCCTCCCGTCCCTGTCCCCCCGGCCCCCCCCTCCACCCCCATCGCCACACGTTTATTTTACTTTCCCAACTTTGTTTAAATCCTGAATGAGAGTTTACCGTGCAGGAAGCCAAAGTAGAGGAGGAGGTCTCAAGTCAACTCATTCTCTAAATATTTGGACGGCTGGTAATTTGCTTTTTGTGATATGAAATGATTTCCTTTAGAGTTAAGAATCAAATAATAGTTTCCATGTGTTTGGGAGTTGGGCAGGGGGGGGCAGGGTTGAACCAGGGTCTGGCTTTGCAGTTATGTGTGTACAGGTGCTAGGCACAGTGTGACCACTCTGATGGAGTCAGAGGGAGGCCAGTATGACCAGTAACTCTGAACTGGTCTGACAGACAAAGCTTGCTCTGCCGCAGCGCTTTAGCTGCAGTTTTACCACTTTGACTTGTAATTAAAATGATGATTTACCAGGCCTGGAACATGGGTGGGGGCTTCTGACACAGAATCACGTCTGTCCTGAAGATACATTTAATATTAGCTGGAACAGAAAGTAATGGCTCTTCATATTTAAATGAGTGCATGCTCTAGATTGTGGTTGCCCTGTCATACATACCACGCTAAAAAGGGCAAAAACATGCCACCTCATAGCATGTTTTGTAGAAGGTCATTGGACAGATTTAGTCATGTGACCTTGATTCGCCACTGCATGCCATGTCCCAGGGTTTTTCCAAAACAGGCCATCCTATGTGAGGATTAACTATAAGGTCATCGGGAATGCTGAAATTCACTCAGCACTGCCAGCCGAACACGGAGCAGAGCCATTTCCTGAGAGTGTTGCAGCTAAAATCCATCTTCACCTCTTCCTGCGTGAGGTATGTTTAGAAAGGTAAAACCTGGAGTGGCTTCTATAGGCCGCCGCCGCCGCCGCCGCGCCGCCGCTTTCCTCCCTCCCGGCTGTTGGACAAAAGGTTCCCAGAGCTGTTCCAGGCTGTGAAATTAGAGTCCCATCCAGAGGTGAGGGATTGCTGCTGCAGCCCGGAAAGATATTTCATCTGAGCTACTTCAACAGGTCAGTGGATGACGGCGCAACAAGACACCGTTAATGTTCTACGCACAGCTTAAATAAACCCGACTGTGGGGAAACTGCGGCGCTGAAGAGTCATGGATAGCTTTTTTTTCCATCTATCCATTGATTTTTTTTTTTTTAATTGACATTCTTCTGGAAAACAGTCACAAATGTGTCATATACAGACACATCCCGGGTGAGGGGTAAAGACGCATGGAGGAGGGGGTGCTGCTGCTGCTGCTGATGGGGCTGTTAGATGGAGAGAGGCCCCTCTAACCCGCCCTGTGGCAGTGGCAGAGCTGTCGGTGCCTGGCACTCGCCATTTAAAAACACTGCTGTTTGGAGGTGACAGCTGCCTACAGACAGTCTCACTCTCACACACTCTCTCTCTCTCACACACACACACACACACATACATAGACACATACACACCCATGCGCAGATAGACATTGAGGGTGTGGAAACCTTTGCAGTGATGAGCTGAAACTGTTTGACATTTCCACGTTTGACGCCTCTCCGTCTCCACACGTCACCTCTGCAGGTTGCTCTCGCTCTGGCGGTGGCATCTCCTGCGTTTTTTGTTTTTTTTCCAGAGGACAGAATCGGCACACCGGGGCTTTTTTCAGGCGGGAGGCAGGGAGGGCTGGTCCAGACGCCCTGGTGTGTTTTACAGAAGCTGATGATTGATTATTGGCTGATCAGAGGAGGAGAATCTACTGGAGAATCGATCCAAAGATCTTTGACTAGAAACTTACTTTAACTCTTCTTAATGCAGTAAAAATCAGCAGGATCTTGTGTAACAACTAACTGCCTAATTACAGGTGTCCTGAGGTGTGTGTGAGAGTGTGTGTGTTTGTGCGTGTGTGGTAATGGACTAGGATACAGAAGTGGAGGGGAGAACAACAGGGTTGCTCATCAGCAAGCTGTAAATGTTCTTACCACCCCCTCCCCCCACACACGGACAGACAGACAGACACACACAGACACACACAGACACACACACAGATGAAAACCGGCATGCACAAACCCTCAGTTATTCTAACTACAGTAATTGCCATGCCAGCTCATTTGAGCTTGTCATTTCTCCGATAAGCTCACAGTATTAAAAAAAAAAGAAAAAAGATTGATATGCACAGACACACAAACAGAGACGCACGCACACACACACACACTCTCTCTCCAAGCATCCATGAGGCGTGCGAGGGCGGGGCTGTTATTGCAGATTGTGCAGGCGAGATAGAAGGGAAATGTGATTTCACACTTTTTGTTTTGCAGAGTTGTTGTTGTAAAAACAAATGAAAAGAACGCTGGGAAACAATGAAATGTCTGGGTGCAAATGCAGCCGTGAAAGTGAAAAATAATTACTGCTGGATTTCGAGGAGAGGGAGAAAAAAGAAGCACAAACAATCAGTTCAATTCAGATCACGCCTGTCTAATGAATTTCTTGTCCTGAAGTTCTTCCGATTTTAAATGCTAGATTTAGTTTTAAAACAGAAATGAACAAGTCCTGGTGGGTGTACTAAAACACTGGCTTTGGCAGATTTCAGTGTGTTTACCTGCGCGTGTACGTCACTGACTGAGGCACCTGGTTAGATCAAAATGGAGAATGAGGCTCAAAATGAAATAAAGTTGCAGCGCATTCATTCATAAATCTGGGGCAAATCGGTGCAACTCCAGCGGTGCAGTTTGTTTCAGATTAACGCTCTGCATGGGGCCTAGCAGTAAAGTCGCGCTAACACCACCGGCAGCAAAACCCTTGGAGGGGAAAAAAGCAATGGTTGTCAAAACATCACAGCTCGTGTATGCATTAGTAGTCAACAAGTGGGGCAAAAGGGGATTTTAACATTGAATATCACGGTAAAGGGGATAAGAGTTAATTGGGAGCAACGCATACGGAGAAAATAATGGCCTCTTCGGCGGGGGAGCGGAGGAGTGAGCTGATGTCGGCTCTACAAATGGAAAGAAGCAGCGTGTTCACAGTTCAGTACCACTTCCTTTCTCTGCCTAATCACAACGCAATGCAGTACGTGTCAGCAATGGAGTGTTTTCATTTTTTTCGCTGTGAATATATAGATGTGTGTGTGTTGTGTGTGCGTGTGTGGTTGGGGGGGGCAGATGAACCGTCTAATACGTATACGTATTTATGTGTGAGGGTGTGGACGTTGCGGTTAGCTTGTGAGCCTGATTGCCTGCATGCATGCAGCAGCACTTGAAAATGTGTTTTGTTGTTTGGCAATACCTGCAAAAACATTTCACCCATTCATCACCTGCTGATTAACACCAAACAACCGAGAAGAGCGCCGCTAAGCCGAGAGCTTTAACGCGAGTTAGCTGATTAAAATGGCAGCAGATGCTTGTTGTTTAATTAGAAGTTCTCGCTCTCAGAGTCACTCAGGTTTCCTGGTTTAAGAGCCTTTAATTCCGGCAGGCAGCGGGAGGGACACCCTCCTGTGGCTCGTTTCTGTCTGGCTCTGGGGTGGAATCAAAAGATCCAGCGCATCTCAGACAAGCTCAGCATATCTGCATGGATGACATGTGACTATTTGTGGTGGAAATTGCAGAATATTCCTCCCTCCTGCACCTTTTTCCCCTCACTGAGTTTGTAGCGGTAGACAGAGAGACGGCTCGTCTGCTCCGAGGATGCTGTAGCCCTCCTCCCCACGTGTGCAGCTGTCCACCTGCAGCACACTGCTCATGTCGGTGAGAATTGGCCATATCTGAACCCAGTTTAGGACCAGTCTGCCTCTCTTCAGTACGATCCAGCTCATCTGACGCAGACGTTAACAGACCGACACAGAAATTTACACAGTCCACGTACAGATTTCAGCTGGATCTGTTCAGATAATCGCAAATTTCACGAGTCGCCGTGCAAAAGTGGCGATATTTAAATAAACAGAATAAATCCCTCACCATATATAAAGACATTACCACGGCAACAGCAATGAAAAACACGACAGTGGCGTGTAACGGCGATAAACACTGTCACAAATTTAATACGGCCACATACAGTAAATGGACAAATAAATTCTCTCGTAAGTTAATCTGCATGGTGCTAGGTCATTTCCGATTTGGCATTCAGCCCTCTCGATCCAATTTAAAGAGAATGCCTGGTGTCGCAGAGAAGGGAAATTTATTCTGAGCCAATAAAAAACAGACGCTCGGCTGAAAATCACCATCGGCAAGTCATTAAAAGTGGGAGAGAAGCCGGGTGAGCGGAAATGGCTCATCGGCTCCCCGGGTGCTCCTCACAACAAGAGACCTGGACACGTCGAGCCAGACCATGATGAATTGAGCCATAAAGGTGATTGGCTGGAATGAAAGCCTGCGCCTCTGAGGCAAAAACACATCAGTTTGATTTGAATACATCGCCGGCCTGAAAAGGATGGCAGGCTCAACCTGGAAGAAAATGATACACAGGCATGAAAGAGATCTGCGTAGTGACTCGGCGTGAATTCCAGCATCAAACCGGGCTGGGAAGTGAGACAAACCGAGCCTGTGGGATACATAAGCCTTCATTACCGCTCTGCTGCTGCTGCTTGTCAGGTTACGGATGCAGGGCCTCGGGAGCGATGTGCGATTCTGGAGCAGCAGCAGCCTGCTAATTACCAACCTAAGCAACACACAGGCATTAAAACACAACCTCGAGTGTCTGCTGAGTTAATTTGTCTAATTACATCTTTGTAACTTATGAAAAGACCCAACATTACCCCGAAGGCCTGCTCTCACAGAGTAAGCTGCATAAATAGTAAATGAAAACTTTGCCGTCTTCCTACAGCTACACCAGCGTCTCAGCGGCCCAGAGGCATGAGGAACTGGGTGGGAGGACTGTTGGGGGGGGGAGGTGGCAGAAGCCCTGTGGGGGTGATGCTGCAACTATTTCTATATCCTTGAGATTACTCTCCCATGGGAAAGTCACAGTCTGCTGACAAGTTTATTTAATAAGGTGTTTTCCCCCCCCTGAACTGATCAACAAAACCAATATTTGGATGTAGTAGTGGATGCACAGGCTCTCAGTCAGGGTTAGAATGTGATTGAATGCTAATGCTAACCCGCTGCTAGCTTCTCTAAAGGGTTCCAAACGAAATGCCGGATCCAAATGAAACCTGTGTAAACTGCGAATATGTGCGACAGATTTCCGCACGCTGTCACGTGTGCAGCTCAAATCCCGACCTTCGCTGGCTGCTAGCATCTATCGTACAGTATCGACTGAGCATGAGCAACAGCTGTGACACAGAACACGTTATACCGGAGTATGTCAGAGATAAAGGAAATATTTAGAAGAGGCTTGATAGAAAAAAAAAAACAAAACAAAACCAAACACCTTCCTTCCTTCTTTCTCATCCCTGCAACTTGAATGGTTTGTTGATAGTGATAACATCGCTCGGCTCCCTGGAGCCACGCAACTTTGCTAGTCGGGAGCCAGATCTCCTGCCTACGTGGGGCAAGGCTCATTTTTTCCTCACATGGCTGAGATTTGACATACATTTAACACAAAGCCACGTGTGTTGACCTGGTTTGCTGTCAACGGAAAGAATCTTAATCTTGCTTGAAGAATCTCGGTCTGAAACTTGCAAACGGAAGATAAAGCAGCGTGGGTGCGGTTAGCAGGCGTCGTTTCTGAGTCAGCCCACTCATCTGTGGAGAACGTGGTGCCTGGGATCGGCCAGCGATGTGCCAAAAAAAAAACCTAGCCGACCTCACAGATCTAATCGGACCCGCTATCTCCCCTTGTCTTTGCTAAAACGTTTCTCCCCGCCTCTCTTACGGTCATCATTTCTCTAACCAGGTGAGATCTAATCGGGGCCGGCTGTCAGTAACTGCTATCGGTTGTGAAATTTCAGAAAGCAGAGTGTGTGGGAACCACAGTATCTGTTGCGCTCATCTCGCCCAGCACATTTACAGACGTGCAAGCGGTTTCTGAAAAGGTGAGAAAAGCTTGACAAAGAGCATATCTGGGGCTGGTTTCACACAAAGTGACTATTTCATGTTCAGTGACTTCTTTCTTTCTTTGCTCTTCCTGTTTTCTGCACACGATCCGGGTCAGAACGCAGTGGGAGGTGTGTGTGTGTGTGTGTGTGTCTTTACTCCTTTACTCGTCTGGGCAAAAATAAACAAATTCAGTAGTTTAAAATTCTGACTGATCAGACCATCCACAGTCGTGAATCGATGCACTATGAGAGTAAAAACAGGTGCTCGGTGCTGCAGCCCAGCAGCAGGTGATGCTCCACCTTCACCCTGATCATCATCATCAAAGTTCATTCTGTGCACTTAAAACTGAGCTGGCCTATCGAGTTACAGCGTTCACAATAAATACAACATGAGCTCCCAGCAGGGATTCACAGCAGCACCGAGTGATCCCCCTGGGTCCCCCTGAGATGAACCCTTTCACCGAGCAGAAAGGTGATCCACCAGGCGTGGGGAAAGGGTTGGGGAAGGGGGGGGGTGTATAAAGTGCTCAGCCTCTGCCTGAACTACCTAGAATGTGGGCGGAGAAAAGAAGAAAGGTTTACCTTTTCAACCAGAATATGTTTAGAGTGTGAAAAAGTGTCAGTCAGAATTAAAACTGAGGTTTTAAACAAAGGTAAACATAAGTTTAATTATTAACTTGGGCAGATATAGAAGCACTAGATCTTGTTGGGTAAAGGAGTAATAATTAAATTACTTGGTTCAATAACAACAACATAAAAAGTTTCATAGCCTGTCAAAATCGCTAATTATCTCTGAGTATCACATATACACAACATTTAGACTGAAACAATTAAACACCGCTGCAAATAAGAAAAAGTCATTTGTGGAAAAGGCAGCACCAGGAACAAAACAGCAGTACACGTGCCTGTAGTCTCATCCATCCCATCCCATCCCATCCCATCCCATCCCATCCCATCCCATCTCATGGTGCAACTCCAGGCAGTGTGCATCCGTGTATATTGGTTTTCTCATTGCAGTGATTTAAAGCAAAGGTCAAATATAATTTCCAAGTGTTATTTTCAAATAGATGATCTGCACTTGTCCTCCTGAACCCTAGAGGTGGTGCCAGCTCTCCTCTTTCCTCCTTCCTCACGCATTAGCATAGCTAGCAGCGCGGGGGCGTTAGTGGCTCCATCAGTAATGTCATGGGCACTTTAACATGATGAAGCACGCCGAGGCCCCGCTGGCATGAATAATTCACATTACCACGCGCCCGGAGAGACACAGAAAGTGAGAGACAGGAATTGACTTTGCAACGATGAATTGTGGGAACAGATGTGTGATTTTAAAGGCGCGCAAGGCTGTGTTTTGGGCAAACGAGCAATTTTAATTCAATTTGATATTTCTCTTTTAAAGTGAGGGAAGACCTTGAGCTAGGCCCGGCAAAATGAACAAGACGGGTTCTGGAAAAGGCAGCCAGGGTTATGTGGTGGGAGGAGACAGGAGTGGAGGTCCTCCTCGTCATCCATCACTGTGGCACTTCAATGATTGTCAAATAAGTAGCCCCGTCCAAACCCATCTTTTATCATTAGCTATGAATGAATATATCTGGGGATCACATCATCCCGCGCACGGGAGGCCCCCGCCTCATCTACACGATAGGAAGGCGATATTGAAATAGGTTACATGATAGCAGCGCGCCTCGAAAAGGCAGATGGATTTACATCGCTGGCTGGACCGCCGCACATCCATTCCGTCGTCTTGGGAATCGGAAACATACACGTTACGACTCTCATTACAACAGACGCAGTCAGACGGAACTTATTGCAGCAGGTCTTTCTTTTCTTTTTTTTCTGTCTGCTAATACTGACACAATGGAAGCGGTTCTGACAAAACTGCCTCCACGCAAAGCCTGTTTCATTTAAAGTCCTGGAAATACTCGGAAATGCTTCAAAGGATTTAAGGTTTAGGTAGTTTAACACCTTTAGGCTCTTGGCTGCGGAGCTGATGTGAGAACTTTAATGTAATGTATAATTCCGCAAAGGTGGGCGAAAACCAGTGGTGCTGGATTAGGGAGGCTGCGCTCACCAAAGCCGCTCTCAATCCATTTCCAAATTGTCACGGGGGCCTTCTAAGAGGCAAAACAAACCCACCTTAATCTTTGCTAATCACTTAAGCATGAATGTTTCATGTGGAAACGTCTGGTTACAATTATAGGCTTCTTCCTCGTTCCCCAGGTAACCCTGTTCACATCCACAAATCCGTTTGGCCACAACAAAGACGGAATGTGATGCGGAGGACGGCGGATAGGACGGCGCGTATGCAGAGTCACCAGGAGGGGCAGAATCCCACATTACAGACCGCATGTTTGTTGACTAACACGGAACGCTGCAGATAATAAATTTAGGCTGCCAAATTTTAAGATGTGCCAAAAGATAGAGCTGTTATAAACGAGTAGAGGAAAAAAAAATTAAAAACAACAAGGATAACATCTGTGATTGGTTGTGATTAACGTCACCCTCCGTACTCGTGTCTCAGAAATTTAAATTACAAGCTTGATGTTGGCAATGCTAGGGACCCAACCTAATATTATTATTATTCCAGACAGAGCAAACCCTACGGCGGGATGATTACATTTGACTTGCAATGATTTCCCCCCTGCATGAGAAAACAACAGCTTGGAAAAACTAATAGACGTATTCCCCAAAGCAGCTTTGCAGCTCCTGCTTTGCTTTAAACAAATCTCATCAGCGCAGCGAAAAATGTTTTGACTTCTGCTGCATTTCCAAAAGCGGAGATAAAAGTCCGAACCCATCTGTCCCTCAACTTTGCGGGGCGCGTTGCAGTGGAGAGGGGGATTTACACTAAAGCGCATCTGCATCCAGCGCGCCGCTCCCACTCGCATCATTATCCGCCAGGTCCCACACTTCTCCAGCTGAGCCCTCCTTTTGAAAGCAGGCTGACACGGGGACGGAGGGTAAACGCCGTTAAAACAAAGTGACACCGCCGAACGGTCAGAACGGAAATCAGCTCTTTATTGTGCAGCACCCCTGGCTCTGAGCCGGGCACGTGCAGGAGGGAGACATTGTCTAATTGGAACAAGTTGGTGTGTGGAACAGATGTGTATGGGTGGTTGAGGTAAACAGTCGGCCAGAGGATGCCAGGTCTGAAATGCTTTGAAAGTTCCCCTTCTTTTTTTTTTTTTTTTTTTTTACTCATGAGACAAAAAAAAAAAAAAAAAAATCAGCAAAGGTGAAGGAACAGGTGAGTGTAAAAAGCAATCAAAGGAGTTCCTTGTTGGGCAGGTTTGCATGGATTTCATCAAATCCAGTGAATCTAAAGCTGGAAGATAGGTGTAATATCTAATTTGCAATTAGCCAAACAAACATGTCACAGGGGTTTGACATCCGGCCCTGAGCTGCACACAAACGCAGGGAAATGCGGCTATAGGTGAAGCAAAATGGAGAAGGGCACAAAAAGACAAGGCAGCACACTTTCCAATCAAGCATCTGCCTCCCTGCCGACACAGCTCGATTTAACCTTGAAGAGTAATGAGATCTGACTTGCTTAAATGTTAGCATTCTTAAATCATCAGGAAGTGCCTCCAAGGAGCCGATAATCACTGTGCCAAATTGCTGCGCTCGCTAATTTCATTTCTCCCTAGCATTTGCTCGCAGTTAGCGTCGATTACTCAAGAACAGGCATTTAATGCTGCGGCGTCCCAGGGGTGTTACATTAAAATGTAATAACTTGCAACATAAATGAAAACAAAAACCATTACTTTTCTCCTCTTACACAGTTCCTCCCTCATCTGCTTTCCTCCTTTTCCATCCCTCCCTCTCTTTCTCTCTCTCTCTCTCTCTGCTCTCTCTCCTCACTTCCCTTGCCACCTCCATGGTGGGAGTTCGAATCTAATTCTCAGCCCATCTGGCAGGCGTAATGAAGGCGGGCTGGGCTGGCGGTGCCCTGCTGCCATGGCTCGGTGGAGCAGGAGGCTAGCTGGCAGATTGGGCCGGGATGAGTGGAAGAGAGTCGGGAAACCTGCTGAGTGAGTAAGCCAGCCCAGTTAATCTCCCATGTGCCCCGGCGTGATCGGGGCCAAGGCCAACCCCACAGCGAGGGCGCGGTGGATGGAGTCTGGAGTGTGGATCGTCTGGTGGGCAAATCTGGCCTTCATTTACATTCACATTTCTCAGAAGAGAGAGCGCTCCTCGTTCTAAAATAGCATTCGCAGAATGAAACAGAAGAATGGCTGACACTTTCAGTACCAGAGTGAGGGTCAGAGTTCACCCAATACACATCCTGCATGTTCAAGAAGCGCTGGGTGTTGTGAATCAGCCAGTGCATTCAAACAGAATTCTCATTAGCACCATTAGCCCGAGCATTTGCGGCCATTATTAACGATAAGAGCCCAAATTATAGCTTGATGAAGTGAATGCAGGTCCAGCCTCAGCAGCCATATGTCAGAGCATTCAGAGAGTGAAAGAGGTAGATTCAACCCCAACAGGTGCATCCTCAGAGGAGACCGAAGACAAACAGTGTCTTAGCACCATCTGGCACAAACAGAAGTGCATTTAGATTTACATATGGTCAAAAATGGCAAACAACTGCGAGCAGAGGCTGCACACGCTCGATATAGATGCAAGACATTTGAATTGGTGTGATTTAAGTGAGCACATTCTATAGTGTAAAAACGATTGTTCTACTGCTGCAGGCATCATGCTGTGAACTGGGATCTGCTACTGGAAGAAGGCCACAGCAAGGAAAGCCCGCGCAATTATGATTCAGCTCCTTAATCTAAACACAAACACATCTCCAATCACTGCAATCTGCACAGCATGTACGGAGGCACGTAGGGGGGAAGAGGCCACACATGCATATCCAAAGAGCTGGAGATATGAATGTGTGTGTGTGTGTTCCAAACAAAGAAGTAAATATCACATTAACAATCCCTCCTGGGCTCTGCAGCATCTCAAACCCCTCACACATACATATGTTTTTCTTATTTGCTTGTTGCGTTTTGTTGCATACGCACAGTGAATTTTAGGGGTGAGGAAGAAAATGTTCCCGTCTCTGTCTTCGTGCCCGTGTTTTTGTACTTGCTACATACTGACTACAAAAATTCTCATTCTACCCAAAGTCAGGATAATTTGAGGAAGTGAAGATATTTTGGCTGGCCTTCACTCAAAGGTCCGTTTGAGGGTTAAGACTCAGTTTTAAGACTGTTGAAACTGGGTTTAGGTTTAGGTCAAGGGGTTAGTTAGAAAGGTCAGGGTAAGAGAGTGGGGCAAGCAATATGCCCATAAGTTATAAGTACGAAGACAAGGTCAATCATAGAGAGAAGACCTTCACTGCTGATGAGGCATGTGAGAAAGCAACGTCCAACCAGCAAACAAGCAGGAAGCCAGGCTGACAAAAGCAGCCAGAGTCCCTGAGCTGCTCAGGCCTCTGGAGAAACCACAACGCCGTCATTGACAGTTACTCTCCTCATAAACGTGACGCCATCAGCTGGAGGTATAATTGCCCCTGCTTCTCCTGTAATCCTATACCTTACCTGCTGTTGCTGTCAGACGCCTTCTCCACCGAGACAGTCAGACAAAAAAAGGGGGGGTGGGGGGTGGGGTGGATGCATATGTGTGCACTGAAGTTGAAGACAGGGTAGGTGTTGCTTTCGAGCTGTCAGACAGGTAAGGAAATAAAAAGCCCTACACAAGAAAGGAGGAAAAAAAAAAACATGCCAGAAAATCAAATGAGTGCATGTTGCCGCTGAAATCCCAGGAGCAAGGCTTCAGGACTCCTATGGAGGCGAGTCGTGTTCTTTTCATTGAGTGATTAGAAGACAAGTCGCAGAACATGACCTACTTGGGATAACTTTTTAGTACAGGTTTCGAGAAAGATACTCGCCCAAGTCGGGGAGGTGGGTGGGGGATTTAACTCTAATAGATTCATAAAAAAACTTTAAAGATATGTGAAATAATTGCCAGGGGGTGTTTAGGAATATGGAAAGGAGTCTCCTCATCTCACGACCTCTTAAACTCACACACGGTCTTGCAGTCGTGCCGTCGGTTCCGGCTCTGCAGCCAAAAAAGTCTCGGATTGATGTGTTTGATCCTACAGATACGCAAGGTTAAAATGCAAAATAAAATATGAATTAAACATGATCTGAAACCTTCCAAAGGCTAGAGGAGGAGATTTTAGTACCTTTTTAAAAATTAGCATAGAGTGTGGTGGGAGGTGTAAAAAAAAAAAAAAAAGGGAGCGAGAGGAAAAGAGAGAGAGAGCCGGAGGGAGAGAGAGAGAGAGAGAGAGAGAGAGAGAAAGAAAAGGGAATAGAAAATCTGCTACCTCAAAATCTGTCACTGAAAATGGCAAACCACCGTTTCATTTCTCTGCCCTATTACGATCCTATAGTGGAAATCCACCGAGGCTGTGAAAAACACGCTCGCTCTGCGGCGAGGCGGGCCTGCCTCTGGCTCCTCTCTTAATTTCAGGCTTTGTTTGTGCGGCGGTGGGGAGCTCTTACAGGTTTGCAGCAGACCCGCAGGCTCTTTGTGTCATCAGTGGAAGTGGTTTTTTGCTCTTTGCCTGAAGCGATCCGTCGGCGTGCCTTTTGTTCCACCTTTTTTACGTGCAAAATTTGGTCGCAGGTCGCGTACGGCGAGACGCAGCAGTCGACACGGGCGACGCGACGGCGGTTAGCGCCGAAGACAAAGGCAGAGACCGAATCTCCCAAATCATCCTGCGACATTAATGTCTGCGGTGAAAGTGTAAAGAACAACTGCTCTGCAGACATCCCATTTCCTCCCTAAGATTCTGCTCAAACCAAAATGGCCTCCTCTCAAATCCTTGGGGGCCACTGGAAACGCTGTAATGCCTGTTTCTTAAATGACACAGACTAATATTACACTTGTGGCACTGAATTAATAAGCTGCAGTGTGATAAATCTCTGTGATTTATTATGTTCCCTCCAGTGTATAATCAAGTTGAGGGTGAGTGAGCGAGAGAGGAGGAATGAGGGGAACAGAGAGGTTGTGGAGCTGGGTCTGAGACACAATAGACGAGGCCTGCATCGCACAGCTGAACGGACAAGCCTGCATAAGCGGTGAAAGAGAGGCGCGAAACAGCCAGTCACCCAAATCATGGGGGGGCGGGTGTGTTGAGCTCCCGATGTGGAGCTGCCGACAGAGACCCAGCAGACATTCTCCAGTCCAAATGTTGTGAGAAAGAACCCATAAGCCCTGGGAGTCATCCCCCCCGCCCCCCGCCCCCCTCCCCGCTGCCTGCTTCGGGTGGGCTGAAATCATATTCATCCCCGTTCCCAGATAGATGTTTGTAATTGGAGGTCTAATTTATGATCGGGCCTCGGCGCAGGATAATGATATGGAGCATTGTAATTTGCTGATGCAAATTGTACGTTATAATGGGAAGCCATAAAAGACCAAGCAACATCGCAGAGACTTGCCAAACACCCTGAGCGTTCATTACAGCCCTCATTAAAACATCCATGTCGGCACTGGGAGCTCTTACAGAATGGAAGGAGCATGTAATTGCTGCTTGATTGTGGTGTATGTAACATATGATAAAGTGGAATTACCACTTTATTTGTCTACAGTGTCCGTGAAACTTAATGGGAAAAGGCTGCAGTAAACAAATCCTTAGAGCTTTTTTTTATTGTTACATTATAGGCCTATTTGTTTAAAGTGGGGCAAACGAGAGTTAGGGGACAGTGCATCCAGGACAAAGTAAGAGTGATGATTATCAAGGCCGAGCTTAGGGGATAAAACTAATGCTTTCACCCAGGAGAAACTGCGCTTCATTTGGACCCACTCCCACACCGAGCTTCATCTGGGAATACATTAACAGGATTTAATATAAGAAAGATCACTATTGTTCTTTCTCATTAGCACGCTTTAAAGTTGCCACATTGCATTAGCATCAGAGAACTCAACTGAGGAAGGTGAGAATAAAACAGTTTGTAGCGATCCCTGTTTTTTTATTATTCATAGGCAGCTGTAGCCAAGCTGTACATCCCAGCTTTTAGGAACACTTAAAGGTGAAACCAAAAGGCAAAAGCAATTAGTAGTTCATTTAGGGCAAGTTAGCTGTGCTAGGGCTGCCATTACTGAGGCCTACTCAACACCAGTTTGTGGCGAAGCCTTTTTATTCAAATGACCTCTCCTGGAATCCCCTCTGTGTTCTTTGGCACCTCGGTTCCAACAAAACCTGAAGCGACACTGAAAATGAAGTTTCCCTCCTCGACTCTGAATGATTGCAGGCCTCAGCCATCAGAGCTTTGTGTGCTCAGTCACTGGAAAAGGATTTTCAGCCGTGCCATTCAGTCGGGGGCTGTAGAAGCCTGTAGCCTTTATCTGCAGAACTGTTGATTGATGTGGTGTGGGCTCTGCTGTGGTTAACAGCAATTTTTATCAGTTGCCAGCGGCAACAGCTCAGGTCCCTGGTGCGTGGAGAACAGCAGGGCCGGGATCTGAAGCCGGACCGCACATGGGGATAAACAAATAGGTTTTTCAAGGCGAACAGCTCTCATAGAGAGGCCCCTGCGAGGTGGTGCCCCACCCCAAGGCCAGGACAATGTCTTGGCCTTGGGGTGCAGCAGGAGTGGCCCCAGCCCACTCCTGCTGAGCCCTTGGTTTGCTTCACTAATTTTCCTCAGTCAGTGGTATGGAGACATCTGCACACCCTGCTGAAATGTAAGCACAACACGAGATAGAGAGAGAGGAGGGAGCCGGGAAGAAGTCTTGGCTTCAAATAAACGCTCTGTCTTTTAACAATCTGCCTGAAAAATATTCTGCAAATGAAAAAAATAGCACCCCCCCCCCCCCCATTTCCTTCCTACGTGTAATGTTTAATCCAGCGAATCTGTTTCGTCTCTTGTAATAAAGTGGGAAGCTTTTAATGGCTTCTATTATAATTAGATGGTATAATCCTTGTATTCGATAAAGATCTTGTAAAAAGCCTTGTCACTTAGACGGGAGTGTCTTTGCCACAACACGGGGGTTGTGAATGCCAAAACAATTAAAACAGGGCTGTTTAAGAACGCACAAATGACTCTGAGACTGTTCCGTTTGCAGCGTCGAATCATTTAGCGTTAAATACGATTATGGCAACCCGGGCAGGCGAATGAAGAACGGGTGTGTCTGGGAGCTCGGAGCGTTCCTGCTCAACCCAAACACACGGGCGAGTATTTCACCCTGACATTTCACAGATAATACCTCCTAAAACAGACTAGTCAGATTACGCTGCCACAGACAAAGCTGTGCTTTTATCGTCTCTGAAAACACGAGTGGTAGCTCGGCCTTGAGGTGGTTTTAAAAGGATGGGGGCTGGGAGACCGAAGCTCAATCACCTCATCTGAAAAGAAAAGGAGGTGTGTCTTTGTGGCTAAAATGTCTCCTCCTCTATACAGTACATCTAGCTCAAGGGTGGCGGCAGGACGGGCAGATCGTTGCAGCGAGATGCTCTGACATTTTCCTCATCTCTTGCAGCCATATCTCCGAGGCACAGAGGGGGATGTTGGGTTCTTTTATCAAGGAGCCCCTCTGAGAGGATGATAAATCGCCAGAGCCCAGGAACCATCTCCAGCGGAACAACAAGCAGGTAGCAGCGCAGGAAACAAGAGACAGATATTGTCTCCCAAACATAGCAGAGGCTATAATGAAGCCTGCACAAAGCAGACAGGGCTCGACTCTGCCTGATAAACAATTCCATTTCCAGTCTTCCACAGAGAGCCAGATAGTGAGTCTCCGTCCTGCTGCAGCATATCGCTGCTGGACTCAGCGGTTCAGAGATAAGCCATCTCCTCTCAATGGGGAATGAAGGGTAGGTGGGGGACAGGTAGCAGGATAGGGGGGGCAGCAATGTCATCAAATGGAAATGCAGTCCAGTTAATGTGAAAGGGTGAAGGTTTGCTGACCAATCAAATCTGGGATGGAAATTAAATCTGTCATAAGAGAGGCTATATTTCATTGTTTACAGTGTGGTGTAATAAACATGAAGGGTCTTTTTTTTTTAGCTACACAAATTTTTATATCTATAGGACACACAGATTAAATAAAACCATAAATAAGCCCAGAAAGCTCTGGTGGCTTCAGCTTCTGGCACCAAAACCCTAAAACTTCCTTTACATTTTACCGTCGCTGAAATGAAAGCATTTTTCTGCCTGGCAGGCAATGCAGAAACAGAGGCATATGGGCAGAGAAAGGAAGAAGAGGCGCGAATCTCCACAGAAGTACAAAGCAAACTGTCAGGAGAGATTATGACGGATAACCAGCCACCAAACACCAGCCTGATTCTTTGAATGCAAAAGCAGAGCAGGGGTTTGTGATCGCTGCCTGGGGCAAATCACCAGATATCTCTGACCAGGCTAAAGGTGGCCAGTGGCGCTTGCCTACGCTTGTGTTTTTGCCTCATTGACCCCCCACTTCAACCTCAAAAAATGTCCTCCACCCACACACATAGCCTCTCTCTCTCTCTCTCTCTCTCTCTCTCTCTTCTGCAGCCTGCAGCCACAATGCTTAATCCAGCCCTTGGCCTTCTCCTCTAGATATTCCTCCTCCCATACCCAATCAGCCTGTGCTCGGCTGTTCCCTGGGGCCCACCCCGACCCCCACACCTCGTGCCCCCACCTCTTTGAAACCATCACACTGTAAAGCCTGAAGCGCTCCCAGATAAGGAGACCCGAGAAATCAAGCAGGCCCTGCAGCAGAGCAGATTGAGAGTCAGAGCTCAGCACCCATGAGGTGCCCGGCGGCTGCAAGAGCTGCAGATAGCACCACTGAAGAGCCAGAGAGGGGAGTCGGAACATAAGACTTCCTGCCCTCGTTACTGGACTTTCCTTTTCTTGAATAATACCCCCGCCTCCGCACTACCGCCACAAAGCCCCCTAGCCCTGCATTTCTGCCCTCTTTCTGAATGCTTTTCCTTTCGGATAAAAAGACGGCCTCATTCCCTCCGACTCAAACTGACAGCTCGAGCCAAAGGGCTTCACGAGCTTTTTGGGAAGGTCTTGCTTGTTTTCAACCATCTGTGAGAACGTGCCACTGGGGAATAGGAATGTGACATGTTCTATTAAAACAGAAATAAAAAAAGAAAGATCGCGGAGAGATTGGAGTCTTTTGAAGTCCCGCTTTGTTCGCCGCTTTAACTACAGTCCTTTGAGGCAGATTAACGATGACAAACCATTTATAGTTGTTTTGTTTGTCGGGATGATCACTTCCAAACTGCAACGAGAGCTGCCATATGCCACTCATCGGCTGGAAGCATTACACTTTAAGGAACGTTCATTTACGAGTTTCCCTTTAAGCAAAGGACAAAAAGGACGAGCGCTGTCTCTATTACCCGGAGACGAGACGCATCGGAACAATGATGGGAGAAATTCACAAATTTATGGTTCCAAACTGTGCTGGGGCAAGGCAACAGATGCTTTCAAGGGGGTAAAAATAGTCCTCTGTGATGATTTAGAAGCCATTGTATGTTAGAAATGATAATTTCGGCGCTTTCCATGGCATTGTTGTGTATTCCACCCTGAAGTTTCTCTCCAACAACGCGCTTTAAGACACAAACAGTTCCGTAAAAACAAGTGTTGTCAGCGTACATGAATATCTGCAGCAGTGAAAAGACACAATGGCTCATTTAAACGGCTCTTAGGCAAATAGTCATACATGTGAGACAGAGGATCCGGCATCGACTGTTGCCGCAAGAAGAAGAAGACATAAAACACTGACAGCCAATTTGCAGCGCCGGTGCTGATCGATGCAAATAAAACCCAGGTTCCCTTTGCCAAGGTGGCGTAGGACACCTTCCCGCAATTTAATCAGTCAGTCAGCCAGAATTAATGTTCTTAATATCATGATTTCTCCATTACTCTGTTTAACATAATTAAAATGTCGAGCGCCAGGGCCATAAAGTCGGTCGTTGGAGATTGTAATTCTGTCGTAAAGCCATGAAGCATGAAAATGCCACTTACTGAGTAGCCGCGGCCTGACAGCGAGTGAGTGGAACTCTGTAGGGAGAGAGAGGAGAACAGGGATGACCTTTAAGGAGCGTTTCACTCGCTGACACAGACATGATGAAGCAGCGCCGCTTTAATATCAATATTCACGTTAACCTTTTACCCACCCGCAGCCGCGTTTATAACTTCCGTACATTCCGGCCTTTGACACAGGAGCAGGTGAGCCATACACTCTGAAACTATCAATCAGAACGACCAAGGAGATGCAATTGTTGTCATAGACAACAATTGAAAGATAGAGACATAGACAAAAAGTGAAAAACATGGCGTCTAAAATACGAATGAAAAACATTCGTATTTTAGGCATTTTAGACAAATTGTTAGGAAACCCCTGATTTATGTGTTTACTTGGTAGATTGAGTTGCAGCTGATGATGATTAACAAGTCTGAATTAGCCGTGTAGTCTGCTAGCCGAAGGTAAAAGTCTATTTGATTCCATCTTGCGATTGTACAAATATTTACTTTGCTCTTGAAAGGCACGAGGAGCTGGGACAATGAGGTCCTGCCACTTTCAAAACATTATTGGTGGTTTTCAGAGCAGCCGGCACTAACATTAACATAAACACAGGAATAAGAGCCAGGGTGCCACCAGTGCACACAGTTGTTCCTGTTTGTTGTTAAAGAGGCCCTTGTTGCAATGACATTTTTTTAAAGGTTGTGTTTACTCCACTAAGGGCGACGTTACCACTAGCAGGTGTTGGAATATACAATTTTATGTCACCACTGACTCTGCTGATTGGCAAGAGTGTTCTTGAAGTATTTTTTCCTGCAGTTGCAGCACTAAAGAATTCATTTTTCATTTATTACATTAAAAAAATCGTCTCCAGAGATAGACTCCAGCACCCCCTGCAGCCCTGATCAAGACTAAGCACCAGTTAACAGAAGAGAGATGATAGATGGATTTTGGAACCAAGCTAAAAGTTCTTCATTACATTCTATCAGGCCCTATTGTGTTCAGGATAAATATCTCTTCATGCATTTCGAGAAGTGTTTTTGTCCATTAAACTCCTCCTGTGTTTTCAAATGCGGTCCTCTAAATGCTTTACAAGCGCAGGATGGAAACAGAAAAGGCCGGGTTTTGTTCCATTCTCTGGCTCTGTCTATCAGCACCCAGCACGAATACCAATCCCCAAATCCCTCCCACCAATTCCACTTTTCACTTCTTTTATTCCCCTGCCTAGATTGGCAATTTCTCGCCCCCCCCCACCACCCCCGCCCCACCCTGCAGTCTCTCGAGGGGACTTTTCCGCTAGACCAATTTCATCCATAGGTCCACCTTCAATCCAAACGACCCCCCATGACTTCACCGCCACTGGCTCTCTTGTTTCACACCCTCCTCGTCCCTCTCGTGTATCCTCCCACACCTGGTCTGGGACTTGGCCCTCATTAATGCCTATGTGCCTCTCTGATTCGCAGGACAGCTCCTGCGGTGACGATTAGGGTGGAGTCCTGCCGCGAACCGGAAAGCAAGCTCTGCGGGAATCAAAAGGCTATTCTCACTCTCCTCAACCTCCCTGCTCTCTTCATTACCACAACCGGAGAGAAGGACTGGAGTGATGGGAGGACAAAGCAAACTGTGTCTGAATGATTTTTTTGGCCTGTTTTCTCTGTGTGTACACGTTGTGACTGTGTTAAAATACATATTCTTACGCATGTGTGCATGAATGCATACCTGCGTTTGTGGTGGGGGGCGGGGGCCAAGGCCATTTAAAATTAGCTTTACTATGTAGAGTTCATTCAACTAGGAGCATTCTGAGCAGAAAGAGGGGCTTATTTAAATGATAATGAGGGACAATCCATTGGATTTAGTGCCGGTGAAGGAAGGAAAGGAGGGGAGGGAACGGGGGATCCATTAAAACGCCAGCGGTTCATAAGCCATAGGGTCGGCATCCAGCTAAACACTCTCTCTTAAAAGCCATTATACATGGCTCTCAATGGATTTCTGCAGCGCTTAGGACTTCAAAAGGATTTAAGAACCCGCTCCAGAGAGGAGCACGGGGGAGGGGGGACAATGAGTGTGTGCGTGTGTGCGTGTGTGTGTGCGTGCATGCGTGGTGGTTGGTGGCAAGAGGAGCGGAGGCGGTGCTGGCGGCGTTTAAGGGTTAACTAAACAGCCTCAGAGAAGAGAAATGTTGCTAAATCCGCCCCCTAATCCTCTCCCCAGTTCCATGCCCCCTCCCCCACACCCCTTACAAAAAAAATGGTGACAAGGAGGGGGTCCAGTCTTTCTCCCAGCCCAGATTGTTTTTTGTTTTTTTTTTTTCTGTTTTTGTAGTTCCAGGAAGGCAGAGGGGCGGGTCCGATCATCACCAGTGAAGGGACGTGCCCTCAGTGATCAGACGGGTGCACGGGGGTCGGAATGGGTGGATATCAGAGGGTGTCAAACACCGACAGAAGCAAACCTGCAAGCCTCTTCTCTGCAGGACACAGATGTAGTGGAAACCACTCCCCTCCGCCACCACCGCCTCCGATTTCCCTAATCCCTGTGTGGCTTAGTGCCGAGGCCCTGCTGCACTGCAGGCACAATTACCTAGTCAAAGTAAACAGATAAAGACCCAACCATGGCAATGAACAAACAGCATCCCTGTAATGTTTTTACCCCCTGCTCCTAAATTGATGCATGACTGTTTTTACAGGCAGACGCATCCACATGTCGCATTTGTCTCCATTTCCTCTGGCGGTAAGACAAGAGAAATCCATTTTACTCAGACGCAGACGTGGCATCATTAGTTAAGCGCTCCTAAAGCTTGGGTCCTACTTTGATGTCGGGGAGTGTGTAACACAAAATTAGTAGTGTTCTCAGAGAGGTGCTGGGGAATTCATGGAGATGAAATAAATGGGAAATATATGGACTGTTTTTTTGCAGAGCCAGCGGACGAACAGACAGACAGACCTACTGACAGACTAAACTAGTTCAGAGACAGATGAACAGATATGGACGCCATAGCAACAGCCATCAGCATCTTTCTGCTATTTTTTTGGCCACAGATTACAGAAGGCAACGTGCAAAGCCGTCTCCGATTACAGCAATTTCCAACATTTCCACAACCATGACTTCCACAGTCACTCCCCCACTACCCCAGACACACACACACACACACACACACACACACACCTCTTCGCACACAGTCTCAGCGCTTGTCGTATATCCCTGTCAGAGCTGTCAACTGGCTCTAGTCTTTCATGTGACAAGCCCGCCTCTTCCTCCTGACTTTTTCATTAAAAGACAAGCCTTTTACACAAATCCAGGAGAAATAGTGCATGAAGGAAAAAAAAAGGCAGAGCAGCAAGGCAAAAAAGGAGACAAAAATGAGGATGAACAATGCATTGTTTCTTAATTACGCTGGATTTTTAATTATACACACCCCTCTAAACAGTCTGTTTAATAAGTTAATTAAAATAACTTTCCCACCACCATTTAAAGGAGGCTGCATACTTCCAGTCCTCTCCTCCATCTTCTGCCTTCGTCAGCTAAATGAGCAGCCTGATTGAATTGAGGATGGTTCCGGAGGCCCGTTTGACAGCCATTAGTTAGGAAGCATATTTCTACATTCATTTAAAATGAGCCGCTTGGGATTTTGCATAAATTCTCATCACTTCGCCTGTTACTAAATTGCATTATTTTGGTCCATTTTGCTGAACCAGTGCCTCCATTTCCATTTTGCCACCTACTCAGCCTCTAAACTGGCTGCCGCATGGATGTCGGCATGGTGATAATTAGACTGGCTCCTTTGGCTCCTCCTGTTCTGAGGTCGGCAGGGTCACCGAGCACCTGGCTAAACTGTGTCAGGTCACGTCTACCTTATACCTCGCCGTGTTTTAAATAACGTCGGGCCAAATAGATATTATTTAAAGCAGGTGATGTTGTGTTAGCAGCTTAATCATTTCCTGCCTATGTGCTGCCAGCCATTATGCAGAGAGGATTTATGGGCTGATTGCTGAAAGCAGCAGGAGCTGCTGCACTAACTGCCCTCTGATCTCATTCTCCCTGCAGTTGTCGTCTGCCTGCTCTCTCTATCCCACCTCAGGGGTCCCCCTGCTTTGTCTATGAAACCAGATAACCTGACTCTCCGTGGGGAAAAGGCAAAAGGTCCTGCCCAAAGAGCTCACCTCACTGAGCTGCTCCTTTGAGTTGCTCCTGTGTGGTCGGCTCAGCTCCTGCACCGCCTCGCCCTCGATGACTTTCACCGGGCGTATCGACAGTGGCTTAATCTGCAGAGGAAACAAGAAGAAGACATCATCAAGCTCTCAACCGAACCACAAATCAGTGCTGCACCCTGAGAGGTAGTGATTTTGTGGTTACAGTTTGGACATGAGAGGCATAAAAAAATAATCCTAAAAGCTCTTGTGTTGTAACTATTAATCAGCAGAGTGGCCTGTCGAGTTTAGCAAACGACAAGAAGAAAGCTCTAAAATGGTTTAGAGATAAAAGCCATGTCAGAGCCTCTCGGCTGCCTCAAACAAATTAAATGTGAGTCTTAAAGTCCGTCTTTGTTTTATTGTCAATATTTGTAGTTGCCGTTATTTGGGTCTAATTTAAGATGTCTGGACTGGGAGAATTAAAAGTATGAATGAATCTCTTACCACATCCATTCAACCACGAAGGTTGCATTTAATGAATTATGCTGGAGTTGAAGGTGAAAAGAGAGATTTCAGATAATCATTTTACTAAAAGAAGGTGTTATTCATCTAAATTCAGTGTAGCATCTTCAAGCTCTGCACTGTAACGGATCAGAACTGATGAAGCCTTTTGGATAGAAGGCGAAACGTTTTCCAAAAAGAAAATTGAAACGTCCAGATGAACACAGAATCTTTTCTCGGATAGCATCCAAAGTTTCATTCAGAGTTTACAAGCATGTACATTGTGGCCCCAGGTATTTAACCATCAACCGCAGGGAACAAAAAAATCTGGTGTCCCACAACTGTCAGTTCAAGCTTTGGCTAAATGCAAATCAGAACCGATTTTAGTAAAAAGACCTGCAGCCTCAAACCCTGCTCCCATCCTGTGTCTATAAAAAATATACGCCCCAACCAGCAGGACTCGAAACGGTGCCAGCAGACCAACAACCGTGACGACTGCTCAAAAGTTGAAACTGTTTTATCATTTTCCATTTGCCTCATTTAAGAATATGGTTACTGTATTTATACAATCATGTTGTTTTAATATCACTTTTATCATATTTTAATGGAAAATTTCTAATTGAAAAAGCCCAACACTAAAGCGAGCACAAAGCCGTACATAAATATTTATAAATAGTCCAATAAACACAACTATTGTAAAACACTGTTAACAAAGTTTCAAACAAGAAAATAGTTTTGAAGTTGCTGGAAGCCATACAAAAATCCTCATAATATCATAAAACTGTTAAAAATGCATTTATCTCCATCCAGCCACCCAAATCACATATCTGGGTAACCCTAATGCAAACACAGATGGTTTATTTTATTGCAGGCCACTGAGACCTGCAGCTGGCATGCAACCAGACTCCCAGCCAGATGGGAGCTTGGCCCGCTCAGCGAGGAGGACTCTGTGCCAGTGGAGCGACAGCCAATCATATTGTCCTGTGCTGGTTCCCCACATTAGAGTACAGTGGCGATGGCTGCAGGGTGCAATCTATTTGACTAGCAGGTTTTCTGTATAGGCTCCCCTGGCGGTGCAGGAGCTGGCTATCCCCCGTCTCCTGAGCTCGACTGTAATTTAAGCAGATCACTGCTACAATTAACCTTTCCCAGTAAATATCAATTATGGCCCCTGGCTGGGTTAGAATTAAAAGGGTCATCAGCTAATCTGACAGGTCCTGTACGCTGCCACCTGGCTGGGAGAGAGGGAGTGGGGGAGACAAGGTGGTGGAGACACTGTTTGTCTACCCTCGCGCCCACCAGCTCAGATGCCAAGTGGACAGTTCCCTTTTAATTACCCTGCTGCCACCAGCAGCGAGCATGCTGATTGGCCGAGGGGCATTAGCAGTGCACTGAGGTTAACAGTGACAAGATGGGGGGAGCGTAGGGGTAAGTACAGCGGAGAGGGGAGGGGGCTGCCGCCAAGCAAAGGCAATCAGGGTGAAGAGATGGAAGGAAGAGAGGCCTGCAGGAGGGCCTAATCAGGTTTGACTTCCACCTGCAAGCGCCTCGCTCCTCCCTCGACTAGCTGTCAGCCTAATCACTCGTGGAATCTAAAAATAGATGGTGGCCTTTTCTGATTTCCCTCTACAGGAAAGCACAAAGATAGTAGTCCTCCCTGGAAGAGAGGTGCGAAGGCACAAAGTACAGTCGACGTCACCCCACAGCCAAGTCGCTGATGACTTTGTTTACCGAGCATTAGTGCTCCTGACGGATTCCTAAAGGCAACCCAAGCATTTCCATCTCCTCTGGGACTACATTACCCAGTCAGCAATCAACTTGGCTATTGATCAGAACACAGCGTCTAATACCACCCAGGTTAATGATGCAGCCTACAAGGACTGCTGTGCTGTTCAATGGGACAGGACAGCGATTGATCTCAGCAGAAATTTCCCGATTCTAACAAAGGACTGGCAACCCTGAGTGCCTGTGATTAAAGAAGGGACTAATTCCTCATCTGGGGAGGTGTTTAATTGGCCCTGAGCTCCCAACTGTACAGCTTTCATGTGTTTTCTTTCTTTTTTTTTATTCTTTTCACGTGCTCACTAATGTAAAAGGACAAGTCAGAGAGCTTCGGAGGGAGTTGATGGTGTCGCTGGAGGTGTGATCATGAGGTGGTTGTAATTCAAGGTCATGAAGCCTTTTTAATGGAACTGAGGTCATTCCTACATGTGATCGAAGCAGCAGCTCGCGGCTAGGTGGAACTTTAAAGGAGAAATAGGGTTTTTTTTGTTTCAATTTTCTAGCATAAATTAAGTTTGTTTACGCTAAAGGTTTGGGCGATGTAGCCGCGGGACAAGGTTAATCAAGTTATCGCAGTAAGTTAATGTGGTAAATCAGTTTGTGGGTGAAAGTCGGTTCGGTTTCCAGATGATAGCTAACAGATATGAAAGGAAAAAAAAAAACATTGCTCGAAAGGGCCTGTGTTTTACATGAATAATGTACTGGAAATTAGCTCCATTAGTCTCGGTATTGAACATGTCTGCAGTCCCTCTCTGGAGGCTGCCGCTCTGTGCTCTTTAATTATCTTCAAAGGGCCCTCCAGCATCTTAATTCCCACACCCCCAAGTTGAGTAGTGCCGACTTGGCTCTGCTCATTTATACTCCTCTAAACCTGGGTGAAGTCGCAGAGGCCAGTTTAAAAGAGGCATCGCAGCAATGGCTCACACCAGTTCAGCTTGGCTTTGGCCAACTTTTCCATTTCCTTCTGCTCCCCCTCACTTTCCTCACACTGTCAATCAATCTGCAGGCTGTCAGCGGGAAACAGGCTGGTGGCTGGCAGGGGATGCTTTGTTGTCCTGCTCCTTTGATCCTCCATTCCTTCCATCGCCCAGGTTTTCTCGGGGGAGGGGGCGCGTTGCGCGGCTGTGCGGTCTTTCACCTTTTCCCTCCTATAATACGAGAAGCTGTTAGTCTTGACCTCGCTCTCCTTCTCCTCTCACTCCAGCTCGCCTCTCTCTTGTCTGCCGTCACCTGTCAACAGTGCTCAGGGAGGCTGTGCCTCAGCCTTGTCTCGATGTCAATCCTCATTACCCTGGACCTTGCCCCCCACACCCCCACCCACGCCCCTCCTCCCCCGCTGCCTTGGTGCCGCTCTGCACTACCACACTCAAATTTGCTCTGGGGCTTCCTGTGCACAGGGCAGGGAGGAGATGTGGCGAAATACAGTGAAAGGCAGCCTGAAAGGGACGGATACAGATTCTTTCTCTAATTTGCTCTGAAAAGTGTCCCGCGCAAAGGACTCTCACCCCCATTAACCCAGCGACAGGCTGCTACCACAGCTCACCGAGGCATCAGCGGTGTGTGTGTGTGTGTTTGTGTGTGTGCACATGCGCATGTAAGGGGGCCTGGTGGTGTTGCAGGCAAAGGCATCGTGATGCACAGTACCGGGCTGCAGCCCCATCTCAATCTATCGGCTCATTATCCCCCCCGCCCAGGCTGGGGCGCAGACAAGTGCACTTTAGGGCCACAGGCCAAATTGATTCATCTGCCTTCATTTTCTTGGGGCTCAGAAGTGGCAGCTGCTTGGAGGCAGGGGCGAAGAGGGTTGATATGGCGGGAGAGGCAGACGGGGGGGGGGGGGTGAAGGAAGGAGGAATCGAGAAAGATGCTACTGGCTTTGTTCTCCTTACACGTCTCATTTCACCGTTCACACACACACTTTACAGCACAAGCGCACACATCCCTCTCCTGAAATTGTTATTAAGACATGCACTCACTACAACACCAAGTCCCAAGTTGGAAATTAGCCCAAGGACAAGCTGGTAGATTTACTACTGGGAGAGCAAATGGATTTTTGCTTTTATTTTGACGAGTCCCAGTGTATCCATTAGCCCTTTTAATCATACATTATTCATAGAACTTGCCTTATAATAAATGACCACATAAAAGAGGTACACACATTATGGATGGCCTAAAATACCCCCATAATTCTCTCTGCTAATGCACTCCAACTGCCTCTGGTTGATAAGTCGGTTCGTATAAACCTGTGAGATCCCAGCAAAGAACATCTCTCTTGTCAGCAATTTTCATAAAGTCATGCCTGGAGATGGTGGCTACCAACAACAAGTCCCCCTGGGAATTGTTGACGTTTTACGAACGTTGGAAAATGTTTGAGTCCTCTAAAAGCAAATATTGCAATTTGTTTTCCTTATGATTGTCAGCACAACTTCTACTGAAGGCTGATTTCAAGGAACCATCTTACACACCAAGAGGGAATGATGGGTGTAAACGATTAGCTGTTCGGAACTGCAGTATGATTTTCTGCTGTGTAAAGTGGGTGGTGGTGGTGGTGGTGGGGCATTGTAACCGGCCAATGAGCAACAAAGCCGTCAACCTGAGAAGGACTGCTCACTCGGCCTGATTCCCAGCAATCAGGATCCTCGGGAGAGTTGGAATCTCCCACAGGGCCCCGTCTGGAACAGATGAACTGGGAAAAAGGTCATTCCCTGCTGGGGCCTGGCTCTCTCCAATCACTCACCCACATGCCTCCTGGGGGAGAGGGCGAACAAGGCAAAAGGAGCGAAAGGAGGATGAGTGAGGGTGCACCTGCTCCCTCAAGTAACCCATCCCCAAGCACCGGTCCTGAGGGTTTACACACACATGCAGACATACTCTCACACACACTCCTCACCTGTCAAGCACGACCAGAACAGTATCTGCACCCTGCTGATAAGCAAAAGGCCTTAAAGCACAAGCACCCCTACCCCCCCTCCGCACCTTGCCAACTCCTGAACCAAGCGTATCTCTTAGAAACATGTATTTATATATGCTAACAAGAAGCATTCAAATGGCATTCACTTTGGAGGATGTACTTTCTTTTTTTTTTTTTTTCTTTGCACCATCATTTGCAAGTCAAAGTTAAGTTTGGCTTTCAAAACAGTGGCCACATTCAAAGTAGCAGAAAAACAACTGCAGGCTGTGGGACATCCCACTGGAAATGCCACATTTGTGGTCAGAAAACCTATAAAAAGAAACTTCCATCATTCTCCAGCATTAACTGACCATTTCAGCTTCAAGTGCAACTTTTAGGAACATTTTTTTCCCTTTAATATCACTATTAAAATTTTAAAACTGCAGCCACGCTGCATGGCTCCAGCAACAGGACATTTTTAACACTGAAAAATGATCTTATTAACGGGTAAAAAAAAATTGCATTTTTCTGAAGTGCAACATTCACACTCCCTCCTGTGAATGCACTTGATAACTTTGTCACCCTCACACGTACCTAAAGAAACATTTAATTTCCTTTTAATGTAATCTGGAATAATTATCGGCTAAACCTGATGTGCGTGCCGCAAAAAAAAAAAAAAAAAAAAAAAAAAAGGGGCCCCTTTTAACAAGTCCACCAAACACACGCTCGCACCTTCAAACCAGCTATCATTCACCAGGACATAATTAAAACACTGAAGATGAGATTGTGGAGCAGAGGAAATGAGCAAGTGATTAAAAAAAAACCAGCTGAGGAAGAGTCTGAAAGTTCCAGGCAGTTAACTTCAGACTGTGTTCTTCATCAGGTAAATTGCTCTTTAATTGAAACTCCAACAAAAGGCGCGCTGTGCTTCTTAATCGTGGCTTTTTTGTGCCGAATAATGTCCAACAGCACCAACTGTAATACAAGAATAAAAAATAGGGGGAAATAATAATTGATGAAACCGGCAGATAACTTCTGATCAATGAAGATGATTTGGTTTCTTTTGGTGTCAGTTCCTAATCATGTACTGTTGCATTTTTTTGGTTTAAACATTCTTTATGTACTTGAGGAATAAACAACAGTGAAACAAAAGAATTCTTTATTTATAGCCAGATATGCTTTATCGTTAGATACCAGTCAGCCGCCTGCAGCAAGAGCCAATTATTTAGCTACACGAAAGACTATTTTGTTGCACACAAGGGCAGCATAAAATAGAAAAAAAAAAAAAACATTCTAAGGCTAACCTGTTAGCCCATCTAGCTTCACTGCTAGCAGGAAGCACATTTAGCCATGATTATAGGGCTAATATTTGGTGTAATTACCAGTCTACACCCTGTATGAAAGTCAGGCCAAGCAGATTTAGAAACAACTTTAATCAGTTAAGACTTGACAAATGTGAAAAACTGGGAGTTCCTTGGAGGTGAGAAGTCTGCAGGTAGTTTGCAGTCAGAGAGTGAAAGTGTACGAGACAGCCGGAGCGCTCAGGGCCTTTTAATAGGAGGCAGATGCAACACATGTAATGAATCAGCTTCGGCTCGATGCGGCTTCTCTCTGATGTCTGAGAACCCATCCTGGCCTTGAAAAGCCTCTGGGACCTTATCTCATGTCTGCACCGCACACATTGCCAGGGAATTTTCGGAGGAAGCGTTATGCATTGAATGAGAGAGTGGGGAGAGGTTAGGGCCGTGTGACCATAAGTATACGTACTCATTTATTCATTAATATTTTCCGTTATCCATTTGCTTTGGGTGGAATTTTTTTTAATTCTGCTACTTTAAAATTTAATTTATAATTCAGAAACAAAATTTAGCTTACACAACCGAAACAGCTGGAGGATGATTCACGTTGGAACTTTATAAAAGGCAAAAACGTTCATAAGCAACAGTTTGTCACATAACAAGCAGACATAGAATGATGATGAAGGTACTAAATTTAATGTGTTTCCATTTGCTGGATAGGCGCAATGTGCATGAACGCTTAAACGGCTCTGTGGGACACTCAACAGTGTTGATCATTCCTGTTACTGCTCCAAACCGAGCAAAAGGGATACAAACGCAAAACAGCCCAATTCCGTGATTTCACCTGAAATCTCTGCTGGCCTCTATAAAGATGATTGAAAAAAGCTAGGGAAAGGAAAAACGGTGCCTTTGCCTAAGTGTGCGCCTGAATGTTACATCGCTCGTTTCTACTTCAACTGTGTTAAATCTGCATTTTGCATAATCTGTCTAAAATTCATTTGAAATTCTACAACATTCGGAAATCCAATCATCTCTCAGATCAGCCTCCCCTTGCAAAGAACGTTAGCTGTGATGAAAGACCTTCTTAGACACAAGTCCAATTTTGCGTCACACATTATGGATTGTTGTGTGTTTGCCGCTCCAGTCGGACCAAATCTTCCCACAAGGAGAGAAAACGGAACACGAGGATGAGGTCATTGGGAAGAACCATCGCTGGATTAGCGCTCCAGCATGCTAAAAACTCCAGAAAGGTGAGTCTTGATGTGGATGGCAGCCCGTTGGTGTGAGCTGATCACATGTGTCAAAGCTCCCTGACAGATGGACCACAGCGTTTCATGGGTCAGAGAAACAACGCATTTCTGAATCAAAAAGCACAATTTCTGTGGAAGAAAACTGAATATTGTTGGTATTTTCCTCTTTTATTTATTCATTAAACTAGATTATCTGCAGACTAAAAAAAAGACGCATTACATGTTTTTGTGCCTCCCTGTGAAGATGTGAAAAGTTTTGAAATAAAACACAAATTGGCGGTGACTCAGGAAAATGAGAGGAAAAATATGTTGACATGCTCAATTAACTAACACTGATGAACCAAGTACAGTTCACCCCCCCAGCGTCCCCTCCATCACAGCCGTTCTTCCCCCCCAAAGAGAGGGATCACTGCGCCTTTGACTTGCAGCAAATTGGGAGATTGGTAGCGCATCACAGTGCCATTACACAGGCTTTTATCTGTCTCCATATGCAGGCCTGCATGAGGAATGTTTGAAATTCCCATAAGAGCAGATGCAGAAAACAGGCAGCTCGCACATCTGACAGCCCAAAACGTGTGATCCGCTGACAACAATGGGAGGTCCGAAGAAGGAAGAATGCACCAAAAAAAAAAAAAAAAAATTGAAAAACTGGAGGATGTGCAGGTGTCAGATATAGAAGAAATGAGGCTGGAATGGCTGGGATCTTTGGGAGAGAGACAGGAATAGCAGAGAAGAGATGACACAAGAGGATTCCTCCCCATCACATGGGTGTTTGGCTGTGACATCTGCCTCTTTTCTGTAATTTGCATCATTCCCGCTTGAGCCGGAAGAGATAGGTTGGCAGAGGGGGGAGAGGAGGAGGAGGAGGAGGAGGAGGGGGAGATTGGGAAGGAAAGATGAGAGGATTCTAAAGCTTTGGGTAGGTATGGAAATCAGGTCTCAGGAAAAAAAAAAAAAGAAACGATGAGAAGCAGATGGAATCAGCCACTGACATGACAGCATCCAGCCTGCAGAGCGAGGATCCTACGCTCGTGCAATTACATGGCGCGCATTTGCTTCATTTGCATCTATATGATCCCTCAAAATGCTGTCATACTCTGGCATTTGAACCTCTCTCTCTCTTTCTGTGCATGTGTGTGTGCACATGCAGCACATAGGATGATCTGACAGGCGATGCTTGTCACGATGTGCACTACAAGGATCGGGGATGCCGTTAGTGGAAGAGGATCATGTCCATTGTGTTAATAGGGATAATAGTGATTTAATAGGCTTACAGGCTGATTCACTCTGCATTCTAATTGCCCGGGCCTCTAACGTGTCACTGCCGCCCTCCTGAAGCCAGCCCTGACACCAAACGGAAAACAGTCAAAATGAGCCAGCGGACATGACTAATTTATAGATATCTTTTGAAAACAACATCCTATTTTTCGTTAGGACTTTATTCTTTGAATAGCAGAGGACCTGGGCAACTTGGCTAATGAAAAATGTGTTCATTTCAAATTCAAAATTCCAGCAGGAATTTGGCATTTTGGCCACATTAGGAATCTGTCTCTGGTGTCAGGTGCTAACAGGCTAACAAAATCTCTATGTCCTAATAGATGCACAAGAGTCACAGCACCACTTGATGGCAGTAACATACTGTAACGACAGGTCTCATGCTAAACAAGGGGAAGTTGCGGTTACATAAAAGCTTGAACCAACAGCTCGGACAGTAAACTAGCAAATGGACCGCCTGACAACGCAGGGTGTGGTGTGGAGGAGGGGATGAGCAGGGAATGCATGAAATGACAGGAATTTTGGAGAATAATTGTCTTGAGAAGAAGCCCGGGTGACCTTGACGGGGTGAGAAGTCAAGGGTTTCGGCCTCCCTGGGTGCAGCGTTGCCAGGGTAATTGTGCCATGATCTTGACCTTGCATTGCTTAAACCTGCTTCCACTCCTTCTCCATCTATCCTTGGCTCCTTCCTTAACTCCCGCTTCCCTGACTGGGGCACGGGAGGTGCTGGAATCTGCTCTCGGCTCTAATGATGTCAGCTCCCCAGAGTAGCTCAGCGTGACCCGGAAGGCTGGAGAGACGCCCGGCGGAGGATGGTGAAGGACCATCTGACCACGGGTTGGTAGAACAACCCATACAGCTATGATGACCAAAGACCTGAGGGGGGTCAGAAAGGTCCTGATCCTTTCACTCCGCTACTGTCAATAAAACTCCAAAACTCTAAACTACAACAGTCAGAAGTATGAAGAGAGAAAGAAAGAGAGAGAGAGAGAGCGAGGGAGAGGGAAGAAATTCAACAAATAAAATATGTCTGCTGCAAAAAATGTTAAAAATACAAAATATTCAAAAATCACATTCCAGTGGCAAAAAGAAGCACTATTATTTATTAGTTCAAGATATAAAAAAAGACCAAGATGCAACAACACCCAAAAGTCAGAATTCTTTCCTCTATGCTGATGACACGCCTATTTATTTTTAAGTACAAACAAGGGTAATAATTGCATGGCAGTGGATGCTAATTTGGAATTTGTATAATAGTTAGCCCCATCACCTGGTGTGTGTGCTGCGAGATGAGAGGTTTAACATTGGTTTAAATTAGATGCGCAGGGTTTGTTTGGTGCAGCTAAGCTTAGATTACCTTTTATTCAAATCACAACAGACCTCACTTTCCAACCAGCCGACCATCTATCCACAGAGACCACGTTTGACCTTAAATCAATACTGAGGTAGTGATTAAAGAAATGGACGAAGCACAGCGAGAAGTATGAATCTGATTGACATTTACCTCAGCGGAGCTCCGTCAACAACCACGCAAACCCAAGTCCGACCCTCCCTACGCTGAGGGGAATGAATAAAAACAAAAAGGGAGATTCCTACCAAACAGATGAACAGTGTCCTGAGGAAACCATCGTCGCAGACAGACTAGATCTAGTCGAATTGTCCGGCCACTTGACCTTGCGGTGATAAAAAAGCTTCTATTCCTAACGTGCATTTATTCTTCTTTTACATTAGAGGTAGAACAAGGCCAGAGAGGAGTCTGCCTTTCCACCAAAGCCAGTGGGAGCATTGAAAATGCAAGACTATCCAGACCATCTTATGGACAAAAAAAGAAGGAAAAACTGTAGGGGTTTTTTGTGTATGCTTAGGAAAAAGCCAGGGCTAAGGTCTAGAGTGTGGATGCATCTGATTACTGGAACCTTTTTTCTTCCAAAGTATTGGAATAATTTATTTGAACCCTTTCAAAGCAGAACTTTATTTAAAGCTGATGTGATATTATTGTAGTAGTAATAAAAAAAAAAGTACACAGCCAATATCACCCTGTCTGACCCAGTGGAAATAAATACTCTGGGACATAATCTGTTTAACCTTAAAAGAAAACAGAATGTTGGAACTGAGCATCAAAGCTGCACTAATAAATACCAGATGCATACATCTGGAACTGAGGATCCAACTCAAAAGCTTTTTTTTATGAATAAATCATCTAGAAACTAACTGTTACAAGTAAAGGTGTGACTGGTTTTTATTAACAGCACCTTTTTTTTTTTCTCTTTGAAAGTCGATAATTATGGTTGAAAGCCTGACTGGCTGCATAGTTTTTATTCACGGCTGGAGTTGCACGTATCCAACTGCTCTGCTCTGCACAACATGCTGTTAATATTGATTATTTGTCTGAATCTCAGCCCGGTTGAAACAATGCAGTAGAGGCAGTGAACAGGTCATGTGACCAGTAGCAGAAAATGAAGAATTTCAAGTATAATAATGAAAATGCAGTACATTGTAAGGACTCCAGTTGAGGTGAAAGAAAACAAAGTGCAGGTCTACTTCCTACCCTTTGTCCCACTGCTGTATCTGCAAAGTCTGGAGCAAATATTACAAACGAGCCTCTTGTGCAAACACTCCTGATAAATGGAGCTGAGAGGCCTGGCCATAAGGAGCTAACAAAGCAAACACGACATGGTGTATCGTTCTACTCCTTTAGCCCAAGTGTGTTTTCATTGGGACGTGAACACTCGGTCGTCTGGGTCAAGATCGATGCTACACCTAGCCCAGATTAGAAGCATTCAGCCAAGGAGAAACTGTCAGGGGGAAGTCACTCTCTGGTGTCTAACACGCAACCTCACGCCGCACTCAGTCAATGTCCTGCATGGCCAAGGCTCAAATTCACATCAATTTGGAATACAAAACTATATATGCTAAATGATAAGCACTGCGGTTATGAGGCCTGTTCGTCTTTATAACCCTTTCTGACTTTTTCTTTTTTGTTTTTTTAATCTGACCACCTTCTGTAAATCCACCACGCTCTCTATGCATCATTCTCACTTGGCCTTAGGTGACTTTAACTTCAGCCAATCTCAACTCCATGAAATAATTTCAACAATAACAACCACGGCTGAGAGTGCAAGGAAGGACGCAGCTCAGGAGAAATAAGGTTTTTCCAGGCTTTCAGAGGCTTCTGTGGGCTTACAACAGCCGGTCGAGTGCTGTCCTTTCTTGCCAAACACTGATAAGTCAACCGCTAACTGAAAAATATAAGACTGGACTGCTCACAACACACAGCTAGCAGCACAGCTGTGCAGTAGAAAGGTAGCAAAACAAATCTGGCTGTGACACTCCAAATAGTCCAGATCGTTCAGATATGGCAGCAGACTCTCTGGGGAGTTTTGTCCTCACTGACTGGCTATTTCTGGTATGTAGCACACGCTGAACATTCCTGACATACCTGCTTTGTTTTCACCAAAAACAGTTCCTATGTATTTGCTGTGATCACTTGCTGAGCTATTTGATGAAGCCCAGCCTTTGTGCTATCTTAACTGCTGCTCCGTTTGTATTACGACCGTAATTATCTCCGCGTATTTAATACGCATTGTAATCAGCTTCATCTGCGTGGCAGCCATTTTTTCCACCCTCTTGTAAGATTTTGCTTGTTAAACGAGAAAAACAGCTCTTGTCCAACACATGTGTGGACTGTCAGGCATAGACACCTCACAGGTTTACGATGAAAACATCAGGAGTGATTTATAATCCAACTTGTGCCGGACTGAATTTATTCAGAGCACTATTACATGATTATTTTACGTGAACTAAATCCACCATTTAGGCAGCACTTAAAACACAGCATAAACACCTGCTGAAGTGGGTTTCTGGTGGTAATTCAGTAGATGATGTGAGTCGTGAGGTTTGCATTAGAAGAAAGGCCAAGCTCCTTAGCTCCTTTTAAGGCCGCTAAATTCCTAAATACACATAACATATTTTTGTTTGAGTGGAAACAGAAGGTAAGGTCAGACATAAATCCTGAGGGCACATCTCCATCAGCAGTCAGGTCACTTTCATTACCCTCCCATAATGCCATGCATCACCACTCAATAAAATGAGGAATGGCCCAGGTGCACTCAGGCAAAATTGAACAAGGGTGTGCTTATACATATGCATATTTAGCCACGTTCGCGCAACGTACATGGTATACGAAAGGGATTTGCAATGACATCTTTCAAATCAAAGACATCAAAGGAAGGCGCGTACGAAATCGATATACATAAGTCTGACATCTGGAAGAGATCTGAGGTAGGACCGAGACATGCGAGGCAGCTGCGCTCCAGCCGCGAAGGCATGCTAGGGAGAAGGGAAAGCAGCAGGGAGCCAGGAGGCGGAGGAGGTGAGAGTTGTAGCGAGCGTGGTGCCCTGTTGAAGGAAATCGGTGCTACCTGCAGAGACAGAACCGGTACACTGCGTCCTACCAGTGAGCACTCACGCTGTTACTGCCTGTGTTAACTCCATCTATGTATGGAACAATAAACAACACTGAAATAAAAAAGATTCAAGTAAACAAAAGATTCCTAGATTTTAAACTTGATGTGAAAAGGGCCTGCTGTGGCTCCTAGTATTAGATTTTGGCTAACGATTACTCTCAGCTGTGAGTGAGGGGACAGTGTGACTCTATAATTTCTATCTCAGCCCCTCAGGGTTACAAGGTGTCCAGAGGGAACGGGGTAAATGGCAGCATGTGGCAAGGTCGCCAATCCATTTGTCTGTCAGCGGGATGGCAGAGGTCTGATGTGTAGCGGAGCTATAGCTGTGTGACGGCCTCACAACCTCCCGTGGTCCTGCCAGCAATGGGGGCCCTTCATCTTGTGTCACCATGGGGATATGCAGGACTGGCGTGATGCAAACCAAAGTGCCCACCTCTCCCTCCCTGTGCCGCTCTCACATCCATCATAGCATTCCCCAGTGGGACACGGGGAACGGATTGACTTTCCTCCGGAGCACTAATCAATCCGACTCTCGCTGCTTCTCCCTGGGAACATTTATGGCCTGCCATAAAACAGGCCTTTGGGGCATTACAGCACCCAGTAATCTTGCTAAGTGAGCAATATTTCCCATCTCTGGGGCTGCAGTTAGACAGGCTCGGGCCGTAAATAGCAGAGTTAATCTGTGGCCGTGACTTCTTGGCCAGCCCTCAGCCGTCGAAACCCAACGGGGGGCTTGGGCGAGAGCCACCCGGTGGCCAAGGTAAAACGACCGGAATGGAAGGATGGGATGGCCTTCTCCAGGTGAAGCTGCCACCTATCCTTTTTGTCTGCTTCTCTCTGTACTCATCCCTGTGGAAGGAACGACTGAAGAAAGATGCATCTGTCATGTGTGATATGAGGCCCAGTTACAACCGATGCATGACTCCGCTTCTCTCTACTGGCCAGCAAGTTTATCGAGTTCCTATCAAGCAGCAGTCTGTCACTGAGCACTCAGAGGGTCATTCGTTCCAACGATTAGAGTTTATGCTGTAGAGGGTCCCGAGAGCAGAAGGAATGAATAAAACAGCCAACATTTAAGTGCATTTTAAAGACCTGGCTGACACAGCCAGACTGGGCCAAAGAAGCTGTGATGTTCGCAATCACGTACTATTCAGTTTCATTCTTGAGCTATAACCTGGTGCTTTAGGATTTTGACATGATCAGTTAAGTCAAAATGCATTAAACTCTCAATAAATCCAACACTCAACATCTTAACATGTTGCTATTTTAATGGCTCAAGAAGTTGGATCAGCTGACCTTATTTCTCAAAGACGCTGAGCGTTTAGCTACAACAAATTTGATAATAGCCAGTATCAAAATAAATAAATAACAACATAGCTGTTTTATAAGAAGCCACAAAAAGGAAGCCGTAAAGTCAAGAATCCAACTGTATTCTTTCAGACTTCCTGCCAAGGTCAGCTAGTTCTCTGCAAAGGGGAGCCACTTCTCAATTTTATGCCCAGCTGAGTCAAAACGGACATGTCGATGAGCTAGTATTTCTTCAGAACATCTTAAAACAGGCCGTTTCCTCTTAGGGCACCAGTGGGAGTTCTATACGGTAAAACACAGAAGACAGAGCGAAGCTAGCTTTAGGATGAGCATTGCCAGAGGGCTACTGCAACCACCTCCCCTTCACCAATAACGGCTGCTGCAATGGTTGATCCCGTTTTAGTTTGTTTTATTCCGCCCATCATGCATTAGAATGTCTCCCTGAGGTACACCAGCTTTGAGCGGAGGCCTCCAACTCTTTTCTTGCTGGAAGGCCAAGTCTCTGCATCACAACACAAGTGCAGGAGTCAAGGTCTTCCCTCAGCCGCCCTCAGCAGGCCAGCCCAGTGCCGGCAGACCCCCGGGCTACTCGCTTGTCAATCAGGGAAGCTCGCTGACTTTTTAGTCTTTGGTCCAGGTCTGACATCCAACAACGTTTCCCCGCTCAGAGCCGAGCCAAAACATGACAGGTGTCCATGGAAACAAGCTTTGCGCAGATGTTTCCAGTTTTTGAAGCTTTTTGAGCCAGTTTTAAGAAACAAGTCAGGTCAGTGCTCAACACGCTGCCATGATTGAAAGACAAAATATTAAAATAACATTACAACATTACCACAGAAATGTAATCACCGTTTTGAACACCTTATCTCTTTGTGTTATATTAAGACAAAATGGGACTAATCCACAGGTTTTTAGTGAAAAAAAGTATGATTCAGGCATACTGAAAAAAGAAAAGTTGGAAAAATAAATAAAATTCAGGCAGTATTATTCTTTTCACAAGCATGACAAATACAAAACGCTCGCCTTTGCGTGTTTCAGACAAGTATGGGTTTAGTACTTTTTGTATCCAGGCCAATTAATCAAACTCTGAAAGTTGATTTAAACGATCATTCAGCTTTAAGACAATGTTTTATTGCCCATGGTTTTTCCGGGAAAGCAACTGTTCCCTCGTCAGGGTGTAATGCCGCACAGTGCGAAGCATTAACTCTCTCCGAAAGTCTCTGACATGTTCTTTGATTCTTTCTTTTCCTGTTTTTCATCTAGTCCTCTCTTGTCATATTTAATAGTAGCAGCTAGTGTTCAGATGTTTGTGGTTAACCTCCGTTAATGAATCTTGTCGAGCCAAACGCAGCCCCCTTCCACCCAACGCCGGCTCCCCGCCCTTTTTAGCAAACTTTGGCAGCTTTCGCTATCCTTAGCATCATCCCAGGTGTCTTAGCTTGGCGATCCGGGCAGCCCGTTTCCAACTCCGTGAGGTGGAGGGGGCAGGGTATTGGTGCCGATGGCCACGGCCAAGTCTGAGTCATGCTCTGGGGCTCCCAAATCATTTCCACTTGAAGTTAATTCCACAGAAATCAAACTCTGGTACAATTGGATCCATATGGTCTGGAAGTCTGACAAGAATCCTCAACATCTCGATGTAAGATAGCTCCCCCATCAGGCAGAAGTCTCTTTGAGCCCTGCATTTATGACCAATAAAGGCCCGGCAAAGGATGGAATCAAAGATGGTGGATATGGGATCTCCTCTGTAGCTGGCAAGAAATGGACTGAAAGGCTCTGTAACCACGAACTGAACCTGCAAGCTGGGATTTCAACTCCCTTACAGCTGAAAGAGGAATAAGAAGTATTAACTTTGTGCGAGGGGACTCTGCCACAGACGGGAATTGGCAAGACGAAGGAAGCAGAGGGATGATATTCTTAGCGCTGTCAGCGTTGCTGCTCTCATAAAACCATTGCTTTATCTTTCTCAACAATCAGTCTAATTATGTTCATTGGAGGAGTCCAATTAATCTTCCATTGTCAGCCGGTGGCTAAGTGTTTCTCTACCCTTCACAGTGCCACACACAGACACAGTGGAATCTGCAATTAACACTACCAAAATTTATTTAGCACCACTTGCCTTCGCTTCTGACTCCCTCTAATTATGCCTAATCAATTCCGCTAGAAGCTTGTGGGGGAGCAGGGCACAGGGGAGGTCACTGTCATTTGCAGCGACAAAGCCCTCTGCGCCACCCAAAGGCCAGACGTATCGTCAAGCACGACAAGCAAGAGGTCCTCGCTGAATAGCTAAGTACTGGCCTAACTAGGCCGGCCCGCGGTGCACCCCCTCGCTCAGGCTTTGGCGCCGACTGAAAGCCAGATTAAAGGTGGCACCGCTTGGCTTTCATATCCTCTGCTCATCCTTGAGCGCCGGTATTGATGCTGATGCTGCTGAAATTTAATTCTGTCTGCTCACTCCCCATGCTAACATTTCCACATTAGGTCCGCGTGTGCTTTTCCTGCCCCAGGTTGACCTCAGTCCAGATAGCTTCTTAGTCCAGTACCCTTGACACTCTTCAGTGTTTGTGCCCACAGAGTGGGCATAGACGCTAAAGAAGCTCCGCACCGCTGGCTGGAATAACTGTGTTACAAACGCGACGCTGAAATAGCACTAATGTATTTCTGTCAGGTCTGAAGGGCACAGTCACATTGGGAAACAGTGCAACCAAGTGTGTGTTCTTCTGCAAGGCAGCGTGACCACAGTAACAGCAGAATTCTGAACAAATTGTGTGTTTCTACCTGACGATGAAATAAATAAGCAAACCTGAACCTTCCTCTCGCTCGCAGCATTAATATTTCCACCGAACCGTGTCTGCAGACGCAGACATGCTGCATTTTTATTCCGCCAGCGGCAAGTTTCTCCCTAATCCACAGAGTGTATCAGGTGATGGGAGCATCAGCAGACATGATAGCATCGCTGTGTCTCCTGCAGGATAAGGTTGAAGTGGCACCTACAGGGTAAGGCTGGGTTATTGGCAGAGGATATCAGATCCTGGCCTGTCACCGTATAAACCCTCGGCCTCCTAATCCTCCAGTAATAGACACATTTAGAACTCAGAGGACTGGGAACCTGCCAACATGTCAGCTATTGTGTATCTATTGAAAATCAATGTCAGTGTTGCGCGTGTGTCTGTACACTGCTTTTAGATGTATATTTCAGGTAGATCTTTTATGTGTGTCGCTGTGTGCGTGAACCTCTCCGGCCCCGGGTCCCTGGCTGTGGTAATTTACCAGTTTAGCACATTATTCTCACCCCAACAACAGCTTAAGCACAAAGCCCCCTCAACACCGTGCAGTCAAAACACGGGCACCTTGGGAAGCCTTCCACTTACAACAAGCAGCTGGAGTGCATTAACATTTTAGAGTATTATTTTAAACAATGGGGAAATTGCTGCTGAATATTTCATGCGTGTCAGTACCATTCCGACGTGCGTCTCCGAGGCTACGACAGCGTCAGAGGCTTTTGGTCTTCGCTTCATAGCAAGGGCAAGCCTGTGTTAAGCAGCAGGGAGATCTGAAGCAGCGCAGGAGTGCGACGCTGGTCTGTATTCACGTCAAAGGCGACTCCACTTTGAAGAGCAATTATGCTGCCATTACCAGCCTATTAATTAAACAGAGAGACCAGGCTAATTCAGCCCTGTGACCCTGCAGAACGCTCTCCCGGCTCGCATCAGCTATGATGCCCTGCTAATTGTTGATGCTGCAAGGTTACGGCTCAGTGCCACAGGTCAACGCTGGCCCGTGATCGCAATCACTTGTTATATCTTCCAGTCACCCTCAGCTATTTTCTACCATCTATAGATTTTCTATTTCATGGGCTGGACCCTAAAATGTGAAACTTTGGTGAGAGCAGACGTTGGAAACGACAAGGCCTAATTTATCAGGTGAAAAGTAGCGAATCAGAACAATTAGATGAGAACCGGTTTCCTCTGTTAACTGAAAACCACAACTTCAGCCTGAGCATACGGGGCCCTTCACACCCACATGTACTGGGAGTTCCACCCCTTGGGCCGTCTCCTCCCCTCAGAGCCTTGGGATGAACCCTGACCCTCTTCTCTCGACAAGAATCATGCTGCCTTCTGGATTCAACTCCTTGGAGACTACTAGCGGGCGTGTCAAACCCCGTCTGCCACATACACTCCCTCAGGGTGAACATGCTTTATTGTGGAGAAGCAATCATCCGCATCACCTCCAAACACACACGCAGACGCAGACACACACACACACACACACACACACACACACACAGGCAGCTCCCCCTCTTTGTTTTGCAAATGGCTTCTCCCACATCATTTTACATGCACACTCCAACCAGTGAGCTCTGGGGAACGTCCAGGAAGTAATTGTGGCTTTTGTGCAAGTGCTGCCCCAACCTCAAAGGAGTCGCACCTCCTTGTCAGCTGTCATCGTATAACTGCCTGCAGACCCAGGGGCCTAATGACAGGATCTATACTACATGAAAACACAATTATAGCCCTTGGTTCAATTGCTACTGTGTGAATGGCCTTTAAGGGAGGACAAATGAGAACCAAACACATAACGTGAATTCAGATGTGCACAAGCACCAACATTATTCCTTAAAAACAACCCTTTAAGTCACAAAGGAGAGAATAAACACTTTTGAAGCATGCCCCCCCATCTATATGCTAACTATACAGGTAGGAATAACTCAAAACAGATTCCTGACTGATGTGGATATATTTGACCTTGCATGGTAACATTTGCTGTCTTAATGAGAAAATACGGGCGACAGACATGGCACATGCAGCCCACGCGCATCTCTGCGCTTCAGCGTTTTATTACCACTGACGTTGTTGTGGTTGTCGTGGCACTACTTTGAAGGCGCATAAAGCTGTCGTTAGAGAATGCTACAGGGAAAAGGTTGAAGAAACCTGCAAAGGACCGTCTGACCAGGCTCCGCATTGCAAGCCCAGACGGCCTTTACATTAGGCACACAAAATGGCAGAGCAGGAGAAAGGAAGCCTTATTCCACCCTTTCCAAATGGGAACAGTGACCCCCAATGGACAATGTGATGCATCAACAAAGCCCAACCACAGCGTCGCCCACTGGCTTCGCGTTTCCACGGATGAAATGCGCCTGAAATGCAGCAGGGGGCAGTGTTGCACCACTACAAATCTGGGCCCAGTTGGTGGAGGAGAGCTCACATCTGTTTCAGCCTCACCACTAATCCCATTTAATCCATTTGAGTTAATGTCTAGCTTTACTGCACACCAACCTCCTCACCCCACCACCCTTACCTACAGACGAGGCTATGAAAACAGGGGCAAGGGTCGGCGCAGATCCCATTAGCGTGGTGACCCAAATAGGCGAAAGTGGGGAAAATGACACTGTGGCACTTAAAAATACAGATGGTGACAATGAGGCAAGCCATCAGAGGCATGCTACGTCAACACATTCTTTTCCACACACACACACACACACACACACACACACGCGCGCGAACCCTACTAAGGAACATGTGGCGAGCATGTCCTGTGAGAGGAAGCCGTGCACAAAGAAATGAAATCAAGCTGCTGACTGAGACAATAATTAGTCCAAACAAATTGATTTAAATGATTATGAGAAAATGGGCGCGCATGCAGCAGAGAACAACATGGATGCTTTGAAACAGCCTGGCCTCTCTGTCTTTCTCCCTTTCAGGCCTGTCAAATCACACAGGCCTGCTCACAAAAGACCTCTTAGACTACAGGAGACTTCTCCTTTGAGCCAAAGCTCGGGACTGCCACCCACCCACAACTGCACAAACACCAGATCCTTTCGTTCGCAGCGCCACGTGTGTAACGCAGCACTCTGCACCAGTCCGCCTCCGGATGTGGTACGAGCCAGGAAACCCGATACCTGACAGTTCTGAGTTACGGGGTTCAGCTAAGGTGTTATTCTGAAGCTAAACACCACACGCACCCCTCCACCACCCGAGCTGGGGCGACTGAAGCCCCACGTGACACTCTTCAAATTAATATTTTTGTCATTTTTCACCCTTTAAAAGCTGCTCTTTGTTTGCGCTGACAGATTTTTTTTTTCCCCCAGTAGCGGTATTAGGAGAAGTACTAGTCATAAAGATTTTTAGCTTATAGATATATCAGAAGCACAGGTGCTGACGTCTGAGGGGAGTTCCAATTTCCTGTAAAATCTGCCAACACGTTTTAAATCAACTGGAGGTAAATGTTTCCATTCTTCGTGCTACCTGACTTGGGACGACATGTCTTTGTTTATACATTGAACAAGAGTCCAAGAATGGAGCCAAGAGGCACAATAAATGTCGGTAGATGTGATGGATGTTATCAACTTGAACGATAATGCCTGCCAGGGAGCAACGAGCCATCCTACAGAGCTAGAGGCTATCACCAAAGTCCAGTCTTTTCGTTTGCTTAGCTTTTGACGTTGAAGCGATACATCGCTGTTTTATCTTGTCACTGGCCACCTTTTCATCCGCAAACAGGATAGTAAAAGATAAGTGACGTTTTCATTACTGAGATCATGAGATAAAGATATCGGTTCCATGTTTTTTTTTTTAAACGTGACAATCACTCCAACAACCTCATTTTGCTAATGTATTTTTTTTTAAAGACGTAACATCACGGCTCTGTAAACACACACATTTCCTGGCACAAACATTTCTGAACAGCTCCGCTGAACATGGCAGCAATATAAACCACAACGAGGCTGTAAATCAGAAAGCACGAGTTGTAATAAAGTGTCTCTGCCTGCTGTCTGCTCCAGTTAAACATCTACCAGGGGCAATACATCTGTTGCTATAGCTACAGATTCTCAAGTAGATGCAAAACTGGAATACGGTGTAGCCTGGGAGGTCCCACTTTAATAAATCACATAAAAAAAATCGAAACTAATCAAAAACCACCCAGAAAGCCGGCAGAAAGAAATTATGCTTTAATAAACTGATCATGACTGTGCTGTCGAGTCCAGCGCACGAGGACTGCAGCGACGCGCAGCTGCAAAATGGAAGATTCTTCACACGTGTGCTCGAACGGGTTGATTTCACGCAGCGGTTTTTATTTAAAAACTTCACTCTGCCTCTTTCACCCAGAGCAATCTCACAGGGAACCAGACTGGACTCAAACAGAGCATGACTTCAGATCTCTGCTAATTTAATGTTCCCAGACCTAATTGTCCCCAGAGTGGCTCCTCTACAGTAACCCTGCTGTACCTAAATGACCCAGTGTGTGTGTGTGTGTGTGTGTGTGTGTGGACTTGCAGTACAGTCACTCGGCTGAGCACCTTACATGGTCAGGCGTTAATCACTGTGCAGTGTCCTGTGCAATATTCACCTGGGTAGGCACAGCGGGTGCAGGCGCTGTCCGGCTTTGGTCGGCCTCCTGCCTTTATTTCAGCTTCTATTTCGGGCTCTCTCTGCTTGGCTAAAAGGTTGGGAGGCAGTGGGAGGTGGATGGATGATGGATGCTGAGGAACCAATCCTGCGAGGGCTAAATATGCGTGAAGGTAATTTTACTGAAGGTTTTCCCACTGAAATCTGTTTTGCTGGAATCGCTCCTGAGGGTCACACTTATCACACTGGACCCTTTAGACCAGCAATGTTCACCCTTTCTGAGTTTTAATTACAGTATTTGGACTCATTTCCATGATGTCCAAGGAGCCCCCCTCCAACATTGGTGGGACTGTTCTCTGGTCTTTTCTCAGCCTTCCCTTAACTTGCTGGGCAAAGTCAACAGCTCCTGCTCCAGTGGAAATCCATGGGGACGAGTTCTGGCTGCTCACAATAAACTCACTGTGGTCAGACTGTCTGAGGAGCAAAAATAGATGGCATGTAGGAAACTTAAAACACGCTACACACACACACACATAGTGAAGCCATCTACACCTAAACACCAACTTACAAGTGAGTCAATTTCACTCATCTTCCTGCCTACTATTTGCTTTTCTTAAAAAGGTCTCCTCCTTCTCAACTATTTTATAAAACCTCTTTACACACTAATTTGGGCTGCATTTGGTGATTTAACCACATCTCAGGTTAGGCCGTGTTTTTAATCAAAGTATTTATGAAGTTGTGTTTAACGGCAGCATGTATTCGATTTTCAGACGCCCACTCTCCGCTAATTAGCTAGTTTCACTCTGCTCTGCTCCAGTGAAATGAGACTATAAGTTAAACTGAAGCAGAAATGCAATTAAGGCTGAGAAATAGGAAAATAAGTGAATATAATCATTTGTGTTTCTAAATCTATTATTTGTTTCTACAGAATGGAGGCGTGGGCATCTTTTATTAAGAAACGGCCTTTCAGCTCGAGACAGGACACCACATTAACCGCAACTAGAATAGGGTGAGTGTATAAGGTTACTGGTTCAAACCACTGGTGCAGCTGCAGACTGGTGATCCATAAAACCGTCTGCAGCTCAACTTTCCAAACCTTTACCTCCATTGGAAGAAATATAGCGCCGAGACTAGAAACTAAGCCACGTGTGTGTGTGCGCATGTGTTTATATAATAAAACTCTCCATGCAGTCATTCATCTGCCAACATGTCTCAGATGTGTAAGGACAATTATCTGCCACATGATCATGGGTCCATGTTCATATTACATGTAGCTAACTAATTGATCTGACAAGCTCTATTAGGGAGTCACACTACTCCACTCATCTGTCTTTGTCCTCTGTGCGCGCACACACACACACACACACACGTGCCAGCAGACACCTCTGCAGTGTACCCAATTATCCACTCATCTAATAATGCTCTTTGTTAAAGGCCGTGTTAACCTGAGTAACAGGATTGGAGATCTTTCCTATCACATTACCACTTAAAAGCTTCTTAACCCCCAAATTAAACAGAAAGATTTAAATTTCAAGCAGCACCTTAAATTAACAGAAGCAAATAATAAAAACATCAACGATCTAACTAAAGCCACATTGGAATATAAAAAACCCTCCTGTCAAAATGCAAATTGTAGAATAAGTGGGTAAAGAGGATCGTGGGGGATGGCAGCGGCGCTAGCCTGCAGACATCCTGCTCAGCCACCTTCCCGGCATCACTGATCTGCAGATAACAACGAACCCGCCGCCGCTATCAGTTATCCTCATCATCCGCCCATGACCGCTGCCACTGCTGGCCAGCAGCACTGTGGCACGTCTCAGAACGCCTCTGAGCTCTGGGTCAGTCTCCTAATGCTGTAGCCAATCCACTGCCTCCATAGCTGCTCTGCTGGGCACGCACACACACACACACACATCAATACACTGGGAAGAGGGAACATCCAGATGGAGTGTTCCAGCTGCAGGAAAGGCGCTGGATGTTCCGGGTGTACTGAGGAGAGGGCTTTGCATTTGGTCCGCGTGTGTCGGTCTGACATTTCTGAACAAGCGTGACTCAGAGGGATGTGTCACACCAACATGCATTTTGCTGGACCGTTCCTGAAGTACTGTCGAGTCCCATAATTAGATCAAGACTGTGACAAACTGTTCAGGCGCAGCAGCAGCAGCAGCAGCAGCAGCAGCAACCGTCTCTGGGCAACCTGAGGGGCTATGGTTTAGCTCACTCGTTATTTATAAGGACCAGAAAGGGCTCCGCTGGCAGGTATATAGGTGAAAAACGCTCACCTGCCCATTTTTAGATTCGCAAAGCCAGTGTGTAAAAAAAAAAAAAAAAAAAAAAAAGACGGGTATGAAAATGTCTGCTTTGCTGCCCAGATGGCGGCGCCTAGCCTTCTCCGCTACAGTGACTACAAAGGCCGTTATTTATGTGTGCACGCCCATCTGCTTAGTGTTTGTGGGACTAAAAGGGCCTCAGAGTGCCCCGAAGGGTGCACGAGCAAACGTGTACATCTGCATCCTCGTGCAAAGAGAATAACACCAAAAAAGCGGAAGACAGAGAGTCTGGGGGGCGCTGCTGCCAAGGTTCTGTGACACACACACACACACACACACAAAGGACTCCTGATCAAAGCGCCATCCATCTTGAAACATGTGTTTTCAGTACACGAGGACGAGACCTCTGGCTTTTATGGCAACATCATACATCATTAAGATCTTCTACATTTTCTAAACATTGTTCATGTTTTGGGTTAGGGTTAGGGTTCGGGTTTAGCTGTTAGCCGTGTGTTTCACCAACCTGGCACCAGTTCCTGTGTATGAATGGAATGGACTGACCAAGTTTCCCAAAAACTCACAAATGGAGGACTGGATGAAGGTTACATAAGACAATCATCAGGGAACATGTCTACATCAGTCCACAAAGCAAATGGAAAACAAGGTTGTGTTTGTTGGCAGCAACCCTGTAAGATCTGTAATAAACTGCCAAATATCCACACGCTGAGCTCTTGTGTGGTCTAAATTCATACAGCGGGGATCCATTCAGCCTTCTCAGTGCTTATTTATTTTCATATTTCATGGTGTTATCTATAATTCACCAGAGAGAGAACATGCTTGTGTCATTAGATTTATATGCGCTGTGGTTCCCCACAGCCTGTGAACACACCATTGCTGTTCATTGTCAAAACAATACCAACGTCTTTGGGAATTGGGATTTTTAGTTGAATTGTGAGCCTGCAGAAGTCTGAACACCATTCCACCTTCCATTCTACATACTCTTACACATTTTGGCTGCCTGTTAACAGAGAGTAAGATAGTCAATGATCATGGAAATCTGACCGATGAGGCGTTTTGGTATCTGATAAATAAAAATAAACTGGGAATTTAATATTTTTTGTATAATTTGGAGGTACTAGTTTTTTTAAATTGTTTACGAGAACAAAACTAAACCAGGAACCTTTTTACAGTGAAGCTACAACACAGTTTGAAACGAATCATGTAAACCTGAGTAATAAACTTCAGATGGCTTTACATGACAGCCAGAGTTGGCTGATATGAACTCATTATCGGGCCTAGAAAGGTGATCAGCCATAATATTGTCATACTGCACTGACATGCGGGACGCAAGCAACGACTCCATCTTAACAAACCAACAATCAGAGCCAAACTCATTTTCAGCCATGTTAACTTCCTCAGGAAATCTTATCTTGCACAGATATTTTTGTCAGTGGAGAAGGCCCTCTGACTGCATTGCCTCATTATTTAGTTTGGCTTCCTGGCTACATTTCCCCTCTTATCCTCAACAGCTCCATGGTGGATCTTGGCCTCAGACAGGAGCATAAAAACATCCGCCTATTTAAACAAACTGTTAACACATAGATGGGTTATCTCACTGCGACAGACTTGCAGTCTGTGGACTCAGCAGTGTGCTTGAATGAGAGATTGACACTCCTCTATCTGCATAAACAAACAGAAATCCACTTCTGCAGTCAGGAGGGAAAACAAAAACAGAGTGGAAGAGTAAAACTAGCCAGAAGACAGCATATAGCAACAGCTTGTTTACGTAGCATAAACACTTCTGGCTCCCGTTGCACACCTACACTGCAGCCTTTATGTCTGGCACCAAAGAAAATTATAGAAACCAACACTTCAAGATGGCTGGAGCAATAAAAAGTCAGATTTAGGCAGGTTGAAAACATCCCTGTGACAGCTCTCCAGGGTGAGTTTGGGCATTTCAACAAAATGGTTTTATCCGCTACCGAACGGTACGATTTGATTCAATGGAGCTCTGATAAAGAGGACTGAAGTGATGACAACCGCAGAGCTGCAAAGCGCCCGCTGGTGCAAGAATAAAAGTCATGTCTGACAAGTCTGTAAGGATATGTTCAGAGGGCTTTTCTGCTTTAAAATGATTGGACCTCAGCTGTCACACGGGCGCAAAAAAATCTCTTTGCAGCTGTTTTTCCGAAGAGAGTTGCAAGAAAGGCTCAGTAGCTCTGTCACAGAGGCAGAAAAGGAACCGTTCAGCACAAGAGAAGCAGAGACACTGACCATCTTGTTCTTCTTGGAGTAGGTTTTCTTGAGCAGCCTCTCGTTCATCCTCTCCTGCTCTCGCTCGGCGTGGTGAAGGAAGCCGTTCTCCAGGGGGTCCACCACCGGCTGGACATTCTCCTCTTCCTCCTCCACCTCCTGGTCTTCTTTCTTCTGTCGCTTGGCCACCTTTTTCTCCTTCCACCTCTCCTTCTTCTCCTGCACCTTCACGACTCCGCTCTTCTTCTGCGGGAGAAAAACAGATGCGAGGAGATCACATTAGAAAAGCAGACGGTAATAAAATTACACTCGTCTCCAAGCCGTGGAGATGCAGACATGACCAACATAAACGTTGTGGTCGTCTGTTTGACGGTTAAAGACCATGAGGTGGTTCTCTGGAGTGGAACAGGAAATCAGTTTTGATATTAGACTCTCCTCTGTGCACAATTTTTACTTTTTTTTTTTTTTTAAATCTGTAGTTTTTCTGTAGTGTCATCTATCATGTTTGAATGAATCATAAAGAAATTCAATTCACACACAAGCAAACTCTTAAAACACAACCAGTGCTGCGGCAAAATCAGCCATTTTCCCTGCGAGATTCTCAGCACGTGCACGGGAGCGCTCACGGGGGACATAAATGATGGAAAGCGGTGATTCAAAATGTCGCTATGAGAAACAAACTGATGTAGATTCAGCGAGCTGTGAATGATGACACATAAACTGTTCCGCACAACCATTACAGACATTCCTCATAAGACAAATATGAGTGATACAGACAGAAAGAGGCTCCACACAATGCCAGGCTGCCAAGGGAGATTTAGTGTTGTCGGTGTCTCAAGGACTCGCTTTAAACCTTTGAAACAATTGTATACCAGGTGATGACAAGCCTCGAATGAAGGACACGTCAGGCTGCTTTTGAACACAAACAAAGCTGACAGATAAGAAGCTGGATAGACAGAGTGGCAGGAGATGAATGTGTAAAAGAATGGAAGGAGGGTGTGCCACAGCTGGCAGAGAGTCAAGCACGCAGGCCCGTTTTGCTGCCGGCTTGAACAAAACAAGCCAAGCCGCAGCGGAGAGCGGTGGCGCTCTTCCTTTTCTCTCTCTGAAGTCATCTTTAATCCCGTCAGCAGCAGAACAATGCCTTACTGAGTGAGGCCCATAATCACTTTATGGCTCAGATATAATGAGCTTACGATATGAAGTGCGGTTTTAATTGACATTAGAGAAGAACTGTTGCTCAGCGTTTACACAGACCACTGTCCTGTCTCATGCATCATTCCTTTGAACGCTCCGGCTGCTGCCTGCAAACAGTTTGTTTATTAAGACACTTGAGGGTCTGATACAGCGGATTTTCTATTGTTTTCTTCCCTTAGCTGACCTCCTGAATAGCATAAATATTAATACAGTATCTCGCTATTCTGTACAGTGATAGGCTCAGATATTTGATAAACTGTTCAAATTTGCACAAGAGAAATGTGGTTTTCAAGGAACTAAACGGCGATATTTTAGCAACACCCACACAATCCACAGCTTTTCCACTGACAAGGAGAGTTAAAAAGGCTCCTTATGACACTGTGGTATCACAGAGCAGAGGTCAAACTGGGTCTGCGGCCAAAGTAAAGACAGGAGATGATGTGGTGAAGCAGAAACCACACTCATGCAGACACACATCTGGCAGATTGTGGAGAAACAGCTGCCAGACTGCCTGCGTGGGTCCTGTTGTGTTCTCCGTCTGGGCTTCTGTTGCCTCCGCATCTCTTCAGGCTTGAACGGCGCCGGTGACACTTAGTGGCCGTTACAGTCCATCAGAATGACGCAGGACAGCACGCCGCCGCTCCGAGCAGCGTGGGTTTCAAGGCCGAGGGCTGCTAGTTCACGTTCCAACATCTGTTCACAGCCAGGGGCAACTGCAGGCAGCTCAGCGCTCCAAATGAACGATCAAATTATGGGCTCGGGAGGTGGGAGGTGAGCAGATGGCCGTACCACTCACCCCGTAACTGGTAATGAATGACATCACCTGACAGAAGCTCTCACATTGAACCAGACAGGATAAAAAAAGACAGACGGTCTTAAAATTAATCAGAGAGGACAAAGATCTTAAAAAAAACCTCTTCCAGGAGTTGTCTCAAAAATTACTTTGCGCTACACTGAACTCCGGAGTAAAAATGTTGCTGCAATTCCCAACCCTGCTGGAACACATGCTCCGTGTCGAATTCAGATTTTCCTCCTCTGAACTGCAGAGGAGGAACACAAAAAAAAACCCCACTCCAACACTGAACGTCGTGTTTTCGAAAGCTGCTTTCACACCACAAGGAGGTGAGATGTGGATGTGGGCATTTTTATCTTTTTTGCCGGATTCTTCCAAACCTCACGGCCTAAAATGGCTGCATTTCAATTATGTTCCATTTGTTTGTTAGTGTCCTTTTCTGTGTCAATTAGGGACCTTGAAATTTCTGAATTTAGGTTTCAGAAACTGAAATGAGAATTCAAATAAGAGCTAAAAGAATTTGAGAATTACTACCTAAAAAACAGAGTTTGTGTATCAGATAGTTAGATGCCTAGGATAGTTATAAACAGGAACAGAGAAAAAAGACAGTCAGCAGAGTATATTTAACAAAAAAATTTACCAAGAAAATCCAACTTCTCCAGCAGACGACCCAAACGAGGAAAAGTCCAAACGAAATGTTTGGTTCTGCAAAGTTTCCACTTATTGTTCTTCTCCACAGGAGCCAAGGACAGAGCAACCCAGACATTACAGAGGCACCACATTAAAGCCTTTAAATACCATTAAGCTCCTCCCACCTATCAATCAGGTTGCACCATTTTAGCAGACCAACTGACAAACACACACTACTAAACATCAACGTAATCATATAAAACATCTCAAAACACAAATCTAGTTACTAATCTAAAGTCTAAGGATGGGAAACTAAAACTTAAACAATTAAAACATATTAGAAATAAATTACAAGAACAACCTGACTCCCCCTCTTAGTTTAGACTTTCCCACCTGAAACTATGAAAAGGTGTGTGTTCCTGGGGGACCCCTTTTCCTGGAACACACACGGAGGAAGAGCACAGGCAAAGGTGAGTTCAAAGCTAAAGTTCCTAATGGCGACCTTGAAATAATGTGTGTGCATATGATGTGGTTAAAATAATATGATGATATTGACATAGTTTTGAATTTAAATTCTTAAATACTGAGAATTAGGATGTTAACAAACGCAGAAAGCGGTGCTTCTTCCTGGAAGCCAACATGGAAAATGTATCCAAACACTTCTTTTCTTGACAAACGCACAGCTAAAAAAAAGATCTCGTGTCATCACATCAGCTCAGAGAAACACTATATTTCCCAAAGTTACACACTCTGGTCTCATGAGTGTATTAGCGCGTTTGTCACGTTATTCATCACCTACAGAGACGCTTTTAAAAACCTGTTAAAAGGACCTTAAACAAAGGACTAACGATTTAAAAAAAAAAAAAAAACAACACACAACCAGGAGAGAAATGTCTGCTTTTGTTTGCTGTTATTGAGTGGGTGAATCAATCAATCTACACACAAATGTGCGGTTATGTTGGACACTAGGATGTGTATATGTGGCTGCTGTCTGGTTCATTAGGCCAGGGCAGAAACCATGGCAACATGTGGCTTTTTAGTCTCTTCCAACACAAACGATGTTTATCTTTGGCTTTATTTGCTTAAGTGCAAACAGAATTAGTTTTTTACCTGAAAACAAAGTCCTGGAGTGACTGCAACTGCAGTACAACTCCAAACAAGACGTGTTGACAATATTGCAATCAAACAATGCCGATTTTGTGTGACTTGAGCTCTGGAAGATTGTGGGAAGTGTTGGGGGTTTAGCCTCAAACAAGAGTCTGCGAAACTGGTACGACCCGACCACGTTACCCTGGCAACAGTAGGGGAGATTTCTATTGCTGTTCTAGGCTGCGCGGCTGCATGTTTAACACACGTTTCCCTGCAGTTGAGGTTAACGTGTTCTGTTCTCAGAAATTGTCCTAAAATTTCACTGTAAAACTGCTTCGCAACCTTCTCGGCTGTCAGATGTTCCCCCCTCTTTTCCAGAGGGTTGTTAGGTTTGTGCTTTTTTATTTTTTATAACAAGCGAAAGCTCAAAGGTCACCCATAGGGTCATGCATGACACCAGCTGCCTGGCTGCTACTATGACTTCTTGTCTGCAGAACTGAGGGTAGTACTTTACCACCTTGCTAACTGTGTGTACTTTGGTTTATATTTAAAATGCTGAAGCTGCAGCAGCATTTGTTGCACTACTTCAAACAGTGTTTAGTGTTTGTGCCTGAACAGATTTATTGCTGGTTGGACTCTGGCTCCTGGCATGTCAGATAAATCACTCTGCCTTGTCATGATTTAGTCTGGAGTGATTGAATCAATGCGGCGCTCGCTAGCTTTTACAGTCCCTCTTGTGTGAAACTCCACAGAGCTGCCGGCTGTGCGCTTTTTCCCCCCTCTGATGCTGTTGCTTTGAGCTACATCAAACTCACTTTTGATTAGCTTAGAACATACATTTATTTATCCGGCCTGTGTTTCACTCGCAGCATGTAATCAAAAGGTTATTGCCTCAGAGAAGTGGCCGTGCATGCCAACAAGCTTATCAGTGTGTGAACAGCAGCAAACACATTTTTTACACCGATCAAAGTTGCATAATTTACCAGCGTGAGGATTAAACAAGTGCATTCCAGTCAGCTTTTGTCAATCAAATGTTCCTCCTCATATGACTTGATGGGTGCAGGTTCCAACGTCCCCTCAGAGCGTTAAACGCCTGTTTTTGGTTAACAGGAGTCAAATCTGATCGTCGCTGGCTCCTCACCCTGCTCTGATGTATTGATCGATTTTCACCCAAGGTTGTATCGGAGTTTAATCTGTGGGTAATCGCGATCAGCGATGCTCTGGGTAGCATTTTGTCACATTTCAACATGAACTGCTCTCAGAACAGCCCCTGCTGAGAGGAAACAGGCAGACAAGTGCCAAGTAAAGAGGATTAGACAGCCTGCAGGAGTGACGTGGATGCCCCCACTCTCCTATTCTCCTCTACTGCTCTCCTTTGATTATATTTCCTAAGCTGCGGGTTTTATGATCCTTTAAATTCTGTGGAACTTATTTCTGCGCGTATGTAAACATGCGCTGCGAACCTTTACTCACTGCGTGCATTAGTAATGAAATAAACACAATTCCTGCACGCTTAAGCAGATATGCTCTGCGTACAGTCCAACATTCCTGTGGCTGCACAGTTTGGGGTATGTAAATGTTTGTCTTTGTGTGTCCACGTGTGCGTTGCACGTATGGTAAACGACTCCACAGTCCCCATACACCTAATGTGTGCAGCGCCGCCATGAGCATTTGCGTAATTGTGATTGTTTCGTCTTGCCACGCGCACGTGCACGGCTTCAGTTGGCTCCTGGAGTGACACCATCTGGCCTGCAAGTGCTGAGCGGCAGAAACGGAGCCGCGGCGCGGCAAAACAATAAACAGCAGCTTCACATCTGTTTCACCGCCCTGACAAACGTTTCAAACTGCAGGAAGGACAAAGATGGAGAGAAGCTGCTAAATGTTTCCCACGATCAACACAAACACGCCTTTATGTACATTTTGGTATTTTCTCTTTAGCATCTAGCAAACACAAACGCTGTCGGTGAGGCGGGACTACAAATATTAGCTTATTCTCTCTAAACTACTCAGAGACCTTTTGAATTTTATTCGCCTTCTGCTTCTCTGGAAGAATCAAAAACATCTGCGCTGATCGTAAAATTGTCTATTAGGAAGATCTGCATTATTAATCACTTGATTGGAGGACTAATAAAAGATTTAAAGCATCACTGGGAGCATGTGCAGGCTCGGCTTCCTGAATTCATTTTAGTGACATTCCAGGCGGTGGTAGTACATGCTCGTTGATGACATTTAGAGGTGAGGCTCTATTGTGGACGCGCCGGCGAGCGTGAAAGTGCGACTTCCCCACCTGTATGTTCCAAATGAGTCGTTTGCGTTCCGGCGATGATGGTCTAACGTGACCTAATCTCGGTGTTGATCTTGTGCTTCCTGGGTGAGCGCTCAGGCCAGGTGCCGCTTCGGAACTGGACTCGTTCTCTAACTGCCTTGATGCTGAAGAAAATGGAATTGTGGGAGCCATCGACGGCGTTAATGTTACATCAGACAGCTCAATTGCTGTTTTGCTGTGTAATTTGCTGACGCCTGGGCTCACTTGGCTGCCACCGATTGAGCAGTTTATTTTGGCTGTCAAACTCACTCTCCCACTACATCACCGACTGTATCGCTTTACTGCAGCTGCTGCATCTCCGCTCCGACCAGCATTACGGCACGCACGCCAGGAATCTGTTACTTCACGGGTCTGCGCAGCTGCTTCTAAAGGCCTGAATCCACAGTTTTTCCACCTCGTTCTCTTTGTGAGCCATCTATTTGGAGGTTCCTGATGATCTCTATGCTGGCTGGAGCACGGCGCTCCTGGTAGGGTCTCCCACGACAGTTTCCTCCACTGAGGCCAGTTTAAGAACAGCTCAAGCACCAGGAGAAAGAGGGAGCTAAGGAAGCACTTCTTCATCTAGGTAGGCTGATCCCCCATTTAAAGCTTAGAGCTATGATGACAGACGCACATCAAAACAGCCAACATGGCTCCCTTGGTGTTCAAGTTTAGCCAGACGTCATCTTAAAAACTGGGAAGCTAAGATTCTTACTGCAGCCGGCCACCAGAGGGAGACAGTCTGAGCTTGCGGTGCTCTATTTTCAGTCCAAAAAAAACCCCCATTTTAAACTGGCAGGAAGGACGGATAGTTTCTTTCCACATACTCTGGTGGATTGCTAGTGCTTTCCCATGACAGAAGAGAGAATTTTTACGATACGGAACAGATGACAGGTCAGTTTTTCCTTTAAGTCCAAATCAAAACGCTGGTTCCTCACTGAGTCTCCTCCTGTCGCTAACTCACACAAGTCTCTTCACATCAGGTGAATTTGTGAGTGTATCCTGCTGCGAGCTGAGCCGGAGAGGGGGGTCGACTTTGCCAACACAGCAGGAGGGTCGGTCGGGCTTGAGAAAACCCAATCAGACGGCTGACTGACGGGAGGGCCTCACTCGTGCCTCCGGCCTCGTATCACTGCCCTCTATAAAAGCGGTAATAGCCTCTTATTTGGTGTAACCACGGGAACACTGCAGAGGGAAGACCTGCGGATGGTGACATGTCTGAGGGCTTTCTTATGCTAACCCAGAGCTAAACCTCTGCTCCTCCGTGGAGGCACATCTGCCCTCCAGGAGCACGAAACATCCATAACAGAGTAAAGACCAAGAGTCTCAACATGGCTGGACAGAAGATGTTCGTGACACTGATAAACAATGCATGAACTGCAGCTGAGCCACCTCATCCCAGCAGGCGCCTTTATTATCACCCATGAAGTCGCTTACATGAATATGGTCAGCGCTGGTGCAGCACAAACACAAACACAGCTCAACCATAACGACAATCATGTATTTCTGAACACAACAGCACTCATAAATTCAGGATCAGGATCAGATTTAGTTACAAAGTTTAATATAAACCTTTATTACTGCCCCCTGAGCGGCGGCAAATGATAAAGAGTGGATTCCGTATTCTCAGGATGATTATTTATGCCTGAAGTCACAAAGAGGTGCATCCTGTCAGCCCTAAAACGTTTTAATGTTAGCGGTTAACAGAGGAGAAATTGCAGTGATTTACTCTGACAGAAAGCAAAACGAGATGCTGCAGAGGGAATCTCAGTCAAAGCAACAAAAACAAGCGCTCCTGGTGCTACGAGCCGCCTCGGAGGGCTCCGGGATCACAGAGCCAGGCCTGAAATATGCAGATATACGGTCACGTGTCGGATGTTTGCACCGGTGAATCTTTTCCAGCGTAAGCCCCCATTGAAGTTTTTACGCTTTAAACGCATCAACTTTATTGGTTTCTGAAGCAGTTTGCTTTGTCTTATTTAAAATCAGAAATGCGCAAACGCAAAACAAACACAGAAATATGCTCAGTGGTGCTCTGAAAAATCAGATTTTTGAAAGAGGTAAAAGTGTTCCAACTAAACGTTCTTGTTCTGTGCACAAACCAGTGAACCCCGAAGCTGAGACGTGTACCAGCTCATATTAGCTGACATTAGCTTTGTAGATGGGCTCATTATCCAACAGCTGTTGGTAATTTACACTGGAATCACTAACGAGCTGGAATCCTGCAAAGATTCGCTGCTCAGCCGGGTTTATCTGCGTACCGTCTTTGGATGAATGTGAACATAACTGGAAATGAGCTTGACTCAGTTTCCAGTCTCCTTCCAGCAGCATGTAAACGCTGCTATGAGGGCGCGAGCGCAGATTCATTACAGCAGCCTCAGACGAGCTCATTATTAGGAATTATTGTGTGTCTGAGTTACGCCGACAAGCGCTACTAGGCTGTGATCTTGCGCGAGGAGAAAGGAGAAGATCATGCTAACAGCCGTGTGTCAGGGGATAAACCACATGCCGTCCATCACGTCCGACGTGTCCTTGCTGTCCTTGACCTGCCTGAGTCGACAAAGACAAATCCCTCTACATTAACAATCCAGTCAACTCGGCTACTTATGAGAATTGGACACCGGGGCACCAGACAAAGAGCTAGCATGATTGGACTCAAACATATTCATCCAGCAAACGCGTACGTAGTAAAGCCAGCAGGCATCGTTTCCCATTGGTCCGACGCAGATCCTTGAACGGGCGGCCTGTTTGTAAAACCACAGGTCAAACCATAAAGCAATTATGCCAGCAACTCATCAACAAAGGGCAGACAGCGATACAATTACCTCCAGGCTGCAGCAGACAAGTGAGCGCAGAGAGGGGCTGTGTTTAACTCTGGGCAGAGCAGCGCTGACTGCATAATTGCACCCTGCCGAGTGCACTTTAAATCCCGTGCTTAACAGGTAAAGAGCAGCTCTGAGGAGGAGAGAGGACGAGAGGGAGGAGCTGTTGATGAAGGCCCTGGCAACCGGGCACCTCACCGCCGGGGGAAAGACAGGAAAGTATGAGAACGAGAGCAGAATCTCCCTGCAGACGAGGCTGGTGCTGCAGGGGAACCTCGGCTGACTACGGAGGGATGGAGGTTATCACCGGGCAGGATGGAAAGCGACTCCTTCCTATTTGCTGATGTCAGTTTAGGTTCTTTCAATGTTTCTCATAACATGTTTGTATTCAAGATCGGATTTTCCTTATTTACCTTATTTCATATCCAGGCATTCAAATAGCCAAAATCATCTGTGATGGTTAAATATTAGCAAAAAAATGAGGCTGTTAAATGTTAATATAGCCTTGCAGAGGTGGTACATCCAGCTCTTTTTCAGCAGCAGGACAAAGAAAGACTGACAGCACATAAATATTCTCAATGCATAAATGGAGACAGAGTAAACAACTTGATGTGTTCTTTGACAGCAACAATCTCTGTAAATTTTCTGACTCTGCATGAAAATAAACAGATAAATTAATCGTGCCTCCAGGTCCGGGAGGTTAATAAATCTCCGTCTGAATATAACCTAACCAGGAACTGGAAGTCTGACTTCTGAGCCTTCATAACGCTCAGATATTTGAATTTATTCATGAGTTCTTGCTGCTAATGTCATTTTGGCACTTGTGTCGTTTAAATTCTATTTTTTTATTTTGCTCCATTTGCCGAGTCGTTTCGCTGATTGGCCGCCTCCCACGACCCCGCGAACGGGATCATTAAAATTTCATCCTAAATTACTGAGTGTTACAGAAAGTTTAAGGCTGAAAGAGATTGTTGGAGTTGAAAAAAACTGTAACCTGAAAGAACATCTCAATTACAGAAAAACATCAGATACAAGCAGAGATGTTGATGAAGATGTTTAAAAGAAGTAGTAGTAGTAGTCCGATTAGGTGGAAGGAGATGTGGATCCACATTTCAGGCTTTGTAAAGGATGGTGTGTTCGTCATGATTTCATCCTTTCCATGTTTATCTGTCATGTTGGGGGCTGTAAACTTTCACACAAAGCTGCTGTCAACACACATCTCACCTTTTCTGGCTGGCTCGCCGCTGACATCAGGAGGGCCGTAAAGAAGCAAAAACAAGAAGAACCGGAGAACTCTCAGTCATGGCTTGGGTTACAATGGGTTAACCAGGTGGAAAATGGTGTTTACACCAAAGTGTAGCATCTTGGCTATGGGCTGTAGAATGCTAATGATGGAGCCGGGGCTCCTGCATTTGGCAGGAACCTCGTAGGTGATTCGCAAACTGCTTCCCTGTTGGAATCAGCCAGTCAGTCATCCAGTGGGGCGTGTGAAAGTCCATCATCTATGACCCAGTCTGGGAGCTCCACAGGGTCTGGATGATGTCTCATAAGCTACGGTAGCCTGAGCAGTGGTGCGAGGCGGAGCCAGCGCGATACACCCGTTGTCCATTCAGCCGCTGCTGCGATTGTGCTCTCAGGTGTGGCGAGACAAGACCGAGACGGGTCAAAAGTCTGCCGCGGAACACAAAGAAAAGAGATCTGTGAGATTTATCTGAGGTGAGAAGAAAACAGAGCCGGCACTTATGAGTGGTAAGCTGTTCAGCTGTCGGCACAAAGGCCGGAAAATAAAACCTAACTGCTGGAGGTTGGTTCCTGGGGCTGTTATCTGCCTTGGTTTATGTGCAGGCCCACCTGCAGGTCTGCTGTCACGTGCTCCAGTTTGTCAGTCACTGTGAAAAAAGCCGTGCCTACGTCAGGCGCCTTCCTCTCAGCCGTGCACCCTGCACGACTCTCATCACTTTGCCTCTCCTGTAATGAGGAGTGATCCATTCGCCTCCTGTGGAGGAAGGACATGTTTATACAGCTCCTGCTCCCAGGCAGCGAGTGCAGAAAAAACAGATTACAGAAGCACTCTGGTCAAATGTCAACACGACGCTGCACAAGTAGCAATGAGACGCGCATCAAAGGCTGCGGCAAGGGTGTGAACAGATGGCTAGCTCTTAGCCAAGCACCTAAAAACAAACACACTGTTGAGAATACAAATAAAGGAGTTTCCTCTGCGCTGACCCTTATTCGTCCTCAGAGGAGGATCTAGTTTTTCTGCCCCGTGGCGCTGTCAAATGAGGAAGTGATTCAAGTTCCTCAAAGACTGGAAATGAAACAGCTGCCGACTCAGGCGGCTCGCGTGGAGCCTTGCATGAGCGAGGAGTGGGTTTGTTGCAGGGGGCAGGTATTCATTACTGCAGCTCCCTGCTGCCAAAATTAAGAGCAAAATCAGAGCGGAGGGCAAGCTGCCATTCATCCCGCTGCATTTTTTTTTTTTTTCTCCTACTGCAGATAAGCTGCTAGCGTGATGAAATCATTGCCACCACTGGGCTGTGCTGTGCAGCATGGCATCAGGGAACCGGTGTGCTTGAGGCAAAGAGCTGTAATTGACAAACCCAGGCAGGAAATAGGGCCCACTTGCTGAAAAACCCAGGTCAGAGCGGGTCACGCTGCCTGGCTGTCAATAAGCATGTAGGGTGTCCAGAAAACACGTGAAGATCCACACAGTTGTTGTCCTTAGGACAGATATTTATTGCTGTGACAGACAGGGGAGGCAGCACATAGCTCCACAGTCAGCCCAGCCAAAGGTGGGGGGTCTGGGTGAATGCCAAACCACCATCAACCTAGGCGCAGAGACGGATCTGTCTCCCCCCCCCCCACTGCCTCCAGCCAGCTGTCATTGCAGATAAAGACAGAGGGCTCCTCGTACCAACAACAGCACACTGTAATCTGGAACTGACAGCTGACTCGGCCTCGCAACTGCGTGGGAGACGAGGCAAAGACTCTGTGAGTCAATTAACTGAAATGAAATTCATTTGGACGGCGCTGGACCTGAGGTCAGCAGACAGCACGCAGTGAGAGGTTCAGCCGAGGTGGACCGTGTGCTCTGAAAACCAAAAAAGTGCAGTCTTTCCACCGCTTTCTCACCACTGCTCTTTTCCTACTGTGTGGCAACAGCAGGGTGTTTTTATGTAAAATATTTCAAAACAAGAGCGAGCACACCAGAACAAACAATGTCCCCAGGCTTCGTCTTACTTGTTTCCCTGCTTATGCAGCCTCCGATCCGGATCGCTCCACTGAGGTGTAGCACCATCCCTCCATCAGCAGTAGCTGCCAGGGCAGCCCGCGCGAACAAACGCTGCCCTTGAAATGATTTTCTACGGAGGAAAATGGGTCCTTAGCCCACAAATCCCTTTTTGTGCCAGGTTGCACAGAGCAGCCGTCCTGACTGACTGTTTACATTTGCACTGGGAAGGTTGGCAGCTGCAGCGTGGCCAGGGCTGCCAACACAAACCCAGACCTCAGCTGACCTGGATTTGGTGTCTCAGAACAAAACAACGCAACTTTTTTTTTTTCCTTTCAAACACACACATACCTTTAGCTTTAGGAGGATCAAATGAAGTGAAACACCCTTGGGCGACCCTCTGGGGAGCTGCTCCGACCCTCATCCATTCAGTCTCTACAAGCCTGCTTCATGACACCAGGGTGCCGGAGGGCATCCGACTCCCTCGCGTCTGCTTACTTAATATTCAGACGACTCTATAAAAACATCGTTTGCGATCCTGTCCTCATTTTTCACCTCGTTTCATCACTACGAGAGAAATGGTCCTTCCAGAGCAACTTTCAGCTGGTCTCCACTGCTGGAGGACCTCGATTGGGGACCCGTTCAGCAGGGCCTGTAGCTAAAGCAGGAATGTAACGATAAAAACCGCAACCGCATTATTGATCCCAGACTTCCCACGTCTGGAGACGACCTCCTGCGGTGCCGACGGTGAAAAGGTTCCTCCTCCAGCTCAGAAACGATGCAGGTATTTGCGTCCTGGTGGGCTACTGCCACTCAGCCACCTGAAGAAAAACAAGCTAACCTTCCTGATATTATTGTGATATTTACCTGGAGTCAAAACACAGCGGCTCTGACAGGCCGCCCGCCTCCGCCCTGCACACCCCCCACCTGTAAATGTTAGTGCCCTCACGAGTGTCACCGGCTCCACGGCTGTTCTTTTCTGGCCTGTGGACACTGGGAAAAGTCGCCTTTTTCACAGCTGCAAAACTGAACTGAATGTGGTGTAAATAAAAAAAAAAACGCGCATTCATTCTGCTTCACAGGTGCAGCTCAGAAAGTTTTTGCCATAGCTCTGAAGAGAGCTTAGCGCTCAGTCCCAGTTAACTGGAGCGCCGTGAAACTGGGCCGATAATCTTTCGTTCCAACAAATATATGACATCAGGAACCATTTGCGTGACTTTGCTGAGCTGCAGCCTCAGATTTGTTTGATTCGGAGTAAGTTTATTGTCATTTGTTAGTGCACGTTAATGCAGATCTGCTAGTCCTGCTGCAGGAACAGTCCGTTCTGGCTTCCAATGACAATTCTCACCTAAATTCGAAGTCTCAACGGCCCCCGGGTGTGAGTGGATGGTGTGTGTGTGTGTGTGTCCAGTGACGGAATGGTGACCAGTCTAGGCTGTGTTCCTGTACTTTGTACAGCTCAGCTGTATTGTATATATAGCAGAGCTGCATCTTCATTTCAGGCAGATGAGTTTAGCTGGCTACTCCAAACCAGATCAATGGCGCCATGGCGACAGGGTGTAAAGGTCAACCTGACAGCGGCTTCATCACCAACAACATAATGCCGCCGAGTGTGTATTTGTACGTGTGTGTGTCTGTGTCTGCTGGTCTTGTTCTGATTTGTTCCACAGGAAAGGTAATTACCGTTTCGAAACACTGGCTCATTACGATACAGAAACAAATGACTCGTCTATTCTGCCAAAATCATCGACAGCTTAATAACAGACCATCTGTCCCCCCGAAGCCCTGGATGGTATACATTTATCATACGGCAGAGGCGGAGGATGTAATTGCACGACAACAGCTAGGTGTTATTTTACATCCAAATGAAAGCGATGGCGATGTCTTTATTAGCGGAAACAAGCGCAGAGGGCGAGTGAGCGCCGTGTGAGGCCCTTTGGATAAACAGGAAAAGCAAACAGCTTCCTCCATTAAATACTCAGTGTCCATATGTCACGGTGGCGCAGTACCATGAAGGACTACACTGCACATTAAATAAACGTACCATCATCGTCAGAATAAACAAACAACATCTGATAAAGTGGGAACGGCCGTCAGGAGGGATCCTAACAAACCTGATCTCAGTAAAGATAAAAGGGCAAAGGAGGCTGAATGCCACCATCTTTAAATCAATAAAATGCATTAAAAGGCTGTAAAATGTGTGAGGAATGCAGCGTGTGGGCGTGTGGCGTCGTTTGAGCTGCAAAAATGTGCAGACACGCAACGGCACAGACGTATCTTTGTGCGTTGAATGCATATGTCAGCATTCTGCCTGCCTTCATCCCCGTCTCGCCTGCCAATCTGTCAGTCAGGGCAGGTGTAAAAAAGAGGCCGACACTTCACTGTGTGGGTTGCAGGCATCTGTCTGTCAGTAGCTCGCACTTTCTCTCTTTATTTTTATGTTTGTCTCTCTGCCAAACTGACAGTCGGAAGTGTTTGCCGAAGGAGAGGAGCTGGGGTTCTGGGCCGGAGGTGCTCCTTGCAGAGGGGGGGGCGAGGAGCACATCTATCTCGGAGGGTATTTGGGATTGCCGGCGGACTGATAAGATGCCCTCCGGGCAGCGCTGTGTGCTCCGGCAGACGGAGATCTGACGGGCACTGATGAGCGCTGTCGAGAAGTTTTATCTGGAACAGACGCGGCCTTGTTAGAGCTCAACACTGATGTTTAAACTAGGCACGGAGAAACGGTGAGAGATGAACTGTGGGGGAGAGAGCGAGAAGAAACGTCTCCAGCTGAATATAATTGCCTAGTTCAAACACCACTGAATATGGTAAGTAGCACTTATCTCTTCTGCGACCTTGCAGGCCCTCACGAACCACTGTTATAGAAGTGCAAAGCTTCATAATGGTGCCTTTTTCTTCTCAACTGCACTTCATTTGTAATGTACAACGTGTTCTGGAGGAGGTTCGGCCAGACGGGCAAAATACTCTTGCAATAACGTCAGCTTTACAACTGTTAAAGAACATCTACGCGTTAAAAAAAAAGGCATGCTCCGCTAGCAGGCAGCAGGGTGATTTATTTCAGATGACACGTTGGTTCAGTGTTGGTTCACAAGTGCATTAGCGGATCCAATTGTGCGCTGTATTTCTGGCAGTGAAAAGTGTCTAAGAAGAAAACGTTCCCTGCCTGCTTGTCAGGAAGAAAATACTCTGAGCTGAAATTAATAAATTTAACACAGCAGCTCCATTTTTATTGACAGGATGAAGCGTTCGAACCACTCGGGGCAGCTAGGTATCCCACAATGCATTTCATCTCAACCAACAACAGCAGCCGAAAGGGCAAACATCAGTTTGACCTCCAAGTACGTACTCCACAACACACAATCTCCATGCTTTTAGGTGTCTTATCACAAGTGCTGAAATTATTGCACCACGTTATCAAAACGAGACACTCGCATAAATACAGTTATTTTTAAATCGCTTGGAATTTTCACCAGTTGACTTTAATGAACAGTTAGCCTCTTGGCAGTAAAAAAAGAAAAAAAAAATCTGCACATTTATCCCATGGGATGCCATTAGGGTTGTGCCACTATCTTGACTCGAGCATTGCAAATGTCTGTCAGAGAGCAGTTTCAGTGTGAACGCTAGACTCCTGAATAACCGTCGCTCTCTCCTGTAGCAGGAAACACACGCTGCATGAGCTGTGAGCGGTGATGAGTGTTTCCGCCAAGCTCTGTCACAGCAATGTAAAGGTGTGTTTCACTCCCCTCAAGTCGACCAGTGGCTGATGTTCATTAATAGTTGCGGTTGTGTGACTGTGATATCCTGGGTGGGCTGTTTCCGAAACTGTGGGTTTGCGTTGGTGCTTAGCGGCGACATCTGGCTCTGATCATAGACCCGCTCACACGTGGGTCCCTGGTGCTAGCTAAAATCACATAACAGCATCTAACTCTCCCTCTCTGAACAGGTTGCACCATCTGCAGCTTGATCGACACAGCGGCAAAAATGCGCAGCTGTAAATGCAACAAGAACGCCGTTGTGGGGAACAGTGCGCGTGTTATTCTGCAGGGCTAAATCTGGTAGCGCAATGCTAACATAAAAGGGACCTCTGTCAACATGCTAATGGACTTTAACAATGTAGCTGTTGTTGAACAGTGTTGCTGTGTCAATGCTGAGTAGCTATGGCAACCACAATTGGTCAAACGGCTCAGAGACTTCTGCCGCAAGGGGGCGCCACTTAGAACACCAACAAAAGAAATGACTATCAAACTGGTAAATAATCTACTGTTTTCAGGAACTCCATTAGGACACATCTGCACCTCATATTGAACATTATTGGATTTTCATCTGCAGCTCAATAAACATCATCTTAACTTAAAACATGTACAATTCAGGATAAGAGAATTATCTGAGGCTAAACGCTCCCAGGTGGAACAAACGCGTTATTAAAAACCAGCAGCAAAGATTCCTCGACATCGCCATCGTTCTCAGCAGCATATCATCAGATTTTACACGCAATTTCATCACTAAAGGAACAAAATTCACGGCATTGTTTATGCTCCTCGTTCAGTTGCACAAATGGGAGCTCCAGAACGCGACACAGTGCCTCCAGGACGCCAACCCCTCCCCTCCATCGGCTGATCTCGGCGGTTAACGGCACCCGGCTGCTGGTTTACATCATTCACATGACTGAGAAATGGAGCCAGAGTGTTAACCGGCGGCTTCAGACACTGGCATGTTGTGAAAGGCTTGGCGCGGCAGAGCAGCTTGAAGAGTTTGCTCTCTCCAGGTTGATGTGCATTGTGGGTCTTTCCTTTGTGTTGATATCAAGCAGAGGGGATTGCCATGACAGCAGATCATACGGACAAAATGGAAGCACTATAATCGCAGCAAAAGGCTGTGTAACTAAAAAGATTGTCTACCAGAGACACAATGGCCCTGCAGTACCCTGGAGAACATTAGCTGAAAATGGGCCACAGGCATTTTAGTCCATAAAAGAGGAGGAATGAAAATCTTCCTGCAGTACCGAAGCTTTTTAATGACAACAAAAGGGAGGCTCTGCTCCTTTTATGAGCGCTCTCTAATCGCTGTTGCACTGGAATTGTTTGGACCACATAAAACATTGAGATTTATTTGACACAACCTAAAAAGCCGGGTGTGTCGGCTTTCACATAATTTTAATTACAGCGTCGGAGTTGACACAAGTGCTCCCAAACTTGGCGAAAAACAGACGTTAGCTTAGCATGATTAATAGCTGCTTTTTGTATATCGGAAGTGTCTCTGAGCACTCAGCAGGAGGACGAGGGGCAGCCCTCCAACGGCTCCCTTACTTGCGCGCTCAGCTCTCGAGATGCCGTCAGGGACTGAATTAATCCGTTACACGCGACTGATGCAATTTGCTTTAGCGCACTTGACATACCACTCTCTCTTAGTCTGCCAACTTAAAAGGTCTCCAGCGCGGCTGTGAATTAGCTCTGATAAATCAACCTAAAATATGAAGATGACAGCTGCTTCGTATAGTGTCGCATCGTCTGGAAACGTCTTTGCATTCACAGCAACAGATTTATGACCTTTATTAGCACTGATCTGTGGTCAAGTACAGGCTAGCACATTGGAAAAAATTCTCCAAACTATGTACGATATATATATGTGTGTGTAATTAATGGCAAATACATACAAAAATAATCACAAGAATTCCAATAGTTTTAATTTGGCAAAAAAAACCCTCCTGAATTGGAATGCCATCAGTGTCCACCACCATGAAAAAAGGGAGTGAGCAAGCTGCAGGGGTTTGAATCTGATGGACTGGTTCAAATCCATTGGTGTTACGCAGATTCTCAAAAAAAGTCACCAAACTACAAGCAAAAACAGGCCTCTGTGCAACTTTGCTGCTTCTGAGTACTGGTAATAATAATTTCCTTCGAATATGTTGTTGCCTGTTGTAAATCCTGCTGCTGCACCAGATACCAGGACCCGTGTGCACGCTGCTGCCTTTCAACAGTTAGTTTTTAATACAATACAAATACAGCCAGCTGAAATCACAGCTGGGAGGCAGAGTGATTCAAGAGGTCATAAAGAACAGAGCAGCAGCTGCGGCTCACTTGATATGTAGCCTGCCTTCTGTCGGCTGAGGGTCCTGAACAGACCTTTCAATTCTCCTTTCCCTGGGCGAGAGGGGTAATGAAAGGCCATAGCAGGCCAGAGGTAGTTGTGCGGTTTATACATTCCTCTTCCTCTTCCCACACACCAAAAAAAAAAAAACAAAAAAAAAACCCCACAGCCAGATTGATCCTCTTTTTTGAGCTCCATTTGCTCAGGAGCCACATTCATCAGCAGGATTGTTGGGCTTCAGCCTGAAATGCCCGACGCCTGAATAGAGCAGCTCTGCACATTCACAAGTGGCGTGACACACACAAAAAAGCCTTTTCATATTAAGTGCTGTTGATTCACGCTAAGCTGCTTCCGTGTTCATAACCTAATGAGTCACAAGAGATGGGTTTTCCGAGGCGCGTCGTTCTGCTTTTCAGCTATGTTTGATGTCTTTTATTGAATTATCAGAGTTGATGCAAAACACGCAGAGAATCACAGATCAATCATTTCACATATCAGAGAAATCACATTTGCTTCTACAGGGATTTTCCTGCAAAGGAAAAAAAAACTAAGATATTTCCCAAAGGTCACGCGTCGGCGCGTCAACGGTTATGGATAATGAACGAGCAGGAATTGACAGAAATCAAACGGACCTGAACGCAACGCTCACAGCCAACGCTCGCCGTCATCTTCTCCCATTAGGAAATCACCTCTCTGCAGGCCTCGGAGCTTTACACAATAAATGTAGGTGTGATTCCTGGAATCTGCCCATTCATGCTGCAACTAGCAAATTTATAGAGCAACCTACACATCCTCTCTAGCAGTCTGACTGTTTGATGTGGGTCACGGGGCTTTTATGAGGCTTCTGCAGCGCCCAGAACTGACAGGCTGCCTCTCGCATGAGGGAAGCGCCGGCAAATTAGGATGCGTCACCTTTGAAGATCCGAGATGTAAACTCTCTGTAGCGTTTGTGCAGGATGAAGCGGCTCAACACGAAAGCGTGTGTGCGGCGCGGTCCTGTGATTAGCGTTGACAAAGGATTTTAATCAGGAACACTGCGGAAAGAACGAACAAAGGTGATTTTTGTGGGAAGAAGGCCTGCAGCTCCTGCTGTTTTTTAGCTCCACGTGCTCTTCCTCGCTCTCTCAAGAGGCTTTAACGGGTCTGGGGGAACAATGGGAGCCAAAAGTCATCACCACCCCTAGGATCCTCCCCCGCCATTAAAGAGGCTGCTATTAAACTACATTCCACCCCTGCGGTTACGCTCCCGTCTCCTGAACAAGCTGGTTCAAAGGGCCGGGAAACGGACGTCCTCCTGGTGCTAAAAGCAATATCCTGACAACGTCTGGCCTCAGATGGCAAAAGGCTGCAGTATTTATCACGATAGGGAGAGGTAGTCGGCACGGCGTCGCGCTGCCAGCGAACTGGAGAAACAGGCTGATGTAGCTGGAAGTTCAACATCCCGGATGTTTGAAGCGAGTGAGGCAGGGGAGGAAAACAAGCGTCAGAAAAGCTCAAATGTAAGCGTTATCATGTCGTCTCGCTCAGGCTGCTCTGCTGCCTGTTTGGACGCCCTCTGCTCTTCCCTCCCACCAATAATCCACGGCAAACTTAAGAAAAAAAAAATCGTCTGTGTAGTTGTTTTTGCCTCAGGCTGCTCGGTCCTCTGCAGCTAAAGGGTTAGCATAAAGGTCAGCATATCTAAAAGACAGCTGACGTAAATCTCCAAAGTTGTCACATTACTGCAAAAAGAGTCAGCTCATAAGTTAAGAAGGCTAACTACCATAAACACATTTACAGTTCCTACAGTGAAAGGGTAATCTCTCCTTATTACTGCTGCCAAACTCATATTTATGACTCTTGTTTATCTTATCTTAACATTCCGCCCAGCCTTCATTCCCACAATACCAAAAGCATCCAAGTCAAGTCAATATTTGTTTAAAGCCGCAGCAGCTCAGAATTTTATACATAGATTTCACGGTCGCATGTACAGCTTTACAGTGAAATCGAACGTTTGCCGGATCCCGGAGGAGCGCAGCCGCGGCCAAGAACGTTGACTGCAAATCGAATTAGCATCTCTAGTCGATGCGAATCAGAGCAGCTATAAAAAATGCATGCAGGCACAAACGAAGTGACTCTGCACAGAAGGAGGAAGAGCCTCATCGCCGACATCACGCTAGCACCTTTTAGCTGGGTTTCCCGATCTGGGACAAAGAAATCTTTGCCCCCCCCCTGTATTTGGCGTTGAATTGTAGAGCTCAGGAAAACTCCTGAACCCTAAATCCTCCGTGTTTGTGTTTCATGATGAAAGTTTTGGTTGCAGTTTCTCTATACTGCCAGACATTTTTGGATATTTCCTGCCTTTGTTACAGACAGGACGGGGAGGCGATCATGGAAAAATGTGGAGATCAGTTGGGGCTTTTCAACCCGCTAGAAGCTCAGTTCCATTTCCTGACATCCAATTCTCTAAATCGTACCACATGTACACTCCTAACTTACAAACTTCTAAGGCTTCGCTTCTGCTTTTCAAGCCAGTTATTTTAGTCTCATCCAGGTTTTCCGGCCTTCCCGGTTGTATTAAATAAAGAAAAAAATGTCCAGTTGATCTGCGTAATGTCGGTGTCCGGTAGTTCATTGCTAATTTCCATCGTCAGCTCATTTTATGGTCAGCGGCCTAGAAATCCCGCGACTCAGGATCAGAGTGGAGGAAATGAGGAGGGATTGATGGTCACTTCCTCACACTGCTCCCGAGGAGGCGGACAGCAGCTTCCTGTGGAGTCCCCGGGAGAGCGGCACAAAGACACGGAGAACTCGGCTGCAGAAAACACCCACCGGCACCAGGCTGTTAGCATAAACACGGCTGTGCTTCGCGTCCTTAGAATGAAGAAAGAGAAAAGTCACCATTTTTTGAAGCTTTAAAGCTGCATTTGACTGGCAGGACGGAGAGGCTGCAGCTGTGACATAATGGCAGCGTAATACAGAACGAAGGTGTTTCGGCTGTCGGAGGAAGAAACAAAGGGGGAAGAGAAACCACAGCAGCGTCCGTGTGAGGAACCCACAGCACCTCAACCACTTTGCAGTTTGCATCTCAATCACTCCTGCGCGGCTGCAGTGCACCTGCAGACGAGCAATTACAAAATGAATGCATGCACCCAAGGTGAACGCTGCCTGCTGGGAAAATCAACCTGTGAAGGTGGTCTGCTTTGGTTATTGACTGAAAATACTGGTGCTTTGAACTGAAGCTGAGAGATGTCACATTGAAACACTTGAGCTCAACAGCTCTAATCTATTAGTCCATCAGCTCAGCTCGTCGCTCAAGGCTTTCTGCCTTTTTGTGAATTAAAACCGCACGATTCCACGGCTGCCCACGTCCTCTTCTCCCTTGTGTGGGCTCGTTTTCAACAAATATCATCTCTTATTCACAAAAAGGGACATCCATCCTTGTTAGAGGAGACGGGCGCCTCTTCTGTTGTGAGCAATCAAGGCTGCTTTTTAAAAATTGAATGCACTGTTGTTAAAAATAGAGCATAGAGTAGAAGCCTTCTGAGGAGCACGCTAAGCAGACCTAAGCAGAACCAGTCACACCTCAACTCTGACCTTCTGTAAAAAGTCACCAAGACCAGTTCCAGAACACCGAGACAAGACTATTCCGTTGTCCTTAGACTGGGTCCGAATCGTTCCCTATCAAGATGCTAACAATGTTATCTGCAAGAAGCCAGGTTGACTTTAACCTCCTGTTAAATCTCTTCTTTTTTTTTTCCCCGACATCAAAAGTCTACTTTTACCGCTGAGAGAGCAAAAACCCGAGCAGCAGATGTGATGCTTATCGGCAGAAATTAGATTATATAGCGAGCAGATAAGATCTTATCGCAGCACGCGGTACATGTTTTCCTTAAGGCAACATGCCAAAGAGCAGAGACGCAGAGCTCATTAGTGTCCCTGTCAAAGCCGCCGCAGTAGCACACATGTTGAACACTGACTTTCAGCAGGTTCAGGTTCAGCTGCTCAAAAGTCTTTACATTCACAGCATGTTGTCATCTGCATGTGACACGACCACACGGCTGCAACTACGTTGCAGCAGCAGCCTGACTTTAACCACATCTGTTGTGGGTTGCCAGGTTTGCTCTGCTCTTCTAGAGGCCAAAAATCGAAACACAAAAATCACGGCCGTGGAGCCCACCTTCACCTCCCAAAGAAACGAGCCAGGTATTAACCGCAGCCTGCTGGGACTCGGTGTTTATTATCCCAACACAGCTCGCTTTGTGAGGAGATCAGAGGAGTCCCCGGGGGTGACCCTGTAACCCTTCCTCTCCAACCACCCCCTCCTCATCAGGGCAGTGAACCGAGCCTGGAAACAGTGTAGAAACAAAAGCTTGATCCTTTCCAGCCAACAGCTCTCCTCTTCCCAACTTGGAGATCTTAGCTGAGGGTGAGTGACAAGTTTGCAGATTCCTTAATAGCTCTTAGGACAAACAGAGCTTCCACCTTTCTTTCTCGGACTATTCCGAAAAAGAGAGGAGAGATGGACGTTTTCAATGTTCTCCCCTGCAGTCCCCATCGTCCACGTTGAATGCGGAAGGTCTCAGCTGTCCCGAGGCAGCATGAGCATTATTGGACGGCGTGATGCCCATGTGACACATCCAGTTTAGAAAAGAATCAAGCCTGTGCAGAGTTCCCCAGCACTTTTTTTTCCATGCCCTTGTTTTTCTGCCACGTGCTTTCATGCCAAACGGGATGACTCATAAGTTTTTAAGAGAGAAAAAAAAAATGCCATCACACCTACACACGCTGACTCAGCACAAAAAGAAGTTTCTGCTTGTGGCAGGAGAACAAATACCAGAAACTCTGTTGCCTTTTTTCCTGATCCACCCCAATTCATCATTGACTATTATTTTTCACTTTTGTGTTATTACAAGCCTTAGATCAGTCTGACACAGAAACCACAGAACGCAGCTGCCATAAACATCGATACTCACTGAGGCCCTTCATGTTTGCTGGAGTTTTGAAAAAGTGAAGTGATACCACAGCTTTCACAGCGGCGCATGTTTAAACTCTGCGAGTGGTTTCAGGGGAAAGTGGAAATGGTCCCGTGCAACCATTTTCAGCTGCGTTTCGGTGTCTATTCTTGCCGCCCATCGCTGACTCACACTCCCACAGTCCCTCACCTACAGAGGCCCCGCTGCAACGCCGTCATTTTCCTACAGGCTAGTCAGAACACCGCTTTGTGAGTAACGGCTTGTTTGTTTTGCAGGAAATCAAAAAACGTTACTAAAAGACTGGAACCTCTGGCTGTTGGATGGGGCCGGGTTGTCCAGGGTCAGGGTTAATTGTTGATTCAAGTTGGTGGACAGTCACCGGAAGTCTTTCAAAAAGAACAACGCAGCAATGAGGACAAGTAGAAATTCCGATCTGAAGGGCGTGAACGCCGCTTTAGTCTGCTCAAACTGCCGGCGCTGTGCAGGGATAATGTATGGACTTCACATTAGCATGTGCACCCTGGAGCGACAGTGACACGCAGCCCAGCGGGCTGAACGGTGGAAAAAAGAGAGGTTATTTCAAAGTTGTTGCCCTGCAACAAAGGTGCGCTCTGCACAGACTGCTGAACGAGCAATGCTTATTTTTTTAAACCACAGGTTGTCTTACAGCATCTGTATGAAAATCAATCCAAAAATCCATTGTGTTTCACAGCGGCTGGGCTTTAGAGAGTGGATTGGATTAAACTGCACAGCTTTGTGATATTACATCTGCCCCCTGTTGCTGTTGTGGTGTAATGTGGAGTGGCTGGGAGAGCGCTACAGTCTGAGATTACCACACGGTAATAACATTGTGAACCACTTAGTTTGAGCCAAATATAGCACGCATGTGGCTGCTTTCGCAAATTCCCCTTTAAGAGTGAAGACTTGCACAGGAGCGAAAAGAGTGTCTGAATATTTCTCCAGATATGGTTTTGGAGGCAGCCTGCAGTTCTAATCTGTTAAAGTTTGGGGCTGGACAAAAACACTACACTTAATCCCAGTATGGAAGTCTATAAAAGTGAAAGGAGAAGGGTAAAAATATTATTTACATCCAAGCGGGGTAACGCTGCCTTTGCTTCGTGAAAAGGTCAACTCAGCAGGTAGAGGATTAGCAGAATCACTGAGCAGGACCGGCAGAGCTCCTGAAACCGATGGGGGATGGATTACCCATTTCACACGCAATATCTAATATGGATTTTACTAAATCAGCACTTAACACAACGTGCTTAAACGAAAAGAGATGCTTTATCGGCAGATTTAGCTTTTAGTCGTTTACAGGTGGCGCAGCGATTCAGTCTCAAACCCTGGTGTGCAAGACTAAATACATAAAGGGGAAATAAAAACCCAGTCGAATGAACCGTACTGTGTGAATCAATGGAAACACGTCCGCCTACATGTCAAACGAGACGTGGCTATTCTCCAGCCTGCTGAATGAAACCAGGGCTGCAGACAGCAAAGAGGAAGAGAGGGTGGGGGGATATAGTCAGGAGATTGCATTAAACAGCCTTTGGAAATACCTCTCTTGCACAGAGAAGCTGAAAACAAGTTCAGGTCTGAAGGGCAACATTTGTTCTTTGCCAGCAGATCCATTTTTCACTACAGGAAAAAACACACTCGGCAATCAAAACATTTTCCACTATACTCCCGCTCTCAATTAGCGCATTCCGGAGAGGCTTCCTCAGAGCCCGTCATACTGAGCCCTGCTTTATTGTGCATGGCACATCCTGGAAGAGAGCCATTGTGGGATGTAGAGAGTATTCTCATTCCATCCCAGTAAAAAGGAAAGCTTAGTGGGCTGAGCCCAACACAGCAGTCTCCCGGGGGATGGCAGCGGGGTGAGGAGGTCGAGCTGCGTGCTAATTGAAACCCCTGAAGTGTTAGCAAAAGCAAAGCGAGCGAAGACGCGACATCAAGGAAGGGTATTTACAGTGTTTGTGTGTGCGTGTTCAAAAAGACCCAGCTGGTTTGGGGGAGGGACATATGTCTGGAGAAAAGGGGGTGTGGGGGGAATGTCCTTCACCGCGACGCTGACCCATGCCATCCTACTCCAGCTCTCTGAGGAACACTGCGTCATTAAGCCAAAGACAACCAGCATGTGAGACATGATCGGTCACGGGTCATTGAACGCATCACAGCCACACGTGGATGTGGACAGGAGACGCACAAAACAGTCGTGGTACGCATATTACAAGTCGTTCATTAAACTTTTAGGTGCTCTCAGATGATTCTAAACCAGGTTGTAGAACATCGCTGCTCCGAAAAGCTGCATGACACCAAATGGGAGCAACCTCCATATGTGGAACTTATCCAGTCATACTGCTGTTCGTCGGTTCAGAGACTGTCAACGCATTTTGTGATCATTCTTAGTTAAATCGGTCTTTGGGAATTTACAGCAAACATGGCCCTTTTTTTTTTGGCCATGAGAAAAGTGGGGCCTTCTCTTCACTGACCAGGGTTAGCCAAGCAAAAGCTGCCTAGAAGGACCGCCTCTCTAAGCCTCCTGACACTGTCCCCGGAAACAAAGAGCACTTACTGTAGCAGTTGAATGATGGTCGCCCTGTTTCCAACAAAGCCGGTCGGTAAATCACCACTCCGTCGCTCCGCGTTTGCCAACTGTGGCAGCAACAGACACGTAGAAAACATCACACCTGCACAAAGGAACTGCATGTACTTTCTGTGCTTCCTGAGCGCCAAACTGCGTCTTTCTTTGTCATTTACATAGGGAAACGCTTCACGTTTCTTGTCAGATTTTAGGATCTATTTGGCAGAAATACAAAAATGGACTTTGATGCTAGGCAGCGTGGGGCTCTAGACAAAAGAATACAGTGTTTTCCTTGAAAAGACAACAGCCAGTGCTGGCCTCTGGGGGCTAAACTGCCAGGCCCTGAGAACAAAACGGGCCTTTCAGACCCTAACTCTGCAAAATTGATTATTGCTTCCCTATTTCAACATGCACTGCTGCACTGTAACTTGCACATGACTTGGCAGGACAGCTGGCTCTCCAGTTCTAGACCTCAGACCCATAACTGATGGCCCGCTAGGCTGAGCTGATCTGTGGAGTATAGCACAATCGGCTAGAAAATAAAACAAGAGCAAGTGGCTCTTCTTTACTCTGATAAGGCCTCTAAATGTCCTAAAGAAATGGCTGTAGAAAGCGTCTAATAAATGGATTCACTTTCAGGGGAAGCGATTTGGATCCCTCTTTATCACCGCCCTCTGAAAATGAAATCAGTTTTATGTTCTTTGCACAATAACTGTTTGCTTAGAAGACAGATATATGGCCTTGAGCCGTTGGTGAACCAGAATATATTAACATTTCTGTGCAACACTTTAAACACCCACTCATTATTGTTATCCGAGCAACTGCAGGATGGTTACAGGTGATGTGGTGTTTCACTCATTCCCTCCTCCAAGCGTGCACTAACAGCCCTCTGAAAGCCATGGGGAGAGCTTTATTGAGCATTGCCTTGAAAAGACCTATTGTAGGACAGAGAATGCACATCTTTGCTGCCTTTCATCAGCATCAGATGGTCTCACCGGCCACCACGCCTGCTTTCACGAGCCAGAACCGAGTCAACTGCGTGTTTGCAGCCACCATAATAAAGGTGTCGGTGTTCCCACTGTTATAAAACCATAACAAAGGCTTCACTCTGACCCGCAAAAGCTGGTGACTAATCACAGCCACCAGTGAGAAAAGAAAAGCAATCCAACATCGGTTATGACTGGGAAACAGAAGACAAAAGTGTGCGCCTCTTGCATGGATTCGAGATTTGTCATCCTACACGGTTTTCTCTGTCTAAATAATGTGGTTTTTGCTGTTCTGCAGTACGCTGCTGCTGCTGAGCCATGGGAGGCGGAAAATGAGTTGGAAGCATGGCCTTTTAATTATCCTTCAAATGCTTCTAGCAAACAGCAGATGTTGGGCTGCGGGGCAGGCAGTGGAGCAGCAGGGCACCTGAACAGATCAGGACACAACTAGATCAGCACCGAGGATCGCTTTAAACTAGAACTGAGCAGTTGAGTATTTGTGCAGATGGTATAATGACAAAGGACTAAACTCTAGACACACCATCACTACTGAATAACTCGTGTTTCATCTTCCGTGAATCTGCTCTTTCCTTCTGATGAAACATGTGGCTCATGTGGGGACCAAGGAGGCCTGGTACATTGGATATCGCAGGAATAGATTTAATATCCACAAAGACAATATTATGTAGAACTGTAGGTAAAGATGTTTTAATGGCTCAAACTTTGATCCACTCGGTGCATCGGAGGCTGTTAGTGCTCCTTAAGTGGAAGCATCATTTCAGCGTCTTAGTGGAATTTAATATCATTAAATCTAAATCACTGATGCTTGATCAGCCAGGTTCTTATTCACAAATCTTTATGCTCTGAGATAACCCTGAATAATTTCCAGTCTGTCAAGGCTGGCAGGCTCTGGGTACTTATATTAATTACCTTAAATCGTGCCATGATAATTGAAAACATATCATCTGTGGACATTTGAGCCAGCAGTGTTTACAACACAAGAAGACACTTTATTGATGAGATGCACAGTGGTGATGTGAAACCTGACCTCTACGTTCAACCTTCCCTCTGGAGCGGTCTGCAGCCAGGCAGCCAGCTCCCAGGGACCAGATCAACATCTTCATCTCAGTGGTCAAGGGCACGAACGAGGAGACTGAAAATGAAGCCAATGTACTCTTTTTAAAGGGAAGGAAAAATACTGAGTACTGAAGGAACATGCACCGTGCGTGGGGACAGCATGCTAACTGTGAGCTAACGGGGCTAATCAGGTCTCAAGGCAAACACATATATAGATAATCCATTCTATAAACCTCTGAGCTTTTTTTAAAAACTGACTTTTATTTTCTGCCAAGATGAAGCAAATGACACATCGATTGGCTTAATGGGGTACTGCGTCTCCACAGGGGGCCGCCTTCAAGCATTTGCAACTTAGCAGTGTCTGCAGAGCGCACCTATTGAACGTGCACAAATCAGCCTTTCCAGCACCTACTTCACCATTCCTGCTGGATTTTTACTGAATAAGAGACCTTTTCATTTGAAGGACGAGGGGGAAAAAATGTACATCTCCCTACATCTGAAATCCTGCCAGCTCTGAAGTTCACAGGTAAAGAATTTGTCATGCAGAAGTTAAGCCTTGAAGAAACATTATAAGCTGCACCTACCGCGCTGCTCAGTGACGCTTAATCCATTTTCACTGGGCAGGTTTGACTTGTTGACTCAAAGAGATCGAGCTGGTTTCTTAACGCGAGTAAGAGTGCAAAACATTATACTGGAACAATGAAATAGGGGTGCAAATATACATTACTTTTCAAATTCTAATCCCACACTAGTAGATAAATTCATATCTAATATCATTAAATTAAGTCATTTAAAATGAGACATCAAAAAGATTAAAGACCTAATTGCTACTGTCTCATAATAAATTTACTTTTAGGTAATTTAGGATATTTAATCCATCTCCAAAACCAAATATTTTTGCTACTATGTTGTTAAATTATAAAGAATTCATTGTCATCTTTTAACTCTACCCAGACGTAGCCCCTGGAGTTAACAAATAAATTCCTTTCATATTACACACATAATTATTCGCAGACGCCAATAAAATAAAAGGACCCAGAAATGGAGCATACAAATGGCTGAAGGCCACTAATTGCCTCATTTCTGTGCTGTGTTATAATTAGACTAAGAATAAAGCAGAATGTGGGTTAAACTTCCACCTGCCACTACATTTCAAACAGGAAAAAAAAGAGGTTGTGTTTCACACGTACAACAAGTATGACGGTTAAAAGTTCGAGTCGTGACAAATCAATTTCATCAAGCTTTAAAATCAGCCTGCGTTTGTGAGTGAAGGGTTATCAGATAAGAAAACCTGATTGATTCAGAGACTCTGAAAGGCTGCTTTCAGCAAGCCGCCGCAGGCTCCCGGTGACAAATTGAGACACGTGTTTTATCCACTCTGCTCAGAACGCATGACACAGTCGCTGCAAACGATCCGGCAGTCTCAAAAGCCACCGGGCTTAGATTAATCTGCGAACAAACATCACCCCAAGTGCAAGAACATCAGATGTTGCAAAGCAACTCTGTCAGAAAGCAGAAGGAGAGCGGCGCGAGTTATATCAAAGGCGAAGCTAAAATGCTTCTGTTTGTGATGGTGTAACATTAATAACTGGCATAATGAACGTTTTCAACACAAACTGACACCAGATTTGCTTTTAATCTGCTAAATGCTTGTTTCATTCTCACAGAGGCCCCACTGTCTTTAAAAGCATGTGCACTTCGGTGCATGTGTGCTTCTAGAATCAGCTAGTCCAGGGGTCGGGAACCTTTTCGGCTGAGAGCCATGAACGCCACATATTTTTACATGTAATTCTGTGAGAGCCATATCACATTTTTAAAACTAAAAATACAAGTAAATGTGCATTTTATGTAATTTCAACACTTTTAAAGTACAATAAACCTCTGAATTCTTTTAAATAACATTGTTATCAATGCTAATCAATGATAATTATTTCTTCCCTTTAACGGTCATGGTATTTCGATGCAACTATAGTATGGTGTGTGTTGAAGTGCAGCTTTATATTTGACCGTTTCACAGATGCTATTTTATTTTTGCATATTAGACACATGCAGAACCTGCTCTCTCCACAAAGGCTAATTCCTCTGTCCATTCCTGCTGAAAAGTACGATACTCCTCGTCTTTTTTTCTTTGAGCCGTCCTCTAAAAAGGGCTTCTGACAACGCGATTAAAGCGAGGGGAGTTGACGACCTGGTCTCTCTCCAGCCGTCGTGCGGACCCTTCTGCACGTTCACATCGGCCAATATTTTGGACAGCAACATCCGGGAACCCCAGCTGAACAGCGTCTCTGCCTCGTCTGCTTCGCCTCTGCGACTGATGGATAAATAGACACACACACGTATGTTCGCCACTTTCCCACTGAAACTACTGCCAACCGGCCTTCTAGCCGAGCCATAGGTTCCCGACCCCTGAGCTAGTCAGTCAGCAGCAGCCCTCTAAAACAGCAGGGAAGTTAAGCAGCAGTCTGTAGGTAAATCAGTCTATTACTAACACTCTGCCTGCCGGGAGCAAGTCCCCAGGGACGCTGCTGACAATGCATGTGCGCACGCACACGCACACCCACACAGCCGGGCTGCTGGAGCGTTCATCTATGGCTGGATAAACACACACTCACACACAACATGAGCTCAGCACACAAGCACATATGCCTGTAAATCTGCAGCGGGGCTGCAGGTGCAGACGAATAAACCATTCTTGCATTTAACTGAATAAAACTGCGGAGCCAAAATTTCAGTTCCTGTTAAAAGTCGTCTACTCTGCTGGCACGTTTGTGGATCTGATATTCCTCAAGCAAGTGTACAACAAGGTTTTTGTAAGGGATAAAAAGAACATAATTCAACATTAGCTATACTTATTTTACACATACCAGGTCGTTTTGCATCTTTATTAAACCTGTTTGCAGATGACGATCTTCTGTTCTCCGTGATTATATTGGTGATATGGGTAATATAATCATGCAACGGGGATTGTCTCACAGCAAAGCTACTAACAAGACTTCAAAATGACAAAAGGGGAAACTAATGACCACAAACACCAAAAGAGAGCAGTGAAATCTCCAAATGTTCCCTGTACATGAAATGTTCCAGTGCAAGAGGTTATGCTCGTATCAAAAATAGAAATAACTGCTCCCCCGTTCCAGCAGAAAATCTTCAGTCCCAACCACAATGAGAATCTTTATATTAGCAACGTCTGCAATTATCTGCTTTTGGTCTCATGAGCTCAACAGGCAGCACAATGTTCAGGAAGTGAAACACTGGAGTCACATTTCTTAACTATGTTACCTAGAAATACCCCTTCCTTTTAATCATTGTGTGAACAGATGAAAATGAGGCCCATACTGCAATTTCCTCCACTAAGAGCGATTTCTATTTCCATCCAGGCGACAAGCGTGGCTGTCTGGCTCTCTCCCCTCAGCTTAATGCTGAATGACAGATAGTAAAAGCGAAGGAATCCTGAAGAGTCAATTTGAAGCTGGAGTGGCATTTCAAAACCCTGCTGCTAAAATGTTAGAGAGAGGAAAAGGAGGGAAAAAAAATGTTCAATCAGACGCCAAACTCGGCACTGGGAGCTCTTCCCTGCGAGAAGCAAGCGGCTTTCTCTAAGATGGTGTTCAGAGGCTGAAAATGATGATATGCCTCTCTGAACGGCTGTTGAATGAGACCGCCACTGGCACCTTTATCAGATTGTTCACAGTGATTGAATTTGAATAATGTGTGGATGTGAGGCTGCATTTGCACACTTTATTCATTCACCCGTGTAGAAGAAAGGATTTGTGTGCCTATGCATATAAATATCTGTGAATATGGAGACACACCGTGTGTAGTTTATGTTAAACAGGCACTGAATTCAGTTCAGTTCAGTTTTTTGAGGTTTCCCACACAAACATCGGATTTTGTAATAGTTGGTCTTATCTCGTACTTTTTACTTTGACGTGATAAAATGACTACATTTAAAACGTGTGTGTTAAAAGAAGGCACACCTCCATATTTTGAAAGTTTTAAGAGACAATTTTGTGCTTTTTAGTGTGATGCCACCAGTACAGGGGCAGCCAAACTGGGAAAGGGCTGCTGTGGATTTGTGGCTTAAAGGCA
>CAAE01015007.1:1797331-1841917 GCA_000180735.1 Tetraodon nigroviridis | reverse complement strand
CACCCTGAGCGCTGTGGGCAGCACAGGAAATCTCCCCACCCCCCCCCCCCCCCCCGACAACCTCCAGCATTCCCCTCCTCTGAGCTGTTGCAGCGCACCATGGCTGTCCTGGGCTGTGTCTGCAGCAGCAGTGGACTGTGACAATCAAAACCCTCACCCACTCCCTACCACCACAACTTACAAAAGATCGTAGCAAATTAAAAATATATATGTGTGTGTGTGTGTGTGTGTGTGTGTGTGGAAAAAAAAAAGTGACTGTTAGTGTACATGAGCGTACCTAACTTGCACTTCAAACAGACAAAAAACTGCTGCTGGTTGTGTAATCCTGCTGCACTGGAATTTCTGTGGCGTGCACATACACAACCACACACACACACACACAGACACACACACACGTGAGCATGCAGAAATACACACATGCGCACACTTTGATTTTCCAAACCAAAACACATGTGGAGGGTAATACGATTACATGCTTCCCTGACAAGAAAACACATCCTAGCTCAGCTAAAACAGCCGGGGAGAGACAGGCAAAGAGTGAGAAAAAACATCTCTTCTACACATCAGCAAACGGAAAAATAAACACAGCAGCAAGGTCAAACAGCAATTTGTCACCTAGATTAAACAGATCGCGCCGGCTAGCAAACATCTAGCAGTCGTAAAGAAAAGGCTCTGGTCATATTATCCCATCTGCCATCCAAACTGGTTCTGTCAGCCTTTGACTCACATTATTTATGAGGCAAAGAGACAAACTATTGACCTCGGCGCTTTTCTCCGTAGCATCAGCTGACTCTGACAAGGACGCTCGAGGGAAGAGCGCAAGATGGCAGAGCCAGAGAGTACGGGGGGAAAGTGAAGAGGGGGGTTGTGGGGCTTCAGCACACTGGCAGCATGAGAATGCTAATGGAGCAGACTTTGATGTGAGCTCACATCTTCACTTCTGCCCATGACGTCGCTGCAGCCAAAAGGCCTAAAAAGAAAAACCCTCAAATGTATTCAGGCTAAATTAGCCTTCATGTTTCTCCGTACTTTTTGAAATGTAACTCACAAGAAGTGTGAGTATCATCATTAATGAGTATTTGCTAGGATAAAATATGATACCTGAATCAGTGTTTAAAACAAAACCGCGTGTCGTCGTTTAGGGACGCTTGGGGCACACAGTTTAGGGGCACAGGCACTACATTATCAATCAAAAATTTCAGGGGAAAGGCTGTCTCCACGGCAACCAAGCAACAACCATCAATTAGCAAAGTGAATTTACTGCTGTCAAGTACCAGCAAAACTTTAATAAGGCAAAATATTGGTGCACTTGTGGGGGAAGAAAGGGCAACATTTGTTTTACTCTGCAATTTTCCTGCATTACAACATGTTTTTTTTTTTTTTTCCTTGTAAAGCTCTGCTGTTGAGCGCCCCCCCAAAAAACACATTTCACAACCTGCGATCGAAGCCGCAATCTTAGTGCATAACCTGCAAAGCGTGACATGAGAACAGAACTGGAAAAGGAAAATGAAAACTCCAACGTACACAGCAGTGATTGATTAGGCTATCATCTGCTACTTATCAAGTGCACGGAAAACTCTATTAGGCCGCTGCGCAAAATGTGTCAAGTCAACACAACATTTCATGTTTATGCTTTTAATTACGGTTTCACACACACGGAGCCAGCAAACCATCGCGCCTTTCAGGCGTGGACCTTTACTGAGCTCGATCAATACTGATGACATAACAGTTTCAGACCCTGACAAGTACATCCAAAACCCTGAATTCATTTATCGTTTCATTTTGTATTTAATACATTCAGACTGACAGACTTGCTTACTGAGATGAGTCTCTAAAGTGCAGTCAAATTTACAGAAACCCATCTGGAGGTGTGTTTGTGGTAAATGATCCCTAAACATTTCTTTCAATGCAACAAAGCCTGCTTAGCAACATGTGTTTGTGGTAGGTAACCGACCACCCGGATCATTTCTAAGTGAGGATTATCAGTCAAACAGACACGAGCTCGACCGCTAAAACCACAAACCCACATCACCAGCATGTTTCTGCAAAGCGTTCCGATACTAAATGAATTCTGACAGAGCTCCAGCCTGGGGGAGATAAAAGGAACAACGACAGGAATGGTAACATTCAAGGCGTCACAGCGGCGAAAGAGGTGCGACAATGACCTGATTATGATAAAGATATCCCAGAGCGCCAAGGCCACAAGTGAGCATCAAGATGAAGCCTTCAATTACCCAGAATCCAACACTCAGCGTGTTGTGCTGAGTTAGTCACAGCAGATGGAACGTTAAAATCACTGATGTCACGCTGTCTCCCTGGTGGTCTGGTGAGGATCTGGCGCTCTCACCGCCGCCGGCTGGTTTGGATTCCCAGTCAAAGAAGAAACTTTTCTTTCAGAAGATTTGTTCCTGTTGTGCACATGGACGTTTGTGCTTCCTGAGTTATAATAATAATAATAGTAATAATAGTAGGTAATAATAGTATTGGCTAACTTTGGCTTCTCCGTGCTTACTGCACATGTTCTCAGGACTCACTGCAGCAGGAGCTGCTTCTACCTTCAAGTACTCTGACCCTCTTTTATTTTCTGTGTTTAAACCTTACCCTAATTTAGGAGCTCAAACAGTCCCTAAAATGGTGTCGCCATTGCTAAAATCAAGCTAGTTTCTGCGCCGCAAACACACCAAGAGCTCGTCTTGTGAATCAGGGCCTTATTTCTGCACAACACCCCAGCAAATTCTAATCATTTGCAGCAGTAACAACTGCACAGAGTGTGTGTCATGCCTCACACCAACCACAACATTCCAGTGTAATGTCCTCCTAACTAGCCTTCGTCCAAACTTATTTCAGCGTTAAACAATAAACACATAATTATAAAGCACTGACAGAGGCTTGATTGTCCTCAGAGTGCCTTCTCACCTTTATTATGATGCTTCTCATTGTTTCCATTATTACCATCACTACATCTGCGTATTTCCTTGGCTCACCGTGTTCTCTCTGCCGATATTACTATACAGGGGCCATTCTGTGTTATGGCTCTCCAAGCTCGGGCTTGATGGCGCCAGTGTTGTCCCTGCATGGCCTGCTTTCAAATTAAAGTCTGATTACCAGCAGCACAAGCAGGTACACCCAGGGATGTTTGTCTGTCTGGAGACTGCAGGGATCCACGTCGCACAGGCTCTCCAGCTTCAGTCTGCGTCCGATGTGGACCATTACATAGTAGCAGCGACAAGGACACAACTCATTTCAACGTATGTGAAGTCTGAAGCTCCAGAGTTTGATAAATGATGGTACTGTGCTGCCTGTGTTACCTCATTACCTCTTACTTTTCACTGTTAATCTGTGAACTTGCTTCAGACGTGAGCTAAACGCTGCTTTTTTCTCACTAGCAGGAACGCTAGCAGTCAGGGGGTAAAGGGTAGTGGTTCCTGACGAATATTGTCTTAAATATAGTCTTAACTGCATATAATCAGCTAATCTTGTAGTAGAACAGGGGCGTCATTGAGTTGTGTTTTTTTTCTTCGGTCCAATTCTTAGAATTCAATGACTAATTTCAAACTGAAACAATGGCTGGCCTCCTTAGCACATTAGCATCATGTAATCTGGCCTCAGTGAGCAGCTGAATGAGGTTAACTTGCTTGTTTAGTGGTGCAACAATATCCATAGTCAATGCCACAAGTAATGTCGGTAACAGACCGCCTTTCCCACAAGTCTCGACTTTGCCAGGGAAGATAAACTTATTAGGAACGATTTATCCATTGAAGTGTCTCTCATGTTACCTTCTAGACTTAGCAGAAAGCCTAGCCGTAGTGTGCGATGGAGTCAGATAAGCGTGCTACACCCTTGTGAGCCAAATGAGAAAGGATCGGCACTGTTCGTTTTTCTACTAGCAACGCTGCGACACAGCAAGAGAGAATCAGCAGTTCAACATGTTTGAATAAATGTCTTCAGGCACCTCGTCTCTATTGAAGCCGAGCTCACACGCTCTCGGCGCAGGATTGCTTTCTATTCAGATTCACTCAGAATCACCATTAACAAAGACTCCATTACTGGCTCTGCCGTGGAAGAGAAATCCGTTCAAAGCTCTTCCCCATCCCTTTACCGTGAGCTACAAGAGCATCAGCACTGAGCTGAAGCGGTGTGTGTGCATGCGTGTGCGTGCGAGAGCCTTGCTACAGTCAGGATGTCTGCTTTTAGCCAGCCCGTGTCGGCTGATTAACTCTGACAGGCTGCCTCTCAGACCCTCCACAAGCGCGGGTGAGTAAAGAAAGCAGGCGTTTCCACCACAGCAGAGGCCACATCTTGTTTAACGTTTGCGCCGTCTCTGAAATCACTCGCACAGCCGCTTCCATCTTTGTTTTTGTGTTCCCTAACACAACTCGTTCGGCGCCCAGCTAGAGTGCAACCTGATGCATCAGTCGACTGTTTGTAATTCTTGCAGAGCTGAGCTGGAAAGCTGGACAGAACTGACAAATCCAGCAATGGCTTTACGTGCTGGAAGACCCGGCCTCTCTGGGGTGTTTTCCAAAGAGAGATGAGTCTGGGAGCGGACGTTTCATGCATAAAGCATAAAGAATTAGCTGCTTCAATGAGAACCATGTGCCGCGTTTATTATTAAAGGACTGACAGAACTCTGTAAGAATCGCCCGGCTTGTTTCTGCATCGGGCTAATTATCTGATGTCAGTGAGAGTGAACTCATTAAAGAGCTGTAAAAGAGCTCTGGTGTTTCCTGGAAATCTCAGCACACAGCCAGTGGTTTTTTTTTTCCCTGTAAATCCTTCCATATAATGTTCATAAAGAGCAAAAACAATGTTTGAACCTCCCACTGAGACGGCCTTTTAGCAGTTTGGAAACAGTATTCAACAAGCATTTCATCAATGTTTCCAACGAGATTTCACAGCAACAAGTGGGAACAAACTCAAGGCCGATGTCTGAGGCTGCGTGAAACAGGGCACGCCACCACGGCGCGCCATTATCGTGGCAAAATCTCTGTCTGAAATGAACTCATAAATACAACAACAGCGAGCAAAAGAGAGCTAAACTCTGGAATTCAGTCAAGTGCCACACGAGGATCCAATTAGATTAAAGGCTTCCCGCAGCCAGCTGCTGAAGCCAGTTCTGCAGACACAATTATTGGAAAGAGGTCAGCGCGAGTCCACCAATCTCAGCCATTCCAACAATAAAACGCGACGGCACCTTTCCAAAGGCAACTCTGGAGTATGAAAATGGTGACAGTACCAATAATGGAGGAGCCCAAGAGCTTGAACCTGCTGCTGTTGTGGACCACGAAGCCACTCCTGCAGCTAGGACATCTCAGCTCCGGTTGTGAAGGGACCCTGACACTCCAGTTAGGTCAGAAAACTCTAGCGCCACAGCACACAAACATGCAGGAACCCTAAATATTTCAAATGATGCAGGGCTCCACCTCCGCCTGGATCCGTGCTGGATCTTTGATGATAAGAGACGAAAAAGCGTCTGGCCTTGGTTTTAACATTCCTGCCTGCAGCTTCAGAGGCTGCGAGAGGCCTCCAGAGTTATGTGACCCTCAGTTACATTTATCAGCTTCAGAGCTGATAAGGATAATGCCACAGGCTACAAAAAAAAAATGACTGGCAGCTACTAGAAACACAAGCTTGTCCAACCTGTCATAAAACAGGGCTTTTAGCAGGGAGGGAGAAGATAGAGAGTTTCAAAGCCAAAGTACTGGCTGCTTTGGAGCGCTGCTCTGTTTCTGACAGCAAAGAACAACAGCTAAACGCTCTCTCCCTAAGTGCTATTGCTAGTTCATTGATTGAACCACTGACTTACTAATTAATTGTACTTCTGGATGGATTTACTTGCGGTCACATGTCAACAGACCTCCAAGCACCAACCACCTCGTCTGGTGTAGCTCACTCCGTCTGTTATGCTGTCAAACGCCAAGAAGAGCGATTCACACACACCTAGTTGTGTGCACGGGGTGTTTAGTGGGAAAGGGAGAAGGGATAGGGGCATTCCGCCCCCCCCCCCCCCCGCCCTGTCTTGGCAAGCGGGAAGGGGAAATATGATTATCCAGTAGGGGAATTGTTTCATCAACACCTGGAGCAGATAAATGAAAATAGGAGGATTTATGTACTGAGAACAAGCTTACTTCTGCTGCCAGGAAGCAATTAAGCAGGAAGCTGCAAAAACTAACCCCCTCCGCACACACACATATACACACACACATGCTTGTACTGCATACGGGGAATTAATAACTAGCCTTGGGGAAGGCCGAGTAAAAGACAGGGGAGGTATTTATTCCTGCGAAGTGTCCCATTAACAGCTGATAACAACAAGTGTGTATGGTCTGGAGGCCTAGGTTGACTCCTGCTGACTGCTTTCTTATCTTTGCACCATCAGGCAATAAATACAGCTTCTAAGACAGAAGGGATGTAAATGTTACGAAACTTTTTTTTTTTAATGGTAAAGGAAAATGTCTGGATACCTTACACATTAAAATTGGATTTTTTTTTTTTTTTTTAATTTTTTTTTAGCTTTGCTAAAAGTGCCGTTCTCTGTTTGCAGAATTTACTGACTGCTTACAACCACTAAGACATCAGCAGCAGATCTGTGCATATATTATCTATAAGGCAAGAAAAAGTAGCCAGATGACAGGGATTAATGGAGACGGAGGCCGGAAGAGACAGCCTGTGATGGCAGCCGACTTCGGCACTTCTGTTAACGCGTCTCGTCGCAGATGACAGAGTTTGTCTCATCCTCGCAGGATTCTCTGCAGCACCGACTTCAGATAGATCCCGTCTTTTTAGGATGCAGCTGTTTGGATCTGCAACAAGGACTACGGACACGCGGATGTGAGTCAGACAAGATTAGGCTTTTGCTTTACTTTTCCACTGAACCTCTGAATACGATCAGTCATCTGAGAACACTAAGTAGCAATTACATTTTCTGTATTTAATATACAGTAATATGACAACTTCTTCATGCAAATTATCCAATCATGGAAATAAATGTGGCTGGGGGGGGGGGGGGGGGGAACTGAAGTGATTAACTTCAGCCTAGCTGTTTCAGGTAGATTTGCAGGGTGCCTAAATATATTTTTCACATAAATAAATGTAATTTTACAGAGAATTAAAAAGCTTTATGTGACCCTCTTCTTACAAATAGTTGTACTTTTATATCATGGATTTATCATTCATCTAAAGTTCAAGTTCCAAAATGACATTGAGAGCCAAGATAAGACCAAAACATACAAATTCAACCTCAGCTACTTCAAATTTGTAGAATCGTACTATTGTTATCACGGTTCAATTCCACAAAGCAGAAATGGAAGGTCTGCAAGTTGCTCTGTTACAACATGAACCCAGACTGAGTGTGTTAGCCTGATCCGGAGTCGTCTGGCAGATGTCACCCAGAAAAAAATATGAGCAGCAGTGGCAGTGATCAGGAGAGAGAAATTCCAGATTGCATAACTACTCTCTTATCTAAGCTCCATTATCTTGGCTTCAGTTAGCTCTACGGTTGCCAAAGCTATCACATTAAAAAAAAAATGTGAGTCCTTATTTGGCTTTGCCTTCACCCGCCACATAAAACCCGAAGAAAAGGCTAAACGCTCCAAATACAATTAACGCAGTGACAAACAATGAAGCTGTAATAAACTGAGCTAAAACATCTTCGGATCTCCAGACTGGGAGCCGGGTGCTGAGCAATTATTGCTGGCGTTACTTAGCCTGTAAAGACTATTCCCCTCAGAGCTGGTGTTGGTAGCGAGTGTCGCTAACAGAAGGCCGTGTCAACAACTGTTAACGCTAATTGCTTTCACACTAAGAGCTATCTATTAGGAAAACATGCAGCAGGACTGGGCAATGTCAGGACTGCTGAAGATTTATGCCTTCAAAAGGCAGGCGCTCCTGAAATTCCTGCCCACATGGGCGGAACACTCGTACGGGCAAACGTATCATGTTAAATTTGCCTTGGCCTGCACAGGCTACAGTGTCCAAACTCTAGAAAAGAGGCAAATGTTGCATCCTGGAGTGTCTCAGATGTTCTTTAGTGTTAAATTCGAGTGACCGACTTTGTAAAACAACATGTATGCGGCGCTGGGATGATTGCTGAAAAGGCAGCAAATGATCCAATTAGCAGATCTCTGTGGGAACGCTGAATAATCCGAGCATGAATAAGCAATTCTGTACACCCTGTGTGACAAAAACAGCATTTAAACAATCCAGACTGTGTATTTCACTGCTTCGTTTGTAGCAATTTAGTTGATTTTTGTGCTTGAACCACTGTTTTTAGTGTTGTATCACATTTTATTTTATTTTTTTTAGGTTAAATAGTTTACTGCAATTGCCACCTAATGTCCTGATAATTGCTGTAGCACCTAACATCAAGTCCGTTTAACTGATTTCATTAAAAATCTGAACATGTTTTCAATAGGTAAGTGTGCAGGGTTGATCAAAACACTTTCAGATTCTGTGTCATTTCCCTTTTTTGCCAATCAAATAACAAAGCAATGAGCAGAGGCTGAGTATTTCTCACAATAGCCGCCCGGCTCAAGCCTTCTCTGACTGGGAAAATAATTAGGCAAAGTGCACGCAGCTTTATTGTGAGGCGTTCACCCCTGCTCGAGTGGAGAATTGTTACAAGCAGAGTTTTCACCTTCCCTAACACATACGTGACTCAATAGGACCAGTCAATGGACCTTTGCATTAAATGAGTCCTGCAAGGCTGGAAAAAATGACCCAGGCTCAAACGCCTGGAAAAGGTTTTGGAGAGATGTGAAGGCTGAAGGAAGCCAGGCATTCAGAGCTCGCTGTCAGTGAAGGATGCATTTGAAAAGGAGAGCAGCCATTACTTAATGAGCCACTTAAAGGGTGCCCTCTCTATTTAGGTTTCCTTATTTTTATTGTAAATCCTTCACAGGCTTCGTCTGCGGCCCAGAGCGCCAGTATTCATTCACCAAAATCAAAGGGCTGGAAAAAAGCCTCAACGCACGACAAGAATGGTAGCTGATTCCAAAGATGATCGGTTTTTAAACTGCTTGTGTGAAATATCCTTTTGTTAAATGTGTTTAGAAACACACTCTGTAATCCAGAGTCTGTAGAAGCGCGGACGAGTCAGCGGCGGCGTGATTACCGCAGAGAAACGACGAAGAGCGGAGACGGCATCTTAACGACAGCGTAATTACATCCTGTCATTCAGAGCAATGAAAACACGGAAGCAGGAGGATGAGAGAAACAGATATACGTGTCACACGTGTTCCTAAGCGCCACATGCACGTGTTAGCGTTAGCGTCTATACAGCCGTTCTAATACTGTTAAGATGATCTCAATAAGCTCTAGAAATGGGTTAAGATTAGTTAGATGCTGCTTGTTGATCCTGCTTTTACATCTAGATGTCAACACGATTTAGTCATGTGACACTTTCTCACAGATGAAGCAACGCAAATTCTCAGGTGGCTAGAGGACGTAACCGCAGATCAGAGAGAACGGTCATAATACAGAGATACCATTACCGACAGGATGGAGAGCAACGGTGAGAGGAGGCAAGTCTGCTCCTCGCCCTGAGAAACACTATCTCCTCCTCCAGTTGGAGCTTGCGCCGCAGCCGTGTCTGCACTTGTGTCGCACATTCACGCAGCCGATCATGTGAAACCATCTCATCTGGCAGCATCAAAGGCGCCAGAACCGTATTTCTCGAATGAAGACTTTGCTGTTTTTCATTTTTATGCACTTGAAAGACAGTGAAGCAAACAGACAGTAAACCTTTATTGGTTTAAACGCTAGCTGTTAACGTGACCGTGACAGCTCTCCCTCAGTCACACACTGTTTTCATTATGAGCGTAGATCACGCAGGTAAATGCAAAGAGACGTAATGTTCTGATTAAAATGTCATCGCTCAACAGTCACCTGCACAAAGCAGAGCTAAAAAGGAGAACGTGGTGCTGCAGCGGAACAGCTTTACTCTACTTTAGGAGGAAAACTCTCTTCTTGGCTTTACGGCCTCCATGAAAAACAAAAACACATATTTCTGCCTGGAATGTTGCTGGCGTCTCTCCAGGCACCAGCTGGGAAAATATGAGTGGGGAAAGTGGTGAAGCGACTCCCAGGCTGCGTTTACGGAGCGTCATGTTTGGAAATTTCTGATGGATTAAGAGTGGGAACTCCAGAGCTCAAGGGCAGCTTCTGGAAACGCCAAGCCTGTTTCTGCCTGACCTTTACTGTTGTAATATCACCAAATCAGCCGGACATGCAGTAAATCTCCATTTAAGGGAATTTTAAAACTCACGCTGTGGAATGAAAAAGCCAAACAAATCTGGAAATTGACATGAAAGCAGATGAACAGAGGGATTGTGGATTAATAACAGGGGATTTGCCACTCTGACATCACTCACACAGCAAATGGAGCGAATCAAACGTCTTATTAATGCTGCGACAGATGGATAATTGTGTCACTTTGCCATCCGTTCACTGGTTCGATGGGATTAAGCCACTGGAGGTAATTGTTTTACAGCACGTTTGTCAGGTGAAAATCTGGATTTGGAATTTTTAAAATCAGACAATTCCAGAGGTTCTGACAACCAGAAGCTGAGCGCGCTCCAACATCTGCAAAGGTGTGTTTGGAAAGTCCATTTATGCCAATAACTAAGAGGCAGTAACGGAAGGGGGGATTCCAAACCTATGATCGTAATCAAACACAAGCTGTGGCTACAAATTGCCTTGGCCGTAGTGGGCCAGGTTTCGGGAGCAAGCGCGTTTAGGGCGCAGCTTAGGCCTTCTTGATCCCATCAGCATGGAGCTGCGATGTCAACGGCACAGAGCAGCTGATTGTGATTAAAAACCGAAAAAGGCTGAAAACGCTGAGCGGCAGCGTCAGTCAGCCCAAAGGTGACGGGGAATTTGGGAAACATGAAGTGCTGGAAAGGGATTAGCTGCGGATTAAAAGCAACAACACAGAGGAAATATTAGCGTGTTAGCCATGTAGGCTAGAGGATGGGACACCTACACTGGCGGAATGCTAATAAGACACTTGCCTGCCTGCACGCCACCATGCTCAGTAACCTAAAACGGGGTTGAGCGAGGCCAACCAGAGCACGACGCAAGAGGTCAAGGCCTTTTCCTGGCCCACGCCACCATGTCCTCTTCCTAATCGATGAGCAATAAGCATAGGTGAATGGGCGTAAGTGTTCTGAACACACACATTATACGCATACATGGTACAAAACACACAGTTACTGTGGTCACTTACAGGAAATGAAACGTGCAGGCAGCCGGTAAATCGCAGGACAAAGCACAGCAAAACAACATGTGTGCCCACCCCCTCATCTATTTGTACCAGATCCTCCAACGTTCATTTAATAAGCGCAGGCCATTTGCATGCAAATCACACCAATTACCAGCCAGTATCGGGCATGTGAGTATCAGCGCACACAGAGCTGTATCATGGCTCATTTGCTCAGCCGTCAAACAGAAGCTCCTGTGTGGACCTCGTCTCCCTCCGCTCTCCTTCACTGAGGATTTAACGCTTCAGAAGAAGAGAACTATTACTCCTCCTCTAAAACAGAAATTGGGTAATTGTCTAAATTGTCTTCCCCGACACAAATAGGTGGGATTTCACTGACAGAGAGCGTTGGAGTGCAGCCGTTTTGGTTGACAAACGCAAAAAGATCGCCGCGTCGTTCCTACGAGTCAGGAGGCCAGAGCGGGGGCCCGTGACGTCCACCGTGTCTCGCTGTCTCACACACACGAACCATCCATGAAGACCATGAGTGTGTGAGAACAGTTGTTCTAGTGCAGCATTTATAGTCCCATCCCTAAAATTGCACATTGGTTTTACATTTTTACTCCACAGTGAACACTTAATCAGCGTTTCCCCCCAGAAAAGAGGGAATTGCTGTCATGCTCCTGACAGCAACACAACTGGTCCTAATGGACGGGGTGTGCGCACACTTCTCTTCCCAATCCTCTCCGAGCACCATCGAGGGTTCAACTAAGTGGAATAGTACCATGTCGCTCTGACCCGGGCAGGTAAATGCTGTTAACACGTGACCGTTTGGCCTCCATTGTGCCTATGAGATTAGCCTGACTGGTTTCGATGGCGGATGGCTGTTTTTGCTGCAGAACCTGCTTTCAACCATTATTGTGACTAAGCGCAGCGTAGGAGGCACGAGCCAATCATGACTGATTAATACCGCTGCTGAGCCTGCATGGGGGGCGGTTGCTGAAAGGAGGCGGCCTGGGTAACGATCCAGTTTCCAATGAGATCGTCACCCCTTGCCCCCCCTAAAAAAAACCACAGACCTCAGCGGCGTGCTGCACGGCGGTGGCGTTTATGGACACTTTTAAATGCAGAAGCATCCTCTTTCTGAGCTCTAAAAACAGGAAGTCCCAGAGGAACCATGTTTTATTTGTCGTTTGGAGGGTAATGAAATGTAGATAAGAGGGTGTCACTAGAGAAGGGCTTTCCTGACATCACTCCACCGACATCAGACCTGCCACAGGAGCTGAGGTATCAGCACGTGTTCTTTCAGTCTCTGACAGGTTAACGGCGCAAACAGCAGTTTATCAGAGAGCAAAATGTCAACGGCGACTGTGACACAGCAGCACCTGGCTGGGTTTCCTCAAAGGGCCGAACGCCACCATTGGTTCCTGGAAGATCTGAACGCCACAGCCTTGCACTTGTAATACACTCTGCAATACACAGCCGAGTGCTGCAGCGGATCTCCAGACACTCTCACATCAAGGACTCAACACACACACACACACACACACACACACACACACACCAGAAACAGGAAGCTGTCAACATGCAGAACCACATCACAGGTTTGACCATGGACATGATCTCTGAACAAGTCTTTGATCAGATATTTTTGTTCCAGGAAAGCCCTCATTGACTGACTGACTGACTGACTGACTGACTGACTGACTGAAGGAGGACTTTCAACAGCACTTGAACGCAGCACACTCAGATATACAGTATATAAGCTTTGTGAACAGGTAAAGATCCAGCTCCTCCTCACCTCCAGACGATCCAGGCTGGTGAAACTGGTAATAGCAAATCCATCAATGATGTCCTCCTCCTGCGAGCTGGACTCCCGTCTCTTCCGTCGGGGGGGACGCGGAGCTCTGGCGGCGGCGGCGGGGCGCGGCGCCTTTTTACCGGGCAGGGAGGCGGCGTCCCTCCCCGGACTGTGTCCCTCCCTGTCGGAGCAGGAGGAGTTGGGGTCGGGGCTGCGGACGTCTCTGCCTCCTGCCTCACGCAACCTCCGCACCCGCTCCCGCTTGGACCGGCATCTCCGACCTTGCTTCACTTTCGCATCCATGATGTCTTGCAGTGTCAAAATTTAGGTTTGTAACACAAAAAAAGGGAATAAAAATAACTCCACACGGTGGGTGCACTGATGGGCGCTCGCCGCACCGCGCAATAACAGATAACGCGCGCGCGCGCACGCACACACAGTGGACCAGGGAGAATGACAGGCTGCGCTATAAGGCGATAGCACTGTGTGCGCGTAAATACCAACGCAAATACAGCCTTAAAACACTCAATGACCTTGAGTACAAACCTCTCCAGTCTCCACCGCGATAAGCAAATGTTCAAGTATCCCACTCAGGCGGCGGAGAGCGGATCCACACGCAGGGATCGGTCACGAATCCGCGCCGTGTCGACGCGGTTCCCGTTAAAGCAGGTGCAAAACGAGCAAATAGTTGCAGAAAAACGCATTACAGGCGCTTCGCAACTTTTGTTGCATCGCAATAATAAACACGCAGCGTTGCAGCCGGAGCCCGCAGCTCACCGCAGCCGGCGCACAGCAATCATGTCGCTGCCCGCTGTTGTTTTCCACCAGCCCGATCCATGATCCGAGGGTGTCAAACCAAAGAACCCGGAGAACTATCCGTCCGAGGAGACGCGGCGACTGGCGATAAAGTGTCGACTGCGGCGGTCGGAGGAGTGTGTAATCCCGTCCGAGTTTTAAGCCATAATTCCAGAGCCGCGCGCTTCAGGGGTCAGGGAAGTCTACTTGTGCGCAATATTTCCCTAAAGGATCCGAAGCAGCCCGACAGGACAAGCATCCAGTGTGAAACCAAACTCCATGAGGCGGCGAAGCGAAGCGGTCTATTCCAGTTTAGATCATGTTGAGTTTGCCCATAAATCCACTCGAACAGCGTCCCTTCGGCTGCTCGCCCGATCCGCGCTTCGTGCTATTTTCTGTTCGCATAAGAAGGCTTTGATAAGTGTCCTTAAAGCGACAGGAGTGATTAAAATCTCCTCTCCCTCCCTCTAATTCCCCTTCATCCGAAATTAAGACAGAGCCGAGCTCCACAGAGCAAACATCACTGACGTATTTCCGCCACCTCTGGTTTACAGTGCGCCAGGCAGGCTGGGGGTGGCGAGGACTCGCTCCTCGCTGTTTGACACACTTTGTCACGCACTGTTTTAGTCTGCTGTGACATCATGCACACGACTGGCATTTTGGTCACACACACACACACTCACAGAGACGCGCGCACACGCTCGCCGTTGGAATTTGACAACTTCTCCATTGTGTGGTCGCCTCTTCCCCCGTCATGTGAGCTCACTTGCTTAAACACAAAGAGGAACCTCATATTTCCTTCTCCCACCACGCAGAACCTTTGTGAAATTCATGGTTCCACACTTTCTGCACAGACTTGCTCATCTGTGTCCCGAACCCTGGGGTGGGGACTCCCCTCCCAGTGGTCCTACTGGGAGTTTCATGGAATCCCCTGGAGACCAATACACACCTCTACTGCTCTGCCTTATATCCCAGCAAAAAAAACATCATATTCCAATTACACAATTAAAAACATGCTAATTTACTGTATTAAAAATGTCCCAACTGGAAAAGTAACCCCATCATCTCTACCACTTCAGCTCTGTTATCAAGATACATTCATCTAGCAGGCTCACATGGCCTAAGCGAAGAGCCAATGGCTGTTTGGTGTATCGTGACTCGTCGAAGGACCTCGAGGCCACTGTTGATGCCTTCTGTAGTAAAACATGATTCAAAGGTGCCATTAAAGCGGCTGGAAACATGGCTGCCGGTCATGTGTGTGCTTTGAACATATTGGCTGTTTGCAGCTCAGATGTGCAGACGGAAAATCAGTGTTGATAATCTCGAAGGAAAGATTTAATTATCAAAGGCTTTCTGGTGATTACATCACGCGCACATTCACACTGGAGAAAAGCACAGATGTGACATTAGATCAGCATATTTATGTATCCGAGGCATTAAAACTGCGGGAGCTGGGCTCTAATATTTCGTTTGGGAAGTTGAATTCCGTTAACCTTCTCCTTTAATAGAAACAATCGTGCAAAGCGTGGAAATGTAAAAACTCTCTTTATGTAAATGGGGGCGGCTGCAGGGACAACCAGCAGGTGATCAAAGCAGAGTCCAATTGAAGAACACTTCCTTCAAACTCCGCTGTGCCGGGTCGCTGGGTGGAATCCACGCAGATATCAAAGACGCTCCCGGCGGAGTGTAACTACATGTTACATTTACATTTCAGCGTTTGTCCAGATGGACAGACCTAAGCGCCCTCGCGAACAGCCAGCGCATTCTTCCACGCCGCTATGTTGCTTTGGAGGACAATAAACACACGAGCAGCACATCAGTCTTTAAACAAATGGACCCTGTGGGAGCTGGAGACACTATCGTCTCCAGGTTGCTTTAACCTCTGGAACCCGTGAAAATACCCTCTCTGTTTGAGCAGCTTTGCAGGAGCTAATTCAGTAAGGAGATTAAAAATGGGGGGGGGGGGGACAGGTATGGCGAGAGGGCCGTGGAGGAGAGGGAAGAGATTACTGCTGTTTCTTCCATGCTACTATTTGCTGTGAGCTTAATCCATGGCTCCAGACTCTGAGCTCCCGCATCGTCGTCATTCAGACGCTTGTCTCTTTGAAATGTTCAGCCCAGGTTGTTCCTGGAGCTAAAAAGGAAGAGGCTGCTGCATTTTCTCTAGTGGTTAAACGACAGGATTGTTTTTGAGCTGCTGTGATAAACATCTACGGTATTCGATGCCACCTGGTTAAAGTGTTTGTTTTTTTGGTTTTTTTTCCCGTGCTGAGATAGCTCATACGTGGGCCTGGGAGATAAGACATCTGAGGCAGGTCCGCAGAAGAGGAGCCTTTCTCCTCCAGCTCACACTGAATCCTTTGTGAAGAAAAGAACTCCGCAAAAATCAATGAGCCCAGATTTCACGCCGGAACGTTAGACAGCTGTAAGGCACCGATTCCTGCACCGCTGCAAAAAAAATAAATTCAGCTGCCGTTACAACACAATTTGTGCACAGTCAGTAGATTAGAAGTACGTGGGATCGATGCACAAGCCGCCCTGCTGCTATTTTTCTGGGGTTTTAACGGTTTCAAAGACGGGGTTTAGGGATACGGGACGAGATGGGAACATGTTGGAAATTCTTTAAAGCACCACAGTAATCACTGATGCAAAAACCAGGGTGGAAGCCAGGCCTCATGCATATCCAGTCAGGCAAGTTACATAATCTGGCAGACAGTGAAAGCAGGTTTTAAAGTTACGGATTTTCCTCAGGTAGACGCAGAGGGACCATCGCGTAATAACAGTGGCCCGTCCTCCATCACTCCTCTCTCAAGCTGCCCCAGGCATTATTAAACGCTCACTGCAGTTCGGTCTGGAGGTTTTATTTCATTTTCTTTGACGAGCACGAAGGGCTGACCATATTCAAGTTGGTTTTTACAAATGGACTGTCACTAAATCTTGTGCTCTACATTAATTCTGCGCGCAGAGAAAAGCCCAGTCATCCATCAGACGTCAATTTGGATGATGTGCAAATGAAGACGGGACTGATGCTGCGCTCTCACGTTAACATTCTGGGTTGGAGTTATCTGTGCCAGAAGATAATGTTTAACAGTGTATTGTGAAAGAGAGTTTCCGGTATTTAGCAGCTACGCTGACCAGTCCTAAGACAAAGGGAGGCATCGTTTGGGAAGCCCACAGTAGGAAACTGGACACAAAGCAATCTGTAGTTTTTACGGCATTATGACGAGTGACATGTCCACCCTGGCTTCCCTGCAGCACTCTCTACCGCTGCTGTAACTGCAAAAAACAGAGCTGATTTCATCGTGAGATTAGCTTTTTGGTTAATTATCTCTATTAAATAATGCCTGATAAGTTGGAGGCAGGCAGCACCAGCAGCCTGCTGCGCTGACTCTGGCGTCGCCGGATTCTAATTGAGACATGTTGCGTTGCCGTCTTAGCTGTTGCTGAGGGATTACTCTGAGGGGAAACAGAAGTCGGTAGCTGTAGGCCTATAGGGCTATCGGCTGCCTCTGTGACAAATCAGAATATATCTATAATTCACCTGTTTGGTGGCGATTTACAGGCAGAGTCAACAGGAGGCCTGGGGCAAAGAGCTCGTTCCCTCTCAGGAAACTGTGGTTGGCTGCACAAATCTTAGCCAGGCCCTGCAAAGCAACGCATAAAAAATTAACCTGCTCACTCTGCAGACACAGTTTACACGTTCTTCCTGCCCCAAAGCCTCCTCACACACACACACACACACACTCCCTTCATCTGCTGCCTTATTCTGTCTTTTCAGCCTTTTGTCCTGACTCCCTCTCTATCTGGCGAGCATGTTATCTGCACAGCGTGTGTTGTTTGGATCCGTCAGAGGAGAAAGTGCTGAGTGTCTTTTCTTCAAAGACAACAGCTGCTGGTTTCATGTTGAGCACAGACGAGTATTTATAGTCGAAGCGTCCTGGAACGAGCAGATATTGCACATGTAATGTAAACACATAATGAATCCTTTCATGGCTGAAAGTCGGATGGAAGTCGCCGAGTGGAAACATGGAAGGCAACAATGGCTTTGGTGAGGACTCTGATAGCGAGCGCGGTGAGGTGTCAATAATTTAACAGAGTAGGCTGTAAATCTAAGTGCCTTTGGATATTTGCTACCTCTGGGGAACAAAGTTTAATCAAACAGAGAGACTAGCCTCTGAGCTGTGTGGGTGAGAAAGCTAAATCTATTGGCAGCCCTCAAAAAAAGGTTGTACAGTTTTTATTACAGGCATCATTCAAGGCCAAATTAGCTATCCGACCTGCTATTTTAGAGAAATAAATGGAACCGAGAGATTGATGTGGATAAATGCCACGTTAAATGTCATCATAAAAAGCTGTGTTTCGCTGAGTTACTGCAGGTCGGAGGGATACGTTCCTGTTACAATCCTCTTTTCCCCCTTTAAAAGATCCCTCGCTGAAGAATTCCCACTTTCCTTGTTTGGTTGCAGGCATTGCCCGACATTTTGAGAGAAAGGTTGTAATGGTTTTTATTGATCCTCGATGCCCAGCGTCCCCCTCGTGCCGAAGCAACAATGCCTTCTGCTCCTTCAAATAGCATCAGCAAATGTTGTGACAGCAGAGCTGTTGAGGAGACAAAGGTAGTCGATATTCCTCAACAACTGTGCTCCAGTTTCCAGCAGCTGGTGAAGGCCGTCGTCGAGGTTTCGGACTGATTCTACTTACTTCCTTACCTACTTACTTTTGTTGTAACCTGATTTTGTGATAAAGGCACAGGTGAAGAAAAAATTAGGATGTTTATTATGAAATCTAATTTAGCAGGCTTCACCCTGACTAGAGCCTAAAGATCATTTCATTAAACACTTTGGGTAATTAAAAGCCTGTTTGCTCAAAGGTCACTGCATGCCTTCAAGAAAAATTGAGCGGATTATATAAAGTAATTATTTTTAAAGTATAGTAGTAGCTAGGGAACTATACAAGTGGCCTGCAAAACTAGAATTTCCATGGCATTGCTGTGTGATTAGAGCTGGGACAATATGAGGCTCTGAGACAAGTGAGGAAGAAAGTTGAATTACTGAGAGATCGCCTTGAAAGGAACATCGAGAGACGCTGAAGAGCAGCCGGATCCAGCGCAGTGATCAGGTCTACCTGCACACGCAACTGTTTACAAGTGGCAGCTTTTCCAACCTGAGCAGTCGCATTGGCACAGAGGATACTATCTTACTGGCCTTTAACGGGCTGACATAAAATGACAAAACTGTCACACTAGAGGGCCGCCCGCACCCGGGACCTGCCTCGTTAGGAAAAGGGAAGCAGGGGACACCAAAGAAACAAACAGAAAGAGGGAGAGAGAGAGAGAGAGAGAGAAAGAGAGAGAGAGGCACTTCTTGCTTTCCAGATCTCCCACAGAATAATGAGCACAATGTTAACAGAAAGAGTAAACGCAGCAGGCAGGATAAACAGGCTGACAGCAGGCAGCAGCGAGGACATAGTACACATGTCTGGTTGATTGTACAGAATCTCTGTGGATGAGGAGCTGCTTAGAGAGGTTCACAACAGCACTCGGAGGGTTTTAAAGGCCATCATTGACCCTTGAAGCCTTCCCGCATGTTTACTTTTCCATTAGACAGCAATTCTAATAACATCAGCATCTGTGACCTTGTGCCTTTAATAATAATAATACAGCTAAATACCCAATGCTACAGCTAAATAACCAATGCTAAAGACAGAATAACCAATGCTACAGCTAAATAACCAATGCTAAAGCAGAATAACCAGTGCTACAGATAAATAACCAACATCAGGTCTAAAAAGCTCCTACTACGACCATAAAACCAACACTGGCTTCACTTGTGTCCATTATTGAGGCCAAGGTAAATACAACCTGAACATGTTCTTTAACACCTTTGTGGTTTGTTGAGGTGACTGTTGTCATGGAAGCACAACAATAATGATTTCACGCAGTTAATCGAGCTTCATTCACATACACATTTGCTACAGATAAAATATCCTCTTCAACAGTCAGTTTTTATTTAGGACACTTGTTGACATCTTGTTACAGTACATACGTTTTTAATAATAAATAGTAATTAAAAAAACATGCCAGCGAATTCATTCAGAGCTGCTGGTAAAGGTTATCTCCAGTATTAATACAGTCTGTACGTTCAAAGAGCAATGACGGGTCCTTGCTGAATAGCAAACGAGCAGAACGAATAAAACTGAATGACAGGCAGATTGAAAGTTAAAAGGCTGTAAAATGAGCATGTGTTCTCATAAAGGAGAGGGCTGTGAGCGGGGGTATAATATTCAGCTTCTTTTAACGCTCTCCTGGCTTTCACAAGCCTCTTGATTAGCAAACAGCATCAGCAGAGATAAAACACGCTCAAAGGCATGCGCTGGATTTGCATGTAAAGAGATTGCGAGCAGTTCCTGCACGCTTCAGATGAAACAGCATGATGCTTCAGATGCTAGTTGTTTTTTAGGTGAGTGATTCTACCTTGGAAATAGGTGAAAATACCATAAAAGACATAAGAATATCTGAAAAAAGACTCACTTTAACACTGGGCAAATGGAAATAATTTACTAAAAGAAAAAGCAAATTTCCCTAAATTGGTGAACGATTCTTGAACGTTTAAAGTAATAATCACAAAAGCCGACATGATGTTCCATGAATCTCACGTCACATTTAGGTAGAGTTGAGGTCGACGCCCCTGCAGAACACACGTTTACACGATGCCATATGAAGATGGTCTCAGAAAGAAAACAGTTTGCCACTTAAATCCAAATGTAATACCAACATCCGATTGCCGAAGCCTGCGGTTACCATGGTAATAGTTGGCCCTGCTACACAGTGGCCTGTTATTGCAGTTGCATATGGACTGAATCACATAAACAATGACATGGTGTAATAAACATGGAAAAAAATTGAGTCAGACTGCTGTCGGCATTCAGAGTTCCAACACGCCTGCGTGATCTCAGCTGGTTAGAATTTGGAGAATCTGGAGAATTTAGATAAAAACATTTACATCTGCATCTGAAATAAACGAATGACAGATGCAACATTAGCCGCAAGTGCAAAGTGAAAGTGTAAACAGTCAGGAATCAGTCAGCTGTGTTGCCTGGAAACTCCTGTCAGCTGTTTAGAGTCTGATGGCCTGTGGAGAAAAACTCCTAAAGTGTTTGTCTGCTGAGCATTTAAATTATTGTTCTGCTAAATTTCATTCATAATTTCAACTGTTGTGATTTTTATGTCGCATATTTGGTTCACACTCCAGAAGAAGTGTGGAGTTATTTTGTTAGCAGAAAAAAACAATTGAAGTCGGTATTTGAGAAACCCAAGTGTTTTTCTAAGCTTGAAAATTAAAGTAATCACACTATAAGGATTTGCAAAGCTGTTAATATACACCTCTCTGTAGGCTTTATGGCTTCGCAAAGACAAGAAGAGTGTAATAAAACAGGAGAGATGATTAAAACGGAGACGCTCTGCGGATAATGGAGGCTTTAGAAGTTGTGCTGATGCAACTCTGCCATTACATTAATGGGAGGAATTGTGTTTTGAGCTCAGCCTGAGTAATGACTTGGTTAAATATAATTTATGACCAAGATCATAAGTTATTCAGCCACTTGCTGATTAATTACACTGGCTTGAAATGTAATATTTCTGATTATGTGTAACAGTAGATTTCCAGCGTTACAGATGAAGGGGGGGGGGGCTACAGATAAGCAGCTTTCTTTTGTAAATTGATATGCATTTGAGCAAATGTGGAAAAAAGTGTTTATCCTCTTGCTTGATTTTGTAATGCTGAGGGATTTTCTTTTGCAATATGCAAGCATCCATTAAAAATCATTACTCTAAGGTCATCGTTTAATCCCCGCAAAAAGCAGCGGATAAACTGATTTTGTTCTAGTCTCATGTGTCCAATGTCTTTTTACTGGAAATGACTGGATCCCATTTTTGATTGTGGCATCTCGGCGCACTCGCGGCTTCTCTGCTCCAAAAACATATGAGCACGGATGTGCTCAACAGCTTTCATCAGCTCTCTGCACCTCTTTAAATCCGTTTTCTGCATCCGTGCAGACAGCCTGGTAAATATGTAGCGACTGAGCGGCAGCAAACTGCTGAGCTGACGATGCAGCTGAACAGAGAACGAGAAGAAACGGTGGATCCTTCCAGGGAGCTCCTCTTCTGTTGCGTTTACAGATCAGGACGGCGTGACGTGTCCTCATACCGTTCTGGATTACTGTGAACGGTAAGGCTGTGATCCTGGCAGGCTGGAAGTGGTCACAGTGTGCAATCTGTTTCTGGGATGGATGGAAATAAGCTTCATATTTAAAAGCGGAATACAGGTTGCAAAAGGAATAGCTAAGAGAAAAATATTGACAGTCTGTCTTCAGTTGAATCTCCCTTCATACTCTTAGATGCTGGTGCGTTTGTGTGCTCCCAGTTCAGCAACATGTTGAAACTTCCCTTGATAAAGGCCTGAAATAAAGAGGAAATGGAACTTGAAAGAGGATACAGATTTTCTTTTCTCACATTGTGAGCTCCAGAGTATCTGCATTACTAGCAAAGTGAGGATATTTTGGCTGGATCGTAGATCTTTGGAGGTCTGCTTGCGTATGTTTTGGATTTGTTACTCAGAAACCTGGAGGATTATGAAATCCTGCTGCATATTCTTCAGCAAACTACAATACTCTGCATGTTTGTTTTCAAAATTGATTTCTAGGATATTTTACAATTATTGCGTTATTGGTCGCACGGGCCCAGTCAGTTATTACATCTCAGTGAAAGTCTACTTTCTAAAATATCTGGTGTTGTGCTGTGATATTTGTGTGCATTTTCGAGGCTTCTTCCTCGAGGCTCATGTCCATCCGGACTCCATTTCTCCTCCTGCTCTTCACTGACTGTTCCTGCTGTGTTATCTCCCACCTGATCTGCTGCGAATCTCCAGCAGGAGGAAATGATAAAGGGAGGAGAAATCAAAGATTCTCTCTGGTGAGCTCCAGTGAGCTTCCCTAAGCTGAGCACCCTCCTCTCTCCTCCCCCCCCGAGGGAGCGCTCATATGTCCGGAATCCTGGCTAAACCTTGGCTCACTCGTTCCTGATTTAGTGGTTACATGCCTGGGCTCTCTTCCAGTGTTCGCTCAGGAACTAAAATACACTCTTCAATCGTTGATAGTTTTGTTACGATATCAGGCAAACTTCTCAGAAAAAGTGAGGAAGTGGCAGATGAGGATGTGAAATCTCCTTTTTTTGATGCAACATTCCGTGTCAACTTGCCAAAAAAGGGTTTTAAATCCTGATAGAGAATTTTTTTTTTTTTTGCTTATCCAAGACACTGTCATCTAAAACACTTTAAAAACTTGAACAGTCCTCCAGACGTGGAAGGAGTTTCAGTTGCCTTCAGGTTAGAGCATCAAAACCTTTCCTGTTTGAGTAGTACTTTAGTGGCAAAATTTGGCAGCACAATAGACTGTTTTCAAATTAAACTCAGATCCTGACAAAGGAGGTAAGCTCTAGCTGCCTTTGAAGCACTAACATGGGATTAGATCCAGCATGTTTGAGGGCCGTGCCGGGATTGTTGTTTTCAGGAGGTAGAACATTTAATCAGTTAAACGGGTAGAAAACAGCTCAAGAGATTCAGCTCAAGGTTGGAGCTGCTGCACTCGCGCTTCTTTCGTGAACAAATTCAACCATGTTAGAGTAAAAATGAAGAGATGAAAGCAATCCAGCAATGAAAAACCAATAGAGAGAGTGAACCAGAGGAGAGGTTAAAAGGCGACTGCTTGTGGCCATGCCTCAGTTCGGTGGGATTTTCGGTGAACACCACCGAAGCTCCTGCATGTCTCCTCCAAGGTGCATTTTTAGCTGCAGGCACAATTTGCAACACACAAAAGCTCCTGTTTGCCAGCGAGATACAGCAAAAATCTGACTTTAATGTCGGAGGAAATAGAGAAAAGCGGCGCGTTGATCCGCAGCCTGTCGCAGCCATGCTGACTTTCTCATCCTGCTGCGCCGACAGGAATTCTTACAGTCTGTAAAAGATGAGAGGCGAGGAGGGAGCCAAGGAGAGGGAAAACTGACAGAGTCAGAGATATTGGATAGATTCTCCACCTTGTTACAGTTCTCCTGTGCACCCAGAAGCTTCTCCAAAGCTTTTAGTAAAACAAATAAATAAATATATGAGTAAAAGACAAGCAGCTGCATGACGGATAAAACAGCCACGGCAGCCACTTTCCAGCCTCCCCAGCAGACTCCCTACTTTGATATCTCACTCACTACTGCTGGCTTATGTGCTGAGGAATAACAACAAATATTTCTGGATCTGCTCTTTTCGGGCTCTCGTCTTCCCTGTCCTCAACCTCGTGTTGCCTGCGTACAGACAGCAGGATCAGTAAATCTACGACTGTGTAATCCAGAGTCCACAGAGGACATCCCAGGGTCTCCTGTAGCAGATGTAAGCTTCATGCTCAAACACGAGGGCGGACTGTTGTGCTTCTTCATCATTAGATGGAAGATGTTCACCCCTGAACAGGAATCTGAAACCGCAAGGGAATTTTCAATGCTTCAACTGCAAAACAAACTGAAACCAAACCATTTGACTGTGATTCACCTAAAACAACTATGTCAGAATTCTCTAGTTTAATTGCAACAAAAAGACATATTTGACCAGGACTGCAGGACGGTGCAGATGTGCCTGGACAGGCCATGAGCGATCATGCATGAAGGAATCTGAATCGATGCTAAAACTCTGGTGCCTCTGGCCCAGTTGGGCTCAGTGACTCACCTCCTGAGCAAACAGAGCAAATTACAACCAGTCTCCCCAATAATGAAGCCATGATTGCTGTTGTCCCCGTTTAACAGTCTGCACTTTAAAACTTAGCGTATTTAAAGCCACATTTTCTTCCTGACATCCTCGATGCAATAAACAACCCTGTTCCAGGACCACATTATTCTTTCTTAGTTTTTACTTACAGCCTACTTTTTGTCATTGTTTTCTCTTTATTTATTCATACATTAAATATTTCCACACCTGTTCTGGTTTCTTTCCAGCCTACAGCAACAAATTGTTAAATCTCTTATTCATTCTTTCTTGTTCAATTCTGCTTTTAACGGCAGCCATCTAGTTTACACACCACTGCAGGAATTCTAATATTTATATTATGCTAGAATTCTTACAGAAAGCTCATAAATTGAGTTTTATGCTGCCAAAGGCCAAATCTAAGATTGTGAATGCTGCTAAATATCTAGCACCATTTGTAGAAAACTGCCTGTTGATGTAAATAAAATGGTTCTATGATTAAATATTGCACAGTGCACCTATATTAACAAAAACAGCTATCATTGCCTTGGTGCGTATGATACAGAAGGATTGGTTTCAATCTTGCAACAGTGACAAATCAGATGTGATTCATGCTGGATAAATGAGCTTGTATAAAGCTTTTTACCCCAGGCACTGCTTCATCAGTGATCCAATATCACACACATAGATTTATGATGAACTAACGATTAGAGAAGTCTAGGAAATGCTCTTTTTTTTGGTCTTTCCTCGACCTGGTTGCCCTCTTTTCCTGCTTGCATTTCCACGGACCTGATGGAAATCTTGCTGCGGTTGCTGCCATCCCATCGATCTGCACTCCAGCTCACCAAGTGGAGTTTATGCACTAAATTTAGTTTAGTGCTGAGGGCGCTCATTAATAATAGATCTATCAGTCAGGGGGGGGGGGGGGGGGGGGGGGGGAAATTGATCTGATTAAAAAAATAAAAAAAATAGGAAAAATTTAAATTTTTTAAGAGAAAAAAAAAACTTTTTTTTCAAAAAAGAAAAAAAAAATTTTAAAATTCGGGGGGGGGAAATAAAAAATAAAATGAAATGAAAGGTGTGTTGATTGTGTAAAAAATAAAAAAAAAAAAAAGTGGGGGGTCACCAAGTGGAGTTTATGCAATAAATTTATTTTAGTGCTGAGGGCGATTATTAATAATAGATCTATAAGTAGGGGGGGTGGTTCCCCCGTGCGTAATTGATCTCAAAGAGAAAGAAACAATAGAGGAAAACACTCAAACTCCTCACGAGGTAAAATAAACAGCTTCCTTCTACAGACAGATACAACAGATCTACTACTGACCGGAGGTGAGATCGACAATTCAAGTGCAAGTTAACCTTTTCTTTATAAGCGTTATAACAGATCAAAACCAAAATAATATGATTGTTTCTACTGTCCGTTGTCTAACACAAGCTCAATAAAAAAAACAGTGTTAATAGGTCAGTGTGCCCGTGCATATTCCAGATCTCCAAATGGTCCTGATTAGCAGGTTCAGGTTCAGGCCTTATTGGGACGGCATCTGCCTGCGTTGCCCCAGGGGGCAGCTGTAATGACAGGCCACTCAGCAGCCGCACAACCGCACTGAGCACGGCTCATCACAAGCAGAAGCCCTGCAGGGGAATTATGGAGAGCAGCCCGGCACCGCAGCACTAGATTTTCCAGTAGACTGCATCTCGGGTTGTTTTGACAGTGAGTAGAGCTAGAATTTACTCTGCTAGTCAATAAATACGCCTCTCTCACCAAACCGATGGGAATTGATAGATCATTGCAGGCGTTCTTTTTATCCTGTGGTCTGCACTTGTCTTACACGTACAGTGGTCAGTATTGTGCAGTGTGGGTGTGCACACACACCATTATGGTGCATACACTTAAGTATGCAGCCTTTAGCTACGTTATCCGTCTGGGTGATTTGCATCTCCTATGCTCAGCCACCGCCTGCTGAGGCGGATTTAAATTTACTCCATGTTGCAGCCAAAGTCTCAGACATTAAAGTCGCCTGTAAATGATTCTGCAACACAAATGAAATCGCATGTCTGTGGAGAGGTAAGCAAAGAAATGCAGGAACCACAAAAAGGCAAAACCAACTGGATGGTTTAGGGTGTAAAAACAAACAATAGATTCCTGAGTTAAGGCCTCTTATTACAAATGTGATTATTTCATTTATTAGACGTTTGGCTGAACAGAGTTTAGGCCTGCACGCAAGTGTGAGAACCAGTCAGTTAGCAGCAAGTATGAGCGAAATGAGATTGTTTCATTAGCACTGTAATGGAATAAATAACAAGTGTGTAAAAGCTGTCTTAATAACAATTAAACAGCAAATAGATCTGAAGATGATCTTTAACCCTGGCCCACCTGTCACATGACAAGAGATTAAACCGCTGTAGTTGACAGGCAGTTGAAACGGGCTGAAAACAGGCTGGTTTATGCTTACGTGGTGCATGTAATCACGCTTTAAGCTCTTTGATCAAAATGTCAAAGCAGGCGCGGCGCAGCAGGAGCTGGGAGGTGCTTCCTAATCAGCCTCCTGCACAGAAAGCTTCAAGCCTGGACTCAGGTCGTCTTTGCTCCTGCAGATAATGTGACACGTGTGCTTTTGCTGAATTAATTGATAATAATGGACCAGCTTGTCAGGATTATTAATCAAAAGGACTCCAAGATAACGGCACCAAGGCATCTATAGGCTTCGTACAAGCGTCTGATGAACATGGCGCCAACAAGAGTCGAGATCCTTGATGTACCAGCGAGATTGACACCTCTTCCAGTTGTTTTGTCTTTGAGTTTGACAGACAGCAGCACAGCTGGCTTTACACCTCGTAGATCTGAAACAGCTTTGTTTACCCGCCATCGCAAATCCTACCATCTCCAACTGCTCCCTGCTGGAAGGCAAGAAAACAGGATGGAGGAAATCAAACCACAAAAACGAGCACATGTCCACATCCCCAAGTGTGTCCTCACTGATCAGGACAAGAAAGATGTTGGCATTCATGAAATATTTGCCTCAATTTAGTAAAGCATCTGGTCCAAGTGCTCAGAATAAACAGAAGCTAATTAGCATGAGGTGAACTTTCCATTTGTTATTTTTGCAGTCAGAAAAGGTTCTCTTTGTGCTTGGAACAGGGGGAGAAAGAAATCCTCATTATGTCTTTATGTCTTTCATCACAATAACTTGGCTCCTTTTATTCACGTAAATTAAAAAAAACTGGAGGCGGCATCGGCAGCCTCCCAGCCAATGGCGCAGTCATCCTGTTGGCGTTAGGCTGCAGAGCAACAGTGAACACTGGCGATAAATGATCAGTTTGTGGATTTTCCCTGTGGGTGTTTCCCAGCAGACAAAACACTGAAGTAGAAATAGAGCCTCCTGCCTGAGCAGGAAACAGATTAACCGCATTAAAGATGCCATCTTGTGATTTTTGTCGGGACAGAACCTGTTTCCTTATCTGCACCATGGTGGTGTTTGAAAACATGAAAAAGGTCACTTCGTTCCAAAAGCACTAAATGCACGCACCCATGAACACATGCACACACCCACGCTAAAAGGATTTCAATGTGTGTGCTAAAACAAAACCACCCACTTCTTATTTTCATTAATAGCCTAAAATCTTACACTATTGATCTTTTGATATTACTGCTAGGATTTTACTAAAACATGTACAATTCTTTTAAAAATACTGAGTTATAACCTTCAATTTATACCTTTGACAGTGTCTATTTATTTTGTTTTACTGCAATATTTGTCTTCACAGTGTTAATTAACAAGCCAGTGCGACCACCGCTGGTCCTGGGGGGTTGGGTGAGGATGGGGTAGGCTGCAGCTGGTCTTGCTGGCCGGTCTAGCCCAGCTGGCTGTGTTCAAATGTCAGCACAGCTCCCCAGATCGGCTTGCTCCTTAATGGCAACACCTCCCCTCTAATCCCTGCCTGTCATTCCAGCATGTTTGCAGCTCTCCATCCCTCCTCTGCAGAGCACCATCCCAGTGTGCTGAGACATTGCTTCAAGCCCCCACCCCAATGTTCTGTCTATTTCAATTAAATTCTATTTTAGCATGCACCAACTGCTGCCTACTTAAAGAGAACCAGCGCTGCCAGAGCATAATCGTATCACATGAAGTGGTGTTATCATCCCAGATGTTAAGCTAAATTAGCGACGCTCACTATTACTTCTAGTGTCTCTTATGCCACATTTCTCACTGCCTTTGTTATCGAACCTAAATGCCCGAATTTGCTCCTCAGTGCAATTTAAACACTCAAACCAGCTCTTGTGGCAGCTAAATAAAGCAATTTTACCTCATTTCTCTCCACATGTGTCAATCTAGCAGGCTAATGTGCATTCCTGCCTATCTTTAGCTGCCATGACACCTTCTGCATGTTGGGCTGTGGAACTAGAGTTAGATCAGACTGAACATCCTGTAATTCTGCACCTGGGAGGAGAGCATGGGCACATTAGCCACGCATATAGACATGATTCCTTCCTGTCTGATGGAATGTGCAATGCACAGACAACAGGAGCGGAAGATTTATACTCCCTCTTTTATTTTCCGATTTTGTTTACGACATGTTAATGGGGAAACCAGTGTGAATAAAAGCAAAACTGGTACTGGAGAGGTTTTGAGCTTTGACCTTTGAATTTGAGGTTTAAGATGACTGTTTGCCAGTGTAACAATGGCAATTGAACAAATGTAATTACAGTCTGCATGGCAGCCCTCTATGGGTCTATATCTAATGGTCTGGGTGTTTTTGTCGGTCTGGCAGCTTCATTAGCCATTAACAGACCCTGCAGTGCTGGCTGATTCAGTCAATGTTGCTCTTGATAGCTCTGTCAGTGATGCAAGGTGACTGTGGCTGAAAGCACAATGGGGTTGACCTTTGCTCCTGCGGCTACTCAGCTGTGATAAAATGCTGACACAATAAACTTCCACCTCATCTCTCTTCCTTCCATCTCTCTCATTCTCTTCCTCTCTCTCTGCAAAGCCCAACCCTGTGTGTCATATTAGCTTTTAGCCAACTAATTCAATCCCCTTTCTCCCCCGACTTTGGGTTTCACCGCACGCTTGTGTGTATCTGCAAAGTGCAGAGCTACAGGAAAATGTCTCCTGCCAAAGACAAGCAGTACATGTAAACCTGTTTGTGCAGACGCTTCAACATTTGCATTTTTATGCTGCAATTAGTGCAAGGCAGGCGCTGGTGAGGCGATTTCTCCATGAATAAGCAGTGCAGATGGTTTACAGCTGCCTTTTAACCGAGGGAATCAACTCCTAATATTTACAATGCAGAGCTGTTGGCAGCAGCTTCTGTGGTCTTCAGCGCCAGACACCAGCGTGAATCCGCAAGGCCTTTTCAGGGCACAGTTCACGCCTGCCTGCTGTCCAGACCCATTAATGCTCTGGTGGGTGGATTGGTGCGATCAGATATGCTTTTAGCGTTTACCAACAAACTGATTAGAATGTAGAAAGAATAGAAATGAAGCAGAGAAGCCGAGAAAACCAAAATGAGTTGTGCTCACTTTATTCTCTACATTTTGATAATGTGCAAATGGCTGCAGCTTTTAACAGTTTTTAGAATCAACACACTGACAATCTAGATAATGTAGCATCTCATAAAGGAGTTTTTAGACTATTCTGCAAAGGCATTAAATCCAGCTTCCAACTGTCTAAGCAGTCAAAAGTGGCTGCAGCTGCACTCAGAAAGCGGTCCTACTTTATCGCCGCCTGAGGAAGTGTTTACAATGTGGATATTTGTGTTTAGTGGCAGAACAAATTTAAACAGTTGTCACAGAAAAGCGTCGCCTACTGCAGTTTTATTTGACTCTGCGTCTGAAGTGGAGTTAATAATGCAAAGGGTGGACTGCAACCAGGCAGCCAGCCCCTACACTGGCACCACTGATACCAGAGAAAGCGAAGCTATGGTCTCCATTGGCACCTTGAACTGAAATGTTGACAAAAATCACTGCCGTATGGAGGCTGACTACCTTCCAGCGGTTGCGTCATGTGCAGCTAGAATGCAAATAATAGCAAAGAGGAAGTAGAGCTTCACTATCAGCTTCAGTTGTGTCATCTTGCAACTAAAGGGATCTGCAAAATGAACAGTGGACCAGACATAAGCGCAACAACTACTACCTAAAACAGGAACAGGAACCTTTGGAACGTGTTGTTTGGGTGATGTGTTTTCAATTTGTCCATGTGCTTATTGGCTTACACCAGGCAGGAGGAAGTAGTTTGAAGCGTTCAAAACATTTAAAGACTAGGGCCAAGGTTCGCTTTTGGCATACGTTTCAAATTTCACTAGGTCTCCATGTTTCAAAGCAATTTATCTTTAGCTATAGATAAACAGCACATTCGCATCCTGAACCCCATATGTTGGCTACCAGCCCAAAGCAAGAATTCACTTTTGCTGCACCAATGTACACACATTACTGCAGTGCATTAAAAAGTTTTGAGAAAAGTGGAGTTGATGAAGTGAGAGGGAATCATAAAGTCTAAAAACTTTAGATCCTTGGAGGCTAACTTAAATTTCACAGTACATCAGTGAATAAAAATAGATACTATAGCCATAACTGAAGAGAAGGAGTAAAACATCACCGCGGCAGAACATCGCAGTTTACTCTACAATACAGCAAGTATCATTATATTTCTTCTGCATTTGACTCACACCACTCACATTCACCTGTACAAACAGTCAGGATAGAAAACAACCTAGTGGGAGCGTAGATACGATATACGCTGATTTTAATCATGCAAAAACGCTGCGGCCTGAAGTGCAGAGAACTGCAATCAGGGTTGCTGCTGCGAAGCAGCACACAGTGGGCGTATTAGAGTCACACTGGACTTGTTGTGTACGAGCTGCTAAAACACCAACCAGAAATCCATTACGCGCCTCTATGCAGGCCAGTATTTTCTGAATTCCCCACAAGAAATAACAGCACACTAAAAATGCAGCCCTGCACATCTCTTAGAATTCACAGTCAAGGCAGAAAAAGCCCCCACACTTCCCCATCTATGCCTGAGGTGAGTTTCATGATGTATTTATGATGAAAGCGTATTTGTACAAAAGTTCTGTAATTATGCTCACATACGGCATTTACACCTGCACATTTTATACATGCTCAGTATTCACTGACAGTAAGTATGTCTGGGTCATTTACACTGCCAAACACACACACAAAGGTCTTCTCTCCCACTTACCCTGCTCTTTGGTTTGCAACAAACATGCAAAAGTGTGACAGTGTCTCTCCAGGGAGGCAGCAAATAAAAAGATTCACTTTCAGCTGTGATACGAAACCTGCTCCAGAATACTGCATTAAGTTTTATAGGCAATATCAAGTCCCTCATCCCAGTCTGCAACTTTATGACGTGTCTCAAAAATATTAGCCCCAGAGTGAATAGAGCATTTTAACGGTGGGAAGATGGAGCCAGAAGGGGCTGCAGTCTGCTACCTTATCTGCAGCTCTTTTATTCATGCGCTGCCGCGCTTTTGCTCTTCTTCTCAAAGAGAAACGGTTGACTTTGAAACGACACTCCTGAGACAGAAAGAAGAAAGTGAGGAGGACAAAAATTTCCCCAATGCAATACCTTACACTGACCCCCCATTGCCTTTATTGATTCAGAAACATTATGACCATAACTGCACCTTTTATGACACCTTTACAAAGACTTCACACAGCAGGAGAACACCTTCTGTCCCTAGCTATATGATTTAACACTATACACATCCCATAATATCTCTGATGTGCACACAAGAGCTGCAGCAGGGTAGTGAAGATGGTGGGGAAACTGTTATATGGCATTCTGTCAAGCCTGCTGCCCAGTGGGAAAAAATTAATGTTCTTTTAACTACGCTGATTCTTGTTTTAGCACTTTGAAGCTTCAGAAAGCTATAAAGATGAATTTTTAAACAGTAAATGTATAAAGTGCAAGTTATTTTAACAGCTATGCGTAAACTTTAACATTGGCATTAAAGTAGTCACTGCAAAGTCCTGACTGCAAGGCTGCAAATGACAAGCGAGTGGGGACGATTGTCGTAATAACAGTGACTAACATGACGAACCCTGAGCAGAAGCTACAGCTAGGAGGTTAACGCATCTTTTATTTCTGACAATCAGCTGGTCTCTGCAACCTGCACACTAAGATGACCCGGCTTTACCATAACCCTTACATTTCTTAGGTAAAATAAATATAACAGTAGTCTAATACAAGCCAAGACCGGATCTTTTTTCACCATAGCAACCAGTTCACTGGTGGCGTCGTAATGCATGTATCAGCAACACTGAACAATACACTGAGTTATGAGCCGAGTCCCATCTGTGTAATTAATTTGCGATCAATAATGTGCAGGAGAGCAGAAGGTTTAGCTATAAAGCAGGGAAATAATGACAACCATGCAAACAGCAGTGCAGCAGGGAGTATTACAGCATAAACATCTATAAATACAGCCTCATTACCTTACAGAGGAGCCGAATCAAGGCCTGTGTAGGTGTGCATGTGCCTGTATGTGTGCTGTTGGAAAGCGCAGTTCATTATTTACATTTTGTTTATGTTAACATTAGGTGTGGGCATGAATGTGTTTCTATTCTGCCTCATATGTTCTTGGGTGGAGCTTACACATTTGTTTTCAAACGTTCCGGTTTATTTCTAAAAAAAAACCTGGACATTCGCAGCAAAAACAAAACCATATTTTTTTTCTTGATCGGGGGGTTAATGGTTTTGATTTGATGAAAATAGCTAAAGTTTGCTAAAAAGGCTGAAAATGGAAAACAGTGATGGAGGGTGTTTTTTTTTTTTTCCCCTTTGCAGATGCTGGAGCTGCCCTTGATCCAGACACACAACACCCACGTTGCCAAACATCTACCAATTGAAAGCTTCCAGGCATCAGTGTGTGTAAGTGTGTGTGTGTGAGAGTGTGTGTCAAAGTGCAAGTGTGTCTGTAAAAACATTTACTCAGATAAATAGATGCAGATGCAAAAAAGCAACAGGAAGTAGTAAACACAAAATAATCATGCCAGAAAAAAAAAGAAAGAAAAAGGAAAAAAGAGCGTGCTGCTGCAGGCGTCCCTGACAGATGTCCCTGCACAGGTCTGTTAGCTCTTTAACAGACATTTGGAAATTCTTTCAGGGCCTATTTTGAGTAATTAAAAATGTAGACGCTGAGATATTCTCAGCGTTGATTACCCGTCAGCTCAGACGTTTCGTGTTTTTGACATTTAACCATTATCGCTATAATGTTTACCCATCAGTTTAATGGTTTTGTTAGAAATACTCTTCTGTGGCAGCGACATGATAAAAGACAGGCGTAAAGAGACAGAGCAGTGTTTCAGCAGAAATGTCCCTGTGTCCTCATCTGACCCAGCTATAAACAAACACCTGATGGTAAATGACACACTTCTGAACACAAAGTGAAGGCGTGTGCCTGCGGGAGGGAGCGCCGCTCTGCTTTCCTGGAGTCAGGCTGCTCCTCCGAAGGACCCGTGCACATTAGCTACCGTGAAGCAGCAGGCAGCAGCCATTATCTCACTGCATTGTACAATCGTGTTCAAGAGCACCGAGATTATGGATGTTTGCGCCATCTTTAGTTGAGAAATGAGCTGGGAAATAAGCTGTTTATGCCGCTGGTGCTTTGATTTGAAATTTAGATAGAATAGAATTTTTTTTTTTATCTTTATTGTCTCACTATGAGGAATTTGATCTCTATTTCCTGTCTTTCTGGGGTAAAAAAAAACAGGAGTAGTCAGAGTAATCACAGACAAAAAAATCTGATTATATTTCCCACAGAAAAAGTGTGACTTGTGTACCATCGACCTATTTACATTGGATTTTTATACCATTTGTGCAAGATGGAGATGTAGAGTTTCTTCAGGACATTGAAAATCTGCTGTCCTATTATTCAGTGGCGCAACAGGCCAACCGCTCCACTCATCTCCGTGGCTTCCATTATCCTCAGCTGATAAATGACTCTCACAGCCGCCCTTGATAAGAGCCTTCCTGCCTATTCATCAGCTCTCAAATCCAGGCTTTACACAGGCAGCACAGAAAGGCCACTAGAAGCAGCGTCAGTGACACACAGGGCAGATATATCAGCACTATCTCCCCACCCAAATCAATAAAAACTCTCCTACAAGCCAGGCAGTTTTTCTCTCATTTTAGCCACCATTTCATCAGCTGAAACAGTGTTTCAGCACAGAAACTAAAAAAAACCTTCCGCCCTTCAGGTTCAGAAGAAAAAAATAGATTACCAAAATGTCAACAAATCTCAATTGGCACATGTTTTAAAACCCAACCCACCCAGCGGGTCAGTTTTTTAAGATGCACTACAGTAAACCAAGGACAGCAACTGGCTCTGCAAAGAGCCAGGCTCAATTTCAGTCTCCAAAGAAACCTTTCCTGTCCTCAGAACCTGAACTCAACAGGCAGAGCAGCCGCAGTAAAATATGTTGTCAGGGTGGGAGTGTGTTAGGCGGTGCTATTTTAGCTTGGCTTGCTTCCAGAGTGTGGAAACACACCGCAGGCAGCCTGACTCACTGCTAATCCAGGATAGAAGACATGTCAGCGACAGCCTGTATCTGCGCTGTCACATCCCATCACTCAGACAATGGATCACTCCATTCAGAGCACAAACAGGGTTTGATGTGCCTGAACACATGCCTCACTCCGTCTGCTTCTAGGCTGCTAAGTGGGTGGATGTTCGACTCTTAATCTGTATATCTACGTGTTTCCTTTTCCGCGATCAAGCTCGCAAACTTCAAAAGACAGCCGGGGGGCCTGCAAGTGTGTTTGGCAAAGGGAGGGCATGGGTTTATAAAGCATAATTAGCATTAATAACCTGAGGGCTTGCAAGGTTTCTTTTTACACTGCTTATGTAAATATTATCTTAAAGCCCTTGGTAAATTAAACAGTTCCTCTGTCTGGCATCGCCCGGTGCAGTTGTGCAGGAGCCTGATTGCTGCAGGAGAGAGAAAGCTGCTTATTAGGGCCTTGCCAAAGTGTTAACAAAGTGAAAGCCTGTAAACCAAATGAATCTCAAATCATAATTTTCTTGGTGTGTAATTCGCGCTCTTTCCCCACCGAGTCCCAAAAGTCGTTAAAACAAACAGATGTATTTGAAACTTAGTGTTTTCAAAGAACCAACAAGATCTCAGTCGTGTTTTAACCAAAACTCTTCGCCCTATTCTAACAAAACAACATTTTCCCCCTGAGTTATGCAAATTGAGTGCACATCGCTGAATTTCTGCAGAAAATAACAAGGAAAATAAAATTTAGTCTGCTATTAAGATAGAAGATGTTTTTGTAACAAAGGCTCGTCTTTTTCGCAGTCTGGCTAAAAGTCAGAAAAATCAATGGCTTTTCTGCTCTCTCATTCTCATTCAAGCATCTTAGGATGGATGACAATGGAATTAATGAGCACTACATGTAACACTCTGGCCCTGCCCGTCATTGATTTAGGCTCATCAAAAGCTCATTGTGAGAATGTGTGGTTAGCATCAAATGAGCTCAACTGGCTTCAGTCAATTAGGCTGCAAATAATTCTCCTGTTGTTAAGATGACAGCGCTAACTGAGGCCACCGAGGAAGGGAAATTATTGAAAGTGTGTGTCGATTATAGCAGTGCAACAGCAGGCTGTCAAATAATAAATGTCACAGGGTGTTTGGTGTGGAATGTCTGATCATTTATGTGTTGTATAGATAACAGAAGCACCAGTTTAATTATTTAAATCTGACATTCAGGAAACCATTCTAATACAAGCAAGTTTTAATACTGTTAAAGATCATGTATATCCATCACACTGCTTTTAATATTAAGGCTTTTTATAAACTTCAAAATTTGGATGTTGAGATAACCTGGCTTTGACATAATCAGGAGTAAAGTGCTTAAAGAGGCTAGAGCCCAGTTGTCAGCAATGTCAAAGAAACATTGCATACTTTACTAATAATCGTCTTATCTAAACAAGTAAAGAGTATAATTTATTTTGGAACCCAGTCTCATGTGAAATGTGGGTTGTGCTTCCCACAGGATTGAGTGGACAAGGCCAACAAAAACACACTCTGTTGTTACAACATGAATAAAATAAGATTTTTATGGCTAACTGGCAGGGAGACACCAGGAGAACACTGAGAGAATGTATCAGATCGGTGGAGGAGAGACGGCCATGACACAATGAGTTGTGACTGGAGGTTTAAAGTCCACGTGGAACTCATGTTGATTCGACAGAGCTTAGCGGGCAGGCGCGCTGGCCATCCCAAAAACACTTGTAAATTAGCATTAGGAAACAGGCCGCAGAGATAACTCTGCTAACTTGTTACAAAGTTACTCACGCCGCTGCTCACATGGTGCACTGACTGTTATTCATTACCAGCTGGATGATCCACAAAGTCTCCAGCTCCCATTGTTAAAGCACACAAAGAAAAAATAAAAGATAATTGTTGTTTGAAAACCAAAAGGAATAAAGTCAAATATCGTGGAATAAAGTGGGCACAAGGCCTTTCGTCCTGTTTTCAAATAGATTCAAACCCCCAGTGTAGTCAAAAAGAATCACAGAAAATTTAAATGGTGAAAAAACAAACAACAACAAAAAAATACATAGCCTGCAACTTTAGCACTCAGAGAAAAATGCTGAGCCATAGAAGCAGGGAGCATAAAACACAAAACAACCAAGAAAGTGCCCAAGGGAAGCATTCTCTCCCTTCTCCGGCACAGATACAGCCACATTTGTCTCTAAACAAAACAATAAAACCAGCCAGCCAGTAGTTGTTAATTTCCTCTTTGCTTCAATTGACTCAATAAGCTGTTTTCCCCCCTCGGAGACAGCAGCTACTGCACTCCACAGGTGAAATCAGGGAAATAAGACAGGAGGAAACTGGGAGAGCAGGCAAAGACGGAGACAGAGCGCCAGCGGCAGAAAAGCAATTGAGGACTTGACTTCTGCAAAACACCCTGGATAGAGTTAATCTAAACTGCTGTGGGAGGTTTTTTCTCCATTAGCTTGGCAATCTGTTTCTGCAGTGAAGATGTAAATTGATTTGTATTTTATGACAGTGCGCTTTGAAACTGAGACACACAAAGAATTGATGCAGGAAAATTGTCCTGGGTTGAGAACTTTAATACTAGAGCTAGAGGAAACTGGATCTGTCTTTACAACCTTTTTACCAGCCATTAAATTTGTAGAGCAATGACTGGAGAATCTCTGAAGTACCATTGGTGCACAAGCAAGCAGAGCAGTTCTTGATGAAATTGAACAGCTGCGAAGGTGAAATGCATGATGGGATACCTAGCTGCCCACATTAATCACAACAAACACATACTCAAGTATGCATCTGGGCACTCGGAGTGCACTTGCTAGTTCATGGACATTGGAACAGTACTTGGGAGGTGACTGATGATGTTTCACAAATACAGAAAAGAACTTGCATCTCTTATTTCCACAATTCTGATGAATTTTGCAAAAACTGGGGTCAAACACTGAACAACCATATGGTCATAATTACCACATGGAACCAATCCCAGTAATTTGCCAGAGTAAAGAAAAAGAAGGTTCTTGTGTGCACTCAACTGTTCCTCTTCAGTCGTGTGTGGATGAAAAGAAGCTTTAGCTCCAGATTTAAGCAACGAATAAAAGTTGATTTATGGGGTATCTGCTCATGAAAGGTGAACTGTAACCCTAACCTGGACCAAACGACCTTGTTTCATGTACTATTTCTTTAATGCCTGACTCATAATCGTGTCCCGTTTTTGGTTCGGGGAAGACAGAAGTCTCCAGATAGCAGCCTCAGTGGAGGCCCGGTGCAGAATTATAATCAGCTCTTTTTAACAGAAAAGTCATCCTGCACCACGGCACACTCTCCCCGATCCTTGGCAACTTTTAATTAGTGTTTGTCCTTCAGGCTTGTGCTCTTCTCAGCTATTAAGGCCCCGAGGCCCTTTGCAAATTAATTACAAAAGACTAGGCAATCATAGTAATTCAATTTGGCCCGGGGCATCAGGCCTGCTCTTTGACCCAAAAGCGCTCCTTTCTGTTGGGACAAGGATATCAAAGCATAAACCTGACAGGCTTTTCTGTCTTAATATATTCAAACGGACAAAAATTCAAGTATAATTTTCTCTTCCTGTAGTTTGCTGAAGCAGATACTGTAAATAAAGCTGATTAGGGGCATGGGACAGTTGTGGGAGTTATGTTTTTTGAGGCACATTTATAGAATTTATCTAACAGAGTTTAGACACCAACTCTTGCACCAAAGTGCAGATTCGCACTAAATTTTACCCCTTGTCAAATTAAAAAAAAAAAATTTAAACTAAATTCAAACCTGGCATTTCAGCAACGAGATTTGTGTTAAAGTAGGACAAAGGGACTGTGGGGATTGGCTCAAGCTGTCGAAAGGAGGCCAGGGCTTTAGATGATGAGCGGCTATTTCCCACCACTCCGCTAGCAAAGCCCACCCAGCACATCTGTAGCATCAGAACTTGGGAGTTTGTCCACCCCAGCGAGTGCTGCTCCAGATACGTCAGTTAATAGTGGGCTGAGCTCGTGAGAGCCCCCCAACACAATGGCTGGTTCTTTCTTTGTTTATCTCACAAGCTAACTGAACAACCAGGAGTCCATTTTACAGACTTGATATTGGCTTTATTTCCCAGAAAAGAAAAACTTCTGTCAGTCTCAAGGAACACACAATACCAATCATTACAGGATTTTAAAGATTGTTGGAACGACTGCAACACAACAGTAGTTAAGGAGTCGTTTTGTCTTCACTGATTTGCAGCAATTTTACTGTTTTCATTTTAGTCAAGTAAAGGAGCTATAATCACAGATGTTCATGTTCGCTCCAAACATAATTCAAGTGATTTCTCATCTGAAGAAAAAGAAGAAATCACTTTTTCCCCTGCAGGATTTGTCATACTGTTAAAGCATAGAAACAACTTTGAAGGTTTTCAACAATCTGAACACTAAACTGTTGATACATTTGCCCGTTTGACATCATGTGAACTTTATCCTCTTAAAGAAATGTTTTCAAAAGATACAATGCCGTCTCTGTACAAACGCAGATATCAGCGTTGCCAGTGCCTGATATGACGACTTTTCAACCTGCCAAACGTGGAGGAAAAACATAGCCGACACCAGCGGGCTGTCAGCCGTCACTGTGAACATAATGAGAAATACCAACTGGCTTGTCAGGTCCGATTTATGTTCAAATGTCTAAAGCAAACTCGTTTGCCGTTTTGACAAGCAGCGTTAAATGTTTGAATGGAATAAAACTGTTGGAGAAAATGCACTGTTACACTCCATCTCCATCACTGTTGCTGATCGATGATTGATGGGAGTGAATGCTGGCACACTGTAAGGCTAGTCATTTAGAAATAATCTAAAATCTGTCACTGTGGAGATGAAAAAAAAAAAAAAAGCGCAGCAGGTGTGAAGATATGGTTTATACTTGCGTGCTCAGACAGATGGACCTCCCTCTCTCCTGTATTTCGTTCCGTGTTATTTGTGCTTGACTTCCTCCCTCTTGCTCTGTCTCTATCCACTGGTATTGCTGACCCCATAGTTGCACACTGACCTCCTGACCGCCCCCACTGACTAGATCAGTTTTGAGCTAGTGAGTCTGTTCCTCTCCTCTTCCTGTCCACCCTACCTTAAACCTCCAACATCCCACATTTTTCCCCTTCTCTACGCAGCTAGCCATCAGCAGGAGGTTTCCCCATTTGAGCCTGGTCCTGCTCAAGGTTCCTTCCTCTTAAAAGGGAGTTAGGATGGTCAGACTAAGTTTCTGTAAGGCACCTAGAGGCAATTAGTATTGTAACATATAAATAAAGATGACTTCAATTAAAGGTTTATCTCAGCTAAACAGTCAAACTATAGATATATTGCAGGGTAAATAGCAGATTGCAATATAATCCATAATTATGCAATGCATTGTGTACCTTTGTTTTAGGGGGGGTAAATGGGAATGAGCAAGAAGTGCAGCAGCATGTGTTGCATCTGCTTTGGCCCCTTGAGCAGTAGCAATTGTTTGATTGCAAAGTACAAATATGTGCATACAGCAGGGCCCAGAGGTCAGGACCGTAAACAATACCCATGATAAATCCGCCTGTCTGTGCCCTGCTCTTTTGATTTATTCCTTTAGAGAGCAGGAGGAGAAGGCAGAGAGAACATGTGCATAAATAATTCACTGGGACATTACCATCAAATAGTGCCACAGGGAAACAAAAGTGCGGCCATTTGGGTTGGTGTGTCGTTCTGGATTAAAATGGACGCAACGCGCGTGAGTGTCAGTCCCTTAACATGTCCTTGCCGCGAGAGGGCCTTGTCACCAAGCAGGTGGACGCTCACACACAGATAAACATTAACTGCTTCAGTTGCTTCGTTTCGCAGACCAGAGAGAACTGCTCGGCTAATTGAAGCTGATGCATTTGTGTGACTTCACAGAAAACCGCAAAGCCCCAGAGGAAAATGGCATCTTCTCAGCCCCAGCGCCACGCTGATGATAAATAAGGAGAATTAGTCCTCAGCTGATTGTCTTGGTTGGGTACATTCCCACAGGGATGTGTCATACCGGTGAATTATAGCTCTGTGTTGGTGGCGATGTCTCATCAAGTGCCGTCATAACGATCGCATCCAGCTCGGCAGAAGGGACCTTGCTAAATGCCAGAGGCTGCGACTTCTCTCCTTGATACATTCCTTCTGCAAGTGCGTGTGTGAGCTTTGTGTGGTGTGAGATGAGCTTCTGGTCTGTATGCAAATAAGGGACAAATATGGAACAAATCCTACAAGGCTAATTTGACTGAACAATAAAGGTTAACAGAGACAAAATGATGCCGTGTTTGTTTTAGCTGGAATTTGTAGGTGAGCTGCATATTTGGGGAAAAAGGTATCGTTTCGAAGGGCAGATAAACACCCCAGTGGTTCCTTAATCAAAGCTGATTATTCCTCATTAGTTGAGTACAAATGTTTTAATCACAACAAGGAAATTAGGCAGGTTTAACAAGGAGTTTTTAATCCTAATACTTGGGGTATTGGCCAATGAAGAGCACTAATCAAACACAGCAATGGTTCATTACCACTGGAAATGGAAAGATTTCTTTTGCATGTATCAAACACATGATCTCTAATTATAGACTGGCAAAAAAAACCCCTCAACAAATAACATACAACAAATATTCAAATCAGCCTTAATATTAGTCAGGAGATGCATCGTTAGAGCAGCTGTGGAAAATGTTCTCATCTCGCTGGCAAAATGCTGCGTAAGTGGTAATTAATGGTGTCTAAATAAGTCCTTTCTGTTGCTGCACTCTTTCCAGTGGCAGCATGGTGCAGAGCAGTATAAGCCACCGAGATAACAATTGCTGACCCAGAGTCTTGTAAGATGGGAGGCCATGAGTCTGGAAACTGAAGATTAAGGTAATTTTGTAGAGAACTACACACACACACACACACACACACACACACACTCAGCTTTGTTTGGGCCAATAATGGCCCAGCATCAGCAGCAGGACTCAGTTTACAGCTGTGACATTGACGAAGTTCTCCAAGTTCCGTCTGTGACCCTGTAAGATGTTTTCAGACAAAAGCTGCTCCTCTGTGTTGTGTCTCTGTTGAACCCTGCAGTATGTCTGCTATGAGAACAAAGTCCGCTCAGCTCAGAATTTTAAAGGTATTCCAGTCCTGAAGTCTTATTTTCACCACTGTTCCATCAGAGGATGCATGACAGCCACACCACGCCACAACTACCAATCATGAAGGAGATGCTACAAAAGCAGTGAAGCTGCCAAACTGCCACCTGTTTGTTCTGTGTGACAGCTGGAAGCTGAGAGGCTCTTCAGATTGAAGCAGTTCAATAAAACGCCACAAATACAATTGAATCACTTGAGTGAAGACCATGTTAAATGCTCGTGGTGTATGAAAGCGCTGGCGTCCACTGTTTCCCTTCTGCTGTCAGTGCAGTTGTATGCAGAGAAGAGATGCAGATGTAAGCTCAACAATGGCGTGTTTGCCAAAACATGGTAGCATCTCTGGATGAGTGCACGTTACGCACATATACTGTATGTTAATATAATGTATGTTGCTGCTGTCATTTTTAAAAATGTGATTTAAGCCTTCCCAACTGACTTATTTACCAGATATCTCTATGTTGCTCTCTGTTTTCTGTATTTTTGGCCATCTTAGTTTAAAAATCCTGAGGCTTTTAAAACTACTCGCTGAATACTGCATAAATATTAGATAATTGTTCGATTTTTTTGACGCATCATCAGACCATCATAGCTCATGTCAACATGTAATGCTAATACACTCTTCTTTTGGCACGCTGTGTTTCCTGAGTAACTAGTGATGTTGAGGATTAACAATATCCTTTCTTCCTCAATTTTAGGATTACTTGTGTTTGCGATTGCTATGCGTTTTGAAAACAAGCCGAGAACACTGATGGAATTGTGGCTGACAGATTAACAAGGATAATCTCCATTAAGAGTTCCGCAGCAATTTGTTGGCTACCACTATTTATCTGTAACACAATGAAACAAAGATTATTGGAGGAATTAGATGATGGAAGTGACTCATGTGGTCATCAATGACTGCTTTTTATTAAGCTCACTATTGATTTCTGAGGCACATTTACCAGAAAAGCCCAGAGTATGAGCACATTTTCCCTTTCCTGGTGGTCATAAAGTGTTCTTTACTGCTATTATCAGTGGTGCACAGAAACACAGCCTGAGCAAACTGTGTGTAATGGTGTGATTTGGGGTAATTTAGAGAGAAGCAGAGAGGAGGGAATCCATTGCAGTGGGAAGACTGGCTAAAACCATGACCTATTAAATTATCTCTCTCCATTTAAAGAGAGATTACTCTTTTCTTTTTCAGTGTAGTTCCAGTCTGGGGCAAAGTCACAGGGTATAGAAATAGGTATGGCAACTGTTGACAGCTGTCGGGGGCAGTGATATGTGACAACAGCGGATGCCCCCATCTAGCGCCACACTGTGCTTTAAAACATATAAAGTCCAGACTAGTTGGGCATGTGTGAGCTCTATCTGACCTCAACAAGCAATGAAACAAAATAACCACATTGCATCATCGCTGTCGTCATTATTCCTGTGTCTAAACTGACAGTAGCTGTAAAATCCCACCACTATTCTGAAAGATTTGGACTGGAATGCTCTTTCTAATCCTATTTAAAGTAAATGTTCTATAAACTACCTTGAAATATTTGGTTTTCAGAGGAACAGAAACTGAAGAAGTTTATTAGGTCTTGATTTCTGGCTCAAAACTAATGTTCTCTCTCTGAAAATGCCAATCCTGTTTGACGTTATTGTTTTTTGAAGACTCATCTGCAAACCACAAAGAAACATTTGCAATCCAGAGTCTTCCCTTGATGCATTACTCATTAGTCCTTGGGGGGATATGGCAGGAAAATTAAAACATGTAAAATATTTAAAATGTATGGGGGGAACACAGATCTCTTCCTCCAGCTGCCACATTGCGAGTGGAGAATTCTAAAGCCCAGGCAATCCTGATTACAATAATGGCCATCTGTGTTTTGCATTGTAACAGAGTTTAGGAGCCTGTGGCAACATTCCTCGCTGGCTCATCAAATTGCTTTCCTAGAACAGAAGGAGCGAGAAAGTGCCGACGGCGTCATAAGGACGTCCACAACGTTTGTGCAATAACAGTGTGAAGAGGAGATAACGCGCCATGCTGAAAGTCAAAGTGTACCTATGAGCACATGCTAGGGTCATTTACTGAGTATATTATCTTGTGTTTACATTGTGCTAAGCTAGTTGCTAAAACACGCCGTATATATGCACATTAAACACTATTTAAACTGTATTTTCAATTTGGCAGATGCTCCAGATAGGTGCATGAAAGAAGAATCCTTTTTTAGTCTTCATTACTAATTAAGTTTTTTTTCAGACATTTAATGTAAACTTCAGGAAACAAATCAAATAATTTTAATTTTCTAAATTAAAAGTAAACTGAATAGGTGATTATTTGTAAAGATAAGGAAAAAAAAAAAGCCAAATTTTTGGTAGAAA
>CAAE01015007.1:1772341-1796529 GCA_000180735.1 Tetraodon nigroviridis | reverse complement strand
TCTAGAGGAATAGCATGGGTAGCATCATTTCATTCCCATGATAAACATTCAGCACTGATTCTGCCTCCCTGGAGGTGTTTTAACTAAGACATCCCCATTGTCCTCAGTGTCCTGTCCAGTTGAGCTTCTGATTAAAATGCTGATTTCAAAAGAAGAGACAAGGATGGATTTTCTATGAAAGCGGAAGTGTTTAGGTTAGAGCTAAAATTGATCAACCGTTTCAAGGCAAAAGGCGCCAACGTTGTCTAAAACACAAAATCAATAGTCAATCTATGCTGTATGTATACATGCAATAAGGTGATGGATGAGTGAGTCAATAGTTAATTTAACACACATTTGTTGCACTTAATCGGCCTCTTTTCTCATTTATGGCTCCAGCTGATGGGTCATACATCCTCCGTGTCCCCCAAGCCACGTGAAATCCTTTAATTCCAAGTATGTTATGAGTTTTCCGGCAGGTCCTTGCAGAGGGGAACAAGACGCTCCAAGGCTTTGGCTGCAATCAATACTAATCAATTTGTCAGTCTGTTAGCTAATGACAGGCTAAGAAGATGCTGCTCAGGAAAAAAAATGTGCCTTCCAGACCTTTTTAATTTGTCATAATGGGAGGGCAGAGGAAGCAAACGTGATTATCTGGCTCTTGGTCTCCCAGTCCTCACATGTGGCAGATGCTATCTGCAGCCAAGCAGGACTGGAAGACGTCTACCGCATGTTTGTGACTGTCAGGTGAATTAAAAAAAAACTGCAGGATGGATGATCACATTTCACGCACAGTCAAACAGTGATGTGTGTCATAAGCACACCACATTAGTAAATAGTCTGTAAATAGTCTGTAAATCCCTGTGGTTCTGACCCATACGATCATCATGTCACTGAATGAAATAATCCTCTTCAAACAGAGAAAACCTCCAGTCTTGTCTTGTTGCCTCATTTGATAAATTCAAAGTGCAGGGGCGATCCTTCAGATCAGGTCACTGGTCCTTGACTGGGCTCGGCCTTTTCAGTTAAAGATGAATAACTGGATGGAGGATATATTGGTTTTTGCTCCGTTTCTTTGCTTGTCACTTCACCACTTCAATACCCAGCAGCTCTCTGGACCGCTGTTGCCGAGCCGCAGAACAGAAACCCCATTAATCAAACACCAAAGGTCAGCAGCTAAACCCAATTTACCCACATGCTCTCCTTGTCGCTCACAAGAGTAATGAATATGTTGGGGAGAACCAGGAGAAGCCTGACTGAGAAACTGTTCAGAGGGATTTAGTCTTTGTGAAAAATGGAACGTGGTTCATCTCTGGCCAATTCCCTCCCGGAGGGGTTGAGGCAGTGTTATTCTGTGGTTGGCCTGCCTCAGTCTGTTCTCTCTGTGTTCTCATGAAGCAGAGCAGATGAAAGTGAAGCAGATATAACCTCTGTCTGCTTTGCTGTAAGGTCAAACAAAACTTCTATCATATGTGAATCCAAGCCTCATCAAAAATAACTTCTTTGCTGTACAAAAATCATATCAACAAGCTGCTGGAATGTGAATGATTTACCACATGTGTATGATCATATCATAATAAAACAATATTTTGGAATTCTTCTGCACAGTGAATCGTCAGCTGTGACATCGGTATTAAAGTTTAAAAAATCCAGTTTGACTGAAATCTGTAAAGACAGCTCATGATCTGGCTTGCTGTTTCAGTCGTTTGTAATCTGGACGGGCTCCTGATTGGTCAGGCCTCGAAGGCAACAAGTGATACTTGACACACGAGTGGGCAATGGTGGTGGTCAGTTTAAAACGCGACCGTTTTTGTCATTCAGGAAGTTGACACTCACACACACGGAAGCCACGAGCACAGTAATCCTGTAACAGGCCAATCCTAGAGTTTGGAAGTCGGCTCAACTAAATGAACGGTTGAGAGAAATCTGCTGCATTTAGAGCACTGCTCTACTTTGGTAAACTGATGCTCCTCTACTGTTGGGGTTTGGTAAAGAAACAAACATTTGAGCACAAAAGCATCACCACTCCACACAGGCGGCCCTTCAACATTTACTCTTTAGCAGTTGTCATAGTAATTTTGAAGTGGCAGTAGCACACAGTCCAGCAGAGTGCTGTTTAACGTAAATCCTCATTCCCTTAAGCTAAATATTAGAATAAAAGTGGCCTTATTCTGTCTGAAGGGCCAGTGTTATTTTTATTCGCTGAATGATGAATCTCCATTAAAAATCAGGACTCGCTGTAGCGCTGCACTCTTTCCTCACGCACGTCCTTCAGTTGTCTGGCTGTTTGTCATGCATTTGCACAGAGCGTCCTGTCCCCCCCACATCACCCCCCTCCCACCCAGCTTCCGCTCAGCACGGAGAATCCAATGACTTTCCCCTCATCCATAATTGAAAGACCATGCTGGGTGCCTGGAGAGCTGAAACGAATTAGCGTCAGCTATTATTAGCCATCTAAAAATACAGCTGCAGGTCTATTTCCAGGGGCCCTCGGAGGTAAGGTGGCGCTGCTGTTAGCAGCAAAGTTGAGAGAGACAAACACAAGCAAGGAAGGCAAAATGTTGTAAAGCAAGCAAAGGTTAGAGATCAAAGGTTAATTTTTTTCCACAGAAGACTGCATTAAATTTAATAACATTTCTTTATCCACTCATAATTTTACAATCTATTGCACCATTAAATGCAGCCCACTCATCCCAGAAGAACTGGAAGAATATGATGAGGATAATGTGGGTGACTTGTCATCCAGCGAGGCAGCACTTTTCGGCTCTAATGATCTAAATGAACTCGTCATCGTCTCTCTCCTCTGTGTCTGCATGCCTCCGCTGACCTGCTGTAATTACACCTTTCATTAGCCATTAGCAGGAGACGGCCTCCCAGCGAGGCCGGATTGATCGGGAGTTCACAGGGGTGATGTTAACGACACTGCAGAGGAGGACAGGACGGCGTCCAGCCGTGTGTTAAGGGCAGGTGCTTGAGCAACAGGGAACGATGGGGGAGGATAATGGCTCCGGACTGCACTGAACATTGCTGTGGTGCACATTAGAAATATCTCAGGCAACACTTTATAAGAAAATGATATCTGTAATAAGAATCTGGGGCCTCATTTTACATGGGTTGGCTCTTCTCTCTCTACATTTGTGTGTCCAGGGGAAAAAGCTTGGCATAAATTGCTGTTTCTTTTAAATCGCCCCGTTAAATTGCTAGCGTCACCTGGGAGCTCTGCAGTTGTTACAATTCAAATAGCTGTAATGTGTGTAATGCCTGGAATGGACACAGCAGACTCATAACAAGAGAAATAAAACAGCACTTCAGCTTGGCCCTGAAGATCCCTCTGAGTGGGATCTATAAACAGTGCGACTGCGTTTTGTTCCTATTTGGACCCACTTCACTCTGAGCTAAACTATCATTATGAATTTTGAGGGATTCTTGTACTTTGCTGACCACACTATACTTAGAAACAAAACTCTGCAGCATAGAAAAGCACTAAAGGGCTGGCGACAGAACATCTCGTATATAACAATAAAGCTTTAATTCCACAGTGTTTCTGTTCTGCAAAGCTGACAATGTACCAAAATATCCACTATTGATGGCAGCTTTGCATATCCTCTAATGGTGGCATTATGACAGTGGAACAATGTGTGTTCTGCTTGTCTTTACTGTGAGGACACTATGTCTTGCTGCCTGATCCCACCCCTTATTGCTTGTACATGACATGCATACCACAATGCATGCTTATCTAATGTGCACATGGTTACCTAGAGTCACATCTGTGTTCCAACACCATTAGATGTATCCATCTGCACAGGTTTGGTGCTGGAATTTGCACGGAGAATAGTTTGTAAATCACAGATGGTAATTTAAATCATGGTTAAACCATTCCGTAACTTTTATACACATAAGGAACAAACCTCGCAGGGATCAATAGCACACCGCGTGGTTGTGCATGATGATTCTTTAGAGCAGCTAAAAGCAGGACTGTGACTGTCGCTGTACTGAAACGTGGTTGCTTTATTGTCTTGTAAACCACAGTTAACTTTAAAACTGAGTGTAAACAGTTTTCATGAGGAATTCGCTGACCTCAGTAAGAAAATTCCAGCTAGAGAAAAAAAAGGGAAAAGATTTAAAAACCAATAAACTCATAGTGAGAGGTCATAACTCTGACAGCCTTGGGAGAAAATCTCCCACAACTATCGTGAACAATTTTTCAGAAGAGTTTCCATCCTCTGCTGGAGAGGTTTTCTAGTGCTTATATGTGATTTGACAAATATCTGCCGATAGCTTCCAACCGAGTCCACGGCCACTGCGAATCTCTTGGATGTGACACTTAAAGGCACTGTGACATGTCGTCGAAGAAAAGCAAAAATATCTCTGGCGTGAAGAGCTGTCATATCACGTCTCCATGGCAGCGGTCAGATCTATCTGTCATGAGTCATGTGTGTCTTTTATGCGTGCGACACCAGTGGCGGGTGTCCTCAACTCAACTAGGCTCAGGTCAACAAGATAAAAAGACATGTTAAATAGCATAGGAACAACTGGATTAGTTCATGTTAACCTGATGATTTTCGATAAAAAATATTCGATAAAGGTGTGCTGATTGGATACTGAGTAACCTTTCATTATCCCTCTGGAACACATCTGACATCTAAAGACTGAAAGAAAACAGAAACAGCGTGAAGGACCGGTTTCTCTCTCTTTTTCTAAGCCAGGCAATTCTTTATTCTGCCAGAATCCATCCGCCATGCTTTCCTTCTCCCTTAACTAAATCCGTCAGCTCCCTTACAACGCACTGACAGGCCCCCTCATTCGGCATCATTCGATTATCAATTCTCATTTTCTGAGCTGCGGCTAAGCTCGTTTCAGATTTAGATGCCAGTCTTTGAGTGGCTATAGATCACCTGTCACTTGTCAAGACTCTGTGGCACAAAAGGACAGAAAAATGTCAGCGGGATCGGGAAAGCTGCCAGAGAGGAAACGCTCCATGTCAAATTCCGACAGTAAGGCTCATAATGAAGGCTCCATCAACCGAGCAACTTTCACATATTGTTGCCTTGATTTTGCTGTTGATTTTTTTTTTTTTTGGCAAAAACAGTGTTCTTCCCTAATTAGTACTTATGGCTTCCCTGACAGAAAACCAAGATGTTCCTGAACCAGATGGTACCATCCTCCTGATCTGAGCTCGGCCACTCCCATCACAATCGCAGGCGGTTAGGTTCACAGTAGCTTTCACCACAACAACCCACTACACGTCATCATGATTCACCTCAACAAGACCCTTAGATGCTTCAAATCCTCATTTTGGTCCAATCACTCTTCTCTAAAGTGAGCAATCTATCTTTTTTCAACAGGGGATCCTGGTCTCAAAGTGCTCACTCCACCAGCCCCAGTATCTTCCATTAACTGAACCTTCAACAGCAGCACTAGACAGTGACAAACTGGTATTTGTGCATTTCCAGTTATTCAGTGTATGACATTTTGCCACTGGGGATTCCTCACTTAAACTATTACAACAACTAGCTTGAATGAAAGCGCGTCATCACCATTATGAAGCACTTAAGGATAAAACAGAGTGAGTCCCTCCTGCAGCATTCTTGCCTGTGTAAAAAGCCTTCTTTTCCCTCCCTCCCTCCCTCCCTTCACCCAGTAATGGTGCAATCGAGGTGATGTGAATTCATTCTGTGGCAGACTCAGAGAACTGAAAAGCTTCTCTCATCTCCTGTCATTCAGCGACCCCGATGGGCATGCTGCTCTCCCCTGGCCTCCCGTCATCCCCACCTGTCAGACGGCTCCTCTTTTCTGTTACCCGCAGCATTAATTTCATGTCAGCTGACAGGGAAAAAGACAAATTTACAAATTTAACACCAACTGAAATAAACACTCATTGTTTTCGGCTCAGTGAACACATCCTTTAACTACAGACATAAATTTGCAACAAGTATCCTGCTGAGGCAGAGACAGGCTATGAGGGTCTTTTTAAATGCAGTATCTGCTGGGCTTTGTGGACAATGTTACAGAGTTGTCCCCTTTTTTATGATCGGCACCTTTCACCAAAGGGCTCCTTTATTGAAACTGGAAGCAGGCAGCAAGACTGAGTGCCATGGACCCATCAGGTCTTCCCAGCCCACCCACAACAAGATCTAGTCTCCACCTTGGCTCATGCTGGACCTTTTTATAGACCTGTGCTGGAGAGGCAGGGTGCTCTTAACCTTTAATACATCTAAACACATCATGTTTCAATGGCAACGCAGAAAAACTCTGAAAGGGATGATGACTCGTAAGTGTTTGTCAGGCAAAGCCAAAGGAAAAACATGTCAGCCCCTAATCCATTTCTAGCGCTGATGTACGTACGTACAGCTGGCTTAACAGAGATTTAAATAATTCAAAGTGCTTGGACTGCCAAAGCTCCATAATCAGCTTGCGAGCCCAAGGAAGCGGTATGATAGAGCGAACAGCAGCAAACAGGGAGGCTGATTACTTAGTCCACATGCATAATTAAGAAGAGGCGGGAGAGCCCCAAATAACGGCAGTTCTGAGGTCAGCACGCCGCAGCTTGTGCAGTCTAAAAACCTGTTTACCTGAGCAGCTGTATAATGATCCGTGTTGATGTGCAGGTCTTATCAGTGTTTGTGTATTCTGTGTGTGTGTGTGTGTGTGTGTGTGTGTGTGTGTGTGTGTGTGTGTGTGTGTGTGTGTGTGTGTGTGTGTGTGTGTGTGTGTGTGTGTGTGTGTGTGTGTCCTGTCAGGCCGAGTATCTGCCTGCATTTAAAGCTCCATGTGGTTTGCATTAGCGGAAAGTTAGCAGCTTATCACAGGCGGAGTTATTCAGAGCTGTAATAATCAGTCGGACTTGGCTAACTGTGCTGCTCTCTACGCATTTATTTGAGAATTGTAATGCTAATGATATTCTTCAGGTTTGATTTACCAACTTTGATTGCATCAGATAAACACATGCATGCATCATCATCCAGTTCTTCGTTTCAGTATGTTCAGCAGGTTAGTTTGGAAATAAATTCAAGCTTATTAGTGTATGAGCATGTGAAGCTGTGGTATTTATTTCTGGAGTATTAAAAAAAGCCTTTAAAAAACAATTGATATATTCAGCTGTTAAATACTGCTGTCACGATTTAGTTAACATTTTTTGAGAAAAAGAGGGAGCTCTTCAAATGTTCCTTGGTCTTTACGTACATCAGCAGTCAACCAAACTAGGGTTCAAAGGAGCGATGAGTGCATATGGGGTCTGTTCTCAGAGAAAGCGTCTGATTTTATATTCAGTGGCGCATTTTAAATCTCCACGGAAAACCAAAACGGTCAGTCAAACGGTGGATCAGTCAGTAGGCCAGTGAACGTGTGACCTTATCAGTGAACGTGTGACCTTATCCGCGCCTCCTTTGGCATGTCTCCGTCCCCCGTCCCCCCGTCAGAGGGACCCAGATGGCCCGAGGTAGCAGTGACCAGAGCAAAGAGCTGTCTGTCTGTCTGTCTGTCTGACCGACAGCAGCACTGGAGCCACGGGTCCTTTATCAGGCAACCACAGCAACCAGTCACCGCAAACACTTGCCTGCGTGCACAGACACCACATCTTTAATAAATGACTCAAACTTTTAAAGTATGTGGCAGGAGTTTAGTAGCTTCCCGCAAAATGATGTTTAACAGAGGAACAGAAACTGCAGGCATGTGTGAGGTGTTAACACAGACCATAATGATATACAAACAAAAGCAGCTCAAAGTTCTAAATCTGGTCCTAACAAGCTTTTGCAGCTCTGAATTCCCATCTGTGGATTGTGAACAAATCACCACAGCCTCTTTATTTGTTTCTCTTGGCTGCCGCAGATTGACTGCAAATTAACGCAGATGGTTGTGCGTCCTGATGCTCTGACAATTCTTTATTTTTCTAGCAACAGTTGTCTCAGTTCGTTCAGTTTACATTCGATTTTGTCAAAATATCATCTGTATTCCGCCTCTACACGATGTAAGTCATGAATAAGTCATGGAGAATGTTCTGTTGGAGACCCAAAAAAAGCCAACGCTGGCGCTGACAGCATGTCCACCTCAACAGAAAACAAATGCATTATTACCTAAACAGACAACGGAATCTCTATGGAGGTGATAACTGAGTTACTCATTTTTCAGTCCAAATTTTCTGCAGAGAAAGAATGTTAATTCTAATATACAGTCATCTGAATACAATGCAGCAGCTACACATTCATCCAGTTTAGTTTATTAAATCAAGAATTCTATGAAAACAATCTTTTTAAAATGATCCAACACTTCATTTTTTTCCCCAAAATGGTTCGATGATGATTGAGCCAAGACAAATGAGCCAAGGAGGATTTTGTTGAAACATTTTTCACGGGGCTGCAACCCGTCAGACCCGCCAGGGTCAGCTCTTTTCAAAAAAAGAGGAGAAAAAGCCAGAATTAAGTTAAAATGACAAAAAGACAGATGTTGTTGTTTAATTTTACAGAGATAAGCATGAATTTTCTACTGTTATTACAGTAAAATGTGAGCAAAATACATCTATCAGCACTAACCCTAACCCATCAAACTAAAAGCTAAGGAGCAAAAAGATCCATTTACATCAGTGTCATCATCAGACTGCCTGGACTGAAGAAAATGAATGGAACAGCTGAATTACTCAATGGGAACAGGCTGGACCCGAGCATCCTGGGAAAAGACTGGCTCGTCATCACTTGAGTGGTTTTCCATAATGTCACTGTTCAGGTGTCAGGAAATGGAAAGCTTTTTTTGGACTTTTCTTTCTTCAGCCTTGCGTTTTCTACACAGCTGCTGAACATTTCCACTATTTTAATAAACACATTTCTTTTTTATGGCATGTTACTCCTTCAGACTTCTGCAGTATATAATGTTATAATACGTGCTATATTTGTTAATGGTAAACACTCACCCTAAGTCAAAACTGGAAAGTTGCTCACTTCACCACATTAACACAGTCAGAGCCAGACAGTCACAGATGTACTTGCAGCAAAAGGCCAAGGCCAAGATTGCAATTTGCTGGCGCTCCGCTGGCTGATGTAGCTTCCCGCTTGCGTTCGTTATGAATAAGATTCTTGTTGTGGTTTAATGGGAGCTGGTTTCATTCCACAGAGGCCAAAATACATTGAACTTCATTTACCAGCCGTAACACGAACAAAACAAACCGTTTCTCTAGACCACACGTGACAGTAGAGCCGGCAGTTTACCAAACAGCAGAAATGTGCGTTCAGCACATCTTTATTAATTAAAGCCCTGAGGGACTGGATTCTGCATACCTGCAAAAGACTTGTGAATACATTATCCTGTGTGTTAGAAGCATGATGGCACACACACATATGCTTCTTTATGGCCAAAATTTATAGAGGACAAAATTTGCACTTGAAAAATGGCGAGTGGAGCTAAGTGCAGCTTTCCAGGGAGCCATTGCTCGATTCTGCGACCCTTGTGTCGATGGCCGTTAATGGCTCCTTCTATTCAAAAGTCAACATCCTGCTTCAGCCTGTGAGTGAAATACCTCCACCAAGGATGTCGTAAGTCTGAAATAAGACACTCTGAGGATCATCTCGAAGCTGGACAACAACTGTGCTGACGGTGGGGTCATAACTGAGGAGCACGGCAGCTTTTCGCCCTCAGTTTTCCTTCTTTCTTCTCCTATTAGTGCCCTTTTGTCTCTTTGTCCCACCGCGTGGACACTAGGACAAAGGAGAATTGGATTTTGCAGCAAAAAGATGAATCCATGAGCAGATTACCGCTCCGCACTAAAATCCTAGCATGTTTGGAGAGTAGTGGTATTGATTACACTCTGGTTGGATTCCTGCTTGTTTTCCGCCCACCGGAGCATGCCTGAAATATGAAGTCATGAAAAACTCTTTGTGCTCATGCTGAAATGATAACTAATACACATGAAGAGTTTGATTTTCTTCTTTCCAGAGCAGCTAAAAGCTTTGCAGCCTGACTGCTTTACCCACCATCTCGGCCCCTGTTTATGAAGTTTATCCTGCCGCTGCAGATAAGGAGACGGTCATAAAAGGTGGAAGAGCAGTGATGAGTTAACAGGAGCCGTTGGGTTCTTTTTGTTAGGAAGGTTTGCCACCACCTCCATCAAGCACCTAATTTCTGAAAGCTTTTATGCTCTTGCTTTTATTCTGCAGGGATCTTCTTATACTTGCACTGTGTGTGTGTGTGTGTGTGTGTGTGTGTGTGTGTGTGTGTGTGTGTGTGTGTGTGTGTGTGTGTGTGTGTTTACCTCCCAGAGTTTCACATCCCACTGAATCTGAACACAGGCACAAGAGTGGAGTCATTTTCCAAGAAAGCGCCACAGATTATCCAATTAAGATATGAAATAAGAGATAAATCAAGTAATAAAGAACAAAGACAACGATGTTATGTAATTAATTCCTCTGACAGTACGTAATAATAAAGCAACAAAATCCTGCATTAAAACCGAGTCCAAAACTGATGACATCTTTCATGCAGATGATTTAGTTTTAGCAGAAATTAAACTAAATATTTTGTTCATAGTGAAGCATGAACCTTTCACTGCACACGCAGGCAAGTGAAAAAAGCTCGACACATTATTACTACTGTTGTTTTCCCTCTGTCTGGCGACGAGGCTCACAGCATTCGTCAGAAGGCAGCTTCTCTCCTCGATTGGGAACACCGGGTTTTTGTGCACTGGCGGTGAAGAAAAACAACATTCTTCACCTGCAGCTTGAATGACTCTGGATGCTCGGCGTTATGAGAAATTATGAGAAAATGATTCCTTCTGAGTGCCTCCATCACTGGTTAAATATATTTTTTAAAAGAATATTCCTTTCTAAATATTAGGCCCATTTTTATATGTTTAATTGGGCGACAATTCTTTTTTTTCTATACATGTCTTTGCACCAACTGGACAAAATGGATCACATCTGCTGCAGATTTAGGGAGCTAGCAGGAAGAGATTCTTCATTAGAGCCTCTCGGGGCTAAGTGGGCTGCATGCCTTTTGGGCTAATTGCTGTTGTTTGTGCTTTCCAAATGAATCCTTTAGTTTGACAGGTACCAGCTTCTGCACGAACACTCCTGAGCCGAGCAAGATCCACGCTGTGATAAAATGTTATTTTAAAATCTGCACTTCAGGCATCGTTGTATTATTGTTGGAGATGCCAAACATTTTAATGGCTGTAATAAAAGCTCAGGAACGGCTGATGAGTCAGTATGAGTTTGCACAACTACACTTCAGTTTATCAAGTTAGGTTTGAGTAGAACCAAATGAATTTTCTACACAGTTTACAATCAAAACAGTGGTCCCTCAGTCCAGTAAGGCTGCCGGCCGTTAGCTGGCTAACCAAGCCGGCAGTAAATAGCATCAAACGGTAGCCTGATTTATCTGGAATTGCCGTAAACTGCCGTATAAACATCATCAAGCTGCACCGTGTGTGTGTGTGTGTGTGTGTGTGTGTGTTTGCGCGTGTCTTAGAGGCTGTGCTCGCCATAGCCAGGAAAGAGGTTACTGCAGGACAAATTAAAGCCATCTGTTCATCAATAAACTGCAATCACAGTTCAGGCGGAGCAGCTGGACGACATCAGAGGGAAAGCAAAAATAGTTTCTCTATCATTTATGATTCAGGTGAGGCCAAATCAGGGAATAAAGAACACTGAGGAGTCATCAACGATGATGTCTCTAATGATGCGCTGAGTTCGTGCTGATAAAAGTTGAGCACAGATTGATTGGCGGATTTCCTACCCAACCTTAACAAACACCCTATGCACCCCAAACCAACCCAAATCTCCATTTTTTTAACAGAGAAAAGATCCTTTGCCAATGGTGACAGTTATTCTGTGGTGGCTTTGAGCCCAATTTAAATTTCATTTTCTTTCTTAGCTGTCCTCCCTGTGCTCCATCCAGCCTCTGTGGTCTCTTTAATGAGCTCACTCTGAGCTGTGTTTAAGCTCATTAACCTTTGTGGGTGGCAAGTCCCGCTGAGAAGAAAAGCCACCGATACACAGACATGGATATACTATACAGCACAGGTCTCCTTTAAAGACTTTAAAGCATTTGAAGTTATCCAAACGTATTTGCATTCTCAAAATTAGCGGCGTGAGCACTGGTGGACAACATATTTTCAAATTCTGATTTGATTTTCTTCTCCAATCTGGGCTAATTAAATAATCTTTTGTTTTAATGCAGCATGTTGTTCAGTAACGTCTGATTAATTCAACACATTTGCTGTTTCTTCATTAATTAAAGTCAAGAAATTAACATAACGCTCACCAGGCGCTATGCTAACAGGTGCTAAATGACAATTATAAATGAATGTGACCAAGCTCACTGCAGGAGATGTTTGTCAAAGTGATTTACTCCACTAAAGACGCGAAGGAGAGCTGAAGGTGTGTCCACTGGCTGCGCAGCAGGTTTCTCTGATCCTGGACACTCAAGCACGGCCCAAGTCACAAAGACAGGCAGCAAATGTGGTACTGGTGTTGACATGCTGTTGAACTAGAACTGCTCTTACACGTGTGACCCCAGGTTGTTTATCCTGTTCTTTTACTCTGGCTGATGGAAAACATCTATTTAGACACCTTTCACCATTAGAACATGACCCTTTCAAATGCTTTGGCTGCTGCTCTGACATCACGTCCTCCTTTTGTGTTTGAAATTTCGAACTGTTGGTGCCTCACGTTGTCCACCTGCCACAGCAGGCTTCGTGAAAGGGCTTTTTTTATACTTCAAACCCCTTCAGGAGGCAGCTGAACATGACTACTGTATTTTCACAATATTTCTAGAAAATGTCCCTCTCAGAGTCGAAAACAACGTGCAGACAACTGTCTGAAATCAGTGTTTTCACCAGTACGCTGGAACTCCAGGTTGAGAGCTAAAACGATGTTCCAGTGGGGTTTTTTTTTTGAGCGGAGCGCATAAAACGACTATACAAATATCCCTCCTGTTCCTCCCCCCTGGGACTTGTGGTTATGATGCTTCCATGTTCCTTCAAGAGAGCCCGGTTGTTCCCGCCCCTCCTGTCTCTTTCTCATTGTCTTTTCCAGCCACCGCTCCCCTGGGAGGAAGCTGTCATATTGTTTCTCCCTCCAGCAGATGCTCTCCTTCTGCCATAATCTTTCTGCCGCTGAGGCAATATTATTAAGCCTTGAACAGTGTGTAAAGGAGGGGGGTGTTGCATATTTACAGCTTAGGTTCGCGTTTTCGGTGGCAGGAAAAGGTTAAGAGCTTGTGTGATCAGAGGAGAGGATTAGTGTGGCGAGAATAGCTTTTTATTACTGCTAAGGTCACAGCCGTCTTCAAAAGCCACGAGGGATGGACGTCGGCGGGTGCGTGGCCAGATGGGAGAGCCTGGAATCTGCAGAATCACACCGAATCCATTAAAGAAACGTCGAAGCTTCTTCCGGATCCCAAATGGGAGCGTAGGAGCCGGAGATAACGGCAACTGTGGTATCGGCGAGGAGTGGGAATCAAAGTGTTTCCACATGGAGAGCGGCCATGTGAGAGGATGGTCGGAAAAGGATTACATCATCGTTGGGGATGGAAGCTGGGGGGGTTGCTGATGAAAAAAGACTTGGAGCGCCACCTGGTGTCGAGTCCTTTCACCGTACGCCGCTCTGATGATACAGAGGCTCCCCCCCTTTGTTGGTGCTGCTGGAGGAGAACATTTGTTCTCCCAGACGGGCTGCATAAATTACAGCAGCGCTCGTTTGTGCAGGATCAAGCAGGAAAGCGCGTAAACCCGAGGGGATGAGTGACATCCGTTCTGTCTGTACCAGACCGAGGCGTGTGGCTCTGGTTGGATGTTTCTATTGCCATGATACCATCAGACAGCTCTTCACAGTGCTAGGAGATGAGGGCTCCTCCTTTAGCCCGCACGCCTGCAGAGCACAGCCATGAGGGAGCCGGCCAGCCTCGTCTGCTCATGAGACAGAAGCGTGTCTGTTTATTTGCAGCCAAATTAGGAGCAAATCTCAGAAGAGCCTCCTAATGGCACTCATGCTGTACGAGCCAATACCAGAACGTGCTTAAAAGCCTGGAACGTTGGCTCAGCGAGTCTGTGTGATGGAGCTGCACACTTACCCACTGATCATTTAACTGCTGTGACAACTCAGCACAGCCACATCTCGGGAAGAGAAGCTGAGCAGCGCGTTGGATCAGTCGGATCAGTTGCACATCATCACTCAACCGCTCACGGTGCTGAGGTGGAAACCACAACTGCTTGGGGATGGACCAGGGACTCACTGTCTGCAAGCTAATGAAGCAAAACCAACCTCTGCTGCTCTTTTTAAGGGCATCTACGCGTCCATTCTTCAGTTTTACACCCAAATTTAAAAGGAGTTTGACTTGTGTTTTTTGAAGTGGCAGCTAATTTTAAATTCAGTCTGTGGTGCACAGAGAAGAAAATCAGTCACAGAAAAAACCTAATTATTAGTTGCCAACTGTACACACGGACGACTCACAGCGGCTGATTCCAGCTCTGAACTGTTCACGGATTTCTTTCCGACTCTGTAATTTTCGACAAAAAGTTGCTTGTGATCTATTTTGAATGTGTTTTGATTTTCAGACTAACTTCTTTATCAAGTGGAAAGCGTTAATAGTGTTAGGCATGCCCAAAATACAACTTCTGAAAAGTGTTTTTTTTTTTAAATTTTACACCTAAATAAGAGCTGTAAAAGAAAAACAAGTGAAACCTTTCAGATGCAAATTCAATTAGTGTTAATAGATCTACTTGTTAAAATTCTGACTCCATTTATGTGCAGATTTATTCTGCAAAATAATTAATTTTCAGATCAGCACTATCAAAAGGCAGTAATTTCAAGTACTAATCATTCTGGGGTGGGGGTACTTTGAAAGCCGATGCGAGTAGCAGAGTAGGTAAGGAAAAAAGAATGTTCAACAGGAGGGAACGCTAAAATCATTATTCAGGTCAAGAACTGTACTTTGCTCCTGAATAAACGTATTTAGAAAGCTCAGGATCCCTGACGGAAACAAACTGCTGGCATTGCAAACACGGCGGCATTCATCCGCAGGCCTTGAGTGTTGTTCTCCATATTAAATAGAAGCAGCAAAAAAAAACAAAAACAACTTCTCATGCCCTTGTTTCATTTTCCATCATAAAAAGGAAGGAGAAGCACTTCCAGGAAGGATAATAAGGTAAAAAACTTGATATTTAGAGCACGGAGAGACCGAGGGCTCCAATTCTTTCCACAAACTAACATCAGACCCGTTTGGGATGATCTGTACTTTCACTGGCCTCAGGTGAGGTGGTGACGCTAAAAGCCTGGTCCTCCAGGGTCCTCTAGGTCACCCTCCCTGCCGACACAGGCCAACCTTTTTCAAATGTCGAAGTGATAAAACCCGATGAATTCAATGAGCTTGACGCGGCGGTGTCAAACGCCATTCCTTTTAATCCCATTTGGAGTGAAATTGCTCTAGAAAGGTAAAGGGATCTGTTGCCGTCTGGGGCCTGGGGCTGCGCTGCTCTACGTCTCTCTGGTGACTCCTCTCCCAGAGCTTGGAAGGTCGGAATGAGAGTGTCTCCTTGCTGTGTGACGATGTCGCGCCCCAGCAATTTCTTAGCTAAGTAATGGAGCCGTAGTGGATTGTGTGAGGCCATGCATCTCACCGCACAGCACCTCACGCAAATCTCCAAGGAAAGAGCCGTCCTCTTCTTTCTGCCGAGCCCCCGCCCCAGGTTCCGCTGGAGCACAGAGATTCATCGAGCTCGGAAGCAAGCGCTGCCGTGGCTCTTTTAAAACGAAATTGCTTCTGTTTGCTTCTCTTAACTCGAAGACGCGAGGCAAACTCGTGAAGTAACAAATGTTTAATTTGGAAGAACAATATTAAATTTAGCCAACGCAAAGGGGAATTTATGAAGTGAAATGTAAATACAAAAATACCAGAGCTGAGAAGATTTTATAGGCATGTTTAAAAAAAATGGGGGGAAAAAGGGAATCTCATTTCATCATGGTATTCATGCTATTTGGAAACATCCTGAATTTGGGAAGTTAAAGTCGGACTCAGAAACTGAACGCATGAAGTCTGCGCGGCCGCAGTCAAACGGTTTGGATGTATGTCTGGCAAACTTCCTGCGAAACAGAGGAGGGTGCTGGGAAAGGCCCTCAGCTTCCTGGTTTTACCACACGTGGTTTTAGACTGAGCTCCATCACAGCTCATCCAGGCACAACAACATGGAACAGAACGTTTACGTCAATGTGACAGCATCAGAAATTCGATGTGGTGCAAGTCCGACTCTGAAGCAATTCAAAATAATTTGAAACGACTTGCTCCCTTTTTGGTGTGTGCAGAGTTGAAGCAGAGTTTCTGTGTCCACGCTTGACTCCTTCCAGGACGTCAAATCATGAACTTAATCTAAACACTGCTGAAACATGGATCTGCGGTGCAGAAAGTCATCAGGGACCCTCTGGTCCATGATTTTCTGCCGTGTCTGCACATGATTGTATTTCATCCGTGGCGAAAGCAGAATGAGAGAGTAGTTTGAGCATGTCTCACTTTCTGCTATTCTGCTACGAAGCGCATACGCTGCATGGCTGCTGAGACTTGGAAATCATCGGCGACAGGGCGGGAAGCACAGCCGTTGCCTCTCAGAGCGTCTGTATTTGCCAGCGCTGCATGTCTCTGCATGTTAGCAGGGGCCCGAAATGAGCCAAACATGAAGCAGAGGACGAGGACATGCTGCAGTTTGACATCACAGGAGCACGCTGCAGTGTAACGCTAACATTACTGAACCTCTCTACAGTCATTTCAGATATCAAGGGACAGGCTGTCAACAGCAGATGGTCCTTTTGTAGGCCCGTCTCACTGTTTTACACTGATTTAATTCTGTGCAAGTGGAATCTTCTGACTCGTCTCTATTCGCAGACTGAAAGGAATTTCCACACAGCTAAATGTGCATCCGAGCGTACGTAGGCACATGCACGACACAACGAAGGCTCGAAAATTCATGTGAACATAGTGGCTAATGAACGACCCCAGCTGCAGTCAGCGAAGCAGCCTCAACACTGACTGACTGTGCAGAAGGAAACAGCCTCTTACCTCACTGGCACAGAGATCAGTGCACAAAGAACACATTTATCCAGCCAGTTAAACAAATGGTTATTACAAAGGAACAGAAGGGAGAGCATGGTGACACACAAGTATGTAATTTAGATGTTTCTGTGTGTGTGTGTGTGATCTTTGCTTCATGAGGATTTAATCAAGACAAAACCAGAAAGCAAAGATAATATATTCATGCAGACGGATGACATTTGAGTGTCTTCATACGGTGATATGAAGGCATTCTGATATTAAAATGTAATTTAATGGGCTGACTAAATGTCACGCAAAGGTCATCTGAATATCTACCACTCAGACGTTTTTAGGTCTGTGTACAGAACAAATTGGGCTTAAAAGACAGTTAATTTGTTTTTTTAGTTTAAAGTAGCCTTTATATTAATGTTATGGAACCCCATAGTTTTTGAATTTCTTAACAACCATGTTGCAGATATTCCAGTAAATAAATTAAATCTTTTCACAGTGGGTGTTTAAGTAATAAAATAGAAAACTGGTTCTTAAGATTTTTTTTTTTTTTTTTTAGAGCTTTAATTCTTATTTCTATTCTGCAATTATTTTTCTATTTTGCTCCGTGTAGGCAACTTGGTTTGGAAAAAGTACAGGACTCCAGACACGTGCAGTTATTCCCGAGGATGTTTTGGATAAATCATTCCCTCTAATGTAGTTTGTGACTACAGCGACCCCCTGTGGTTGTTTATTGTACAACAACCTAATAACTGCTCTTTAAATAATAAAAAAAAAACTACTTTAAATTAGAAATCAGTTTTTGAAAATGCTCACATATAAGGACAAATGAAAGGAAAAAGGTGCCCAAAATTATTAAAAGATCATAAAGACTAAAATATGTAAAATATAATGTGAAATACAAAACAAGTGGTTAAAATAAAATCTTACTGATAAAATATGCGCTGTAAGCCATTTAACATCTGCCCTGGTTCCTCCAAGGTAAAGAGCCTCCATTTTAGGTAGTTTAGGTCAGTAAGTCCGTATGGTCAGCAGGGGGAAGCATTCGCCCACTCCTGTGCATCAACTCAGAGCTTTTTGATTGTCTCACATGGCTGCACACGCAGCGCTGACTGCAAATCTCTGCAAATTGACTTAATAATTTGAATTTCACACATGAGATGATGTAGTGTTATGGTAGCAGCATACCCGATCTGTGTAGAGTTCGTGTTTTTTTTCAAGATTATGCATTAAATATTCATTAAATTAGGACTACTTTACATAAAACTTGAACTTTGGTGCAATGCAAACTGCGAGTGTCCCTGGAACTGCCTGCAGGTTAATTAAAGTCTTCATTTTGTCTAGTTTTGCCCCCTCATGGGGTGTATATCTCAGAGCCGCAGGGCTACATGTTTCAGCAGTGGAGAGCAGCCGTTTAAATGCAGCCAGAGGTCAGATCACACTTGGAGGTGCAGAAGTGAGTTCACCTGCCCACGCAGAGCCCGGGAGCCACTTCATCTTCATCCATCACCACACGGCCCTGCTGCTGCACTGGAAAATGAGAAGGTCGTGGGGGGGGCACGAAGGCCAGAGAACAGCCCAACTCCAACTGTTGGAGCCAAACCTTTTTTTGCTACTGTGATTTTCCCTCACCAAAATTTACTGACCATCATCAATAATATCGACTCAGCCTCCGGCGTGAATGTGACCTCTGGAGGAGAAAAGAGTCCTACTTAGACTCTTTTGCACAGAGGCTGAAATCTTACTCAAGTTCTGATCTTTGATGTTTCATCTATGTCGTAGCTTGATTTTGTCAAGCTGAGAAAGAAACGGCTCTGAAAGACTCCGTAGTTTTCCAGACTTTCACCGCCACGGGCGGTAATATCGATCCGAGAGGAAGTAAGCTCATCGCAGGGAGGGGGGCTTTGCCACTGTATTTGTTTGTCATTCACAGCAGGGTTGGCACAGGAAGTCGAAGGAGAGCCGAGGGGTTATTAAGGGACTCAGCTTGGCATCGCTGGACTCCTTAGCTTTGCTGGAAAATAAAAAGGCTTACACTGAGCTGGCAGCTTTGGGAGGATGGGGGAGAGAGGGGGGGAGAGGGGGAGGCAGGAAAGATGCAGATGCGTGCATTCTTGCTTACTACCTGATGCAGCTGCTGCAGTTTATCATCTACAAGATCTGCAGTTTAATTTGTCAGGATGTTTTTGTTTTTTTCCCCCTCCAATTAGCGTATAAGGGAAGTGCTGTAAAATACACACGAGAATTTCAGACATGAGTGGAAAATGTTCCAATAGAAGAAGAATGTTAAACCCGAGTGTCATCTCACTTCTCAGGTAAATTCAAATTGCTTTGTGTTTCTTCACTGTTCATGTTCTTATGAACCTGGATGTGGGGCTACCTCTGTAGAAACAGCTTTGAGACAAAAATAACGCTCACTTTCTCCCTCCACCCTCCCTGCACGACTCCAGCAGCTGGAGGAAAATCACATCCAGCAGTGGCAGGTTTTAGAAATTAGGATCACGTGACAGGACTAATTAGTTTTTACTGGTTTTTACCAATATTATTCCCCCATCAGTTGTGCAGCAGGTACCGGATTTAAAAGAGAAGAAGGTGAAACGTCACAGCTGTCCAGCACGGGGACCGATTTCACCAATTTCACCGCAACTGGATTCAAATATCACAAAACACGCCAAAATTGATCCACAGCAGAATAACCACTGATAAACAGTGAACAGGTCTGTCAGTCCTGCTTCAGTAGAATAACTCCTGTTAGTTTAATTTAGCTGCTTCGAGTCTGAATCGCAGCTCCGCAGACACATTTCTTCATCCTCCCGACTACGCCACCAAACCACAAAGAAGTGTGACGCAAGGGAGAGACATTCCTCCAGAGATGTCAGAACCTGAAGTGAACACAGCTCATCGTCCCAAATGTTTCAACAACAGTCGCAATTTAGACCAGCCTGTAAACATTACACACACTAAACAGTCTTGATGACTCCTGTCTGTGTATATGGCACACTCGTATATCTATCTTTTAAAAACAGCATGTCTGAGCCCCAGCCCTCCCCGGGCCCCGGCCCCCTCACAGGTATGCTCAGCCATGCGTTAGGGCCAAGAAGGGCACTGAAATAAGGGGGCCAGAGGTGGGGGGGAAGGAGAAAGCAGTCAGGTGTAACAGGATTTCGCTAGGAGCCCACCGACCCGGAGCGTTGCCCTCTGCCCCGGTCACATCTCCTCCCCCCACACGCCCGATCAAGCCAGGATAGATTCTGACGTTTGTGCACCTTTTGAGCCAAGAGAAGAAACCAGTGAAATTAAGATGATCTACCTCCCACTTTCGAGCCTCCTGAGTGGTCGTGTTATCCCAGGTGAGCTCGTCTTTGCAGCAACCCATAATCACATGAAGCTATGTGGAGATATCGAGCGAGGCCTTCGTCCCACCCTGGTGGTTTCAGAGCGCACTGCATCACATGCGTCTGCCTTTAAAGTCTTGCTCAGCTCTGCTCTCGGTGTCCATGTTTTCGACCGCCATCGCTCGGCCCAAACACAACGAATACCTTCTGCAACCCTCAGAGCAGAGGAGAGCGCTTGGCCTACCAGCGTTCAACCAAGGTCAGTTTCCAGGCTAAAAATACCACAGATTCAGGCTGCTTTGCTGACCTTGTTTTTCCCTTTTCTCCCCAATTAACAGAATTAAACTAAACCAAATCCAGATCCCCACGTGCCGTAGCCTTCATCACCAACCTCAGCGAAGGATGAGAAAACCTTGTTTTCCTCTTAAAAAGAGAATCTGCATCTCCGCTCTACCCTTGGATCGACGAAGCAACAAACTCAGCAGGAAATAAGATTCCATTTTTCACTCGCACGCCTCTTTTCCAAGCCAGCGGGGCTTCACAAAAGCCCCGAGGAAAAAAAAAATAAAAATCACCATTTCCCCGTCACTTCAATAAGCTGGGCTTTATTCAGCAGCAGCCTGGTCGGCAAAGACCGGATGGCTGTGTCATTCACAGGAAGCCATGAAAAGGCACAGCGGGACACCCGGGCGGATGTTGCTATGCAGATAAAAGATTCTCAAAACTCAGTCTGCGATTTCTTAAATTAGCTTTCATTAATTAATGAAAGTGAGGGAATTTATACAGATGGATGAAGATAAATAAAAATGAATTTTAAAAATCCCTTCCAGATTAGACACTTTATTCAAACATGAATTGACATTTCCTCTATCGACAGCTGGTTCCATTTCATTTCAGGTTCCATTTTAAAATGAATGCCTTCTACTGTTGGTCTTCTGGAGCTCACACATGGAGCTCACCTATTACCTACACCTACACCTACCACCTACATTTTGTCTATTGTAACTGGAATTCATTTGATTTTTAAACTCGTGTGATTTTCTTTGAAAACAGGGGGCAGCACCATTCTCACAGTCTTGTTATTTTCTTGGTCTGACTGATTTGTGCAGACTATTTATTCCCCTTTGAGAGCAGCCTGTATTTAAACCACTGTTGAACAGATTTCTTTGGCTTCACCTTAATAAGCTCTAGAACTCATTAATTCATGTCATTATAATAAAAAAAAAAAAAACAGGTCCATAAGGAAAATTGCCAGCCTTTTTAGCTACTTTTATGGCCTATCTGATCTCAGATTATATAGAAGAAAGCACCAGAGAACTTTAGGAATATTATAAAAAGGACAAAGCATACAGACTCCCCCGCCCCCCGCATTTTCTTGAGTTATTCTGTACCAGCTACCATGCCAAATGTTTGGTAAAGCCAATACCTAAAGCACCTGAAGGGCCCAGTTCAATGTCAATAATGTTTTCAGCTGTAGCAATAATATGAGCCAAAGACCAAACACATCAATGATAAAAATCAATAAGAAAAACTCTAAATGCAAGCAAAACCATGTTGTGTTGCAGAACATTCCTCTGCCTAATGACACCATTAGCAGCAGCAGCAGATTTCATCCTCATCTTGATTGAAGGGACTTTTAATTGCATTTAAAAAACAAACATGAAACATACCTGTGAGGCGAAGGAGGGAGTCCCACCAGAGCAGTAAACCGTAGAAACCTTTAATATCCAATAAAAGATGCAGAACGCATTCAAGCTTTGCCAGATTCCTCCTGTAGCAACACGGTGGAACTGTTTTCGAAAATGATAGCAGGAGTGTGCGAGTGTGCTGCTAACGAGTGTTGCTTCCTCATCAGGACACCTGGCAGGTGAATCCTGCAGGTGGGCGGAGCTTTCTGTGATGATCCTGTCTGCCTGATGCGTCGACCGCACATGTTGTATAAAAAAATGCTACATTTTAATAGAATTTTGAAGTACATATATGGCACATATATGCACTTTTTACAAATGTCTGTCAGTTTGTAAGTTAGAGGAACATCAGCTCCAGCTCGCTGTTATACACAGGTTCTCTGATATAAAGGGTCCATGTTGTTTGTTACCACCTGTTTGACATGTTTTATTTTAAGGCAGCTGAGATCCAGATTTATTTTTCTTTTTACGTTTCTATCTCCGAATTCAGAACTCAGAACTTTTTCCACACAAACAGAGCCATTTGCAAGGCTGCAGAGAGGTTTTTTTTTCATATCTAAATTAGATTTTCTGCAAATGACAGAAGGGACAATGTGGAAACTCTGACTGAAAAACATGACCTTTTTTTATTTTCCACCAGAGAAAAAAAAAACTTTCTTCAGCAAAAAGTTTCACCAGTTATCATATTCATAAGTTCTTTTTGATATTTTCTGGAATTGGATTGTATCACTGGATTGTTCATTTTTTCACGTTTAGCTGAAAGTCTCCCATAATGCTGGGAAGAGGAAAGGAAAACACTCAGGAAGGTGAAATTCAAAATGCGACAGGCTGATCCTGCGCATTTTAGTCATCTTGTGTCGGCATTTGGGTCCCTACTGATGAATAATTTAGCTCTCTCATAAAAAAGACAGAATGGTGTTTTCCAGCCATCCTTTTGTTAACTGCTGCAAAATCTGTGCAGAAATTGGAAAATCGTGAGGCTGCAGCACAGAAATGAATTCAGAAACTTGTTCGTGTGCCATACAAGTAAAAAAAAACAGTATACCTGGTGGTGCCAGATAAATGTTACATATTTTTTTAACAAAGTTTTCAAAAAGTTTTGAAAACTAGTTAACACTGTGCTAAACAATGGAATGGAAGACATGTATTTATTACTTGCATTTATAGTCAATAATATTACATATTAATAATATTTATGTATGTTGAATTTACAGACTGCAGAATTTGTCTTCTGTTATTTGGTGTCAGAACACAATGTGAGAATTAATCTTTTTTAACGCCTGTTTTTACTGTCTGACTGCACTTGATATGAGTGTAATTATGCATTAAGATAAAATATGAAAAACTATTTTTATTTTTCAAACATGCAGGTAAATGTAGAAAGCTGTCATTTAGTGCAGAATTACAAAGGTCATGCAGCACAAATGTCACGTGACATCACCTCTCAGCCTGCAGTTGTGTGCCTCCCCCTAAGACAGCATCTCTGCTCTCATTAATAACTCACTTGCTCTTCATTGAATCCATATTTAGCAGAACATTTCAAAAGGCTTATTGACAGCAGTCCAGCGGAGGGCAAATCAAAATCACCCTGGTCCATTCAGGTTCTCTGCTAGTCTTGATGAAAACCTGTCCAGAGTCATGATTCTCTATCTACCAGGACCCCGTCAGGCAGGTTTCCATAGAGAAGGTTTACTCTGGTTTGATCCTGTGGCACCGTGAACACCCCCGAAAGCTGAGTGGATGCCTGCCATCCACAGCTGATTCTGCACTTGGGAGCTTTGGGTCTTTATCTCCTCCTTTGCCCTTTGTCAAATGTAGCAGCCCGGGGCTTCTGGTATACACACCCTCATCCAGCTAAACCCACAGAGCAAACCAATCAAAACCCTGTACAATACTGAGGCTCAGAGAAATCTGTGGGCTTTCCGGGGATATTGATCTTGTGCTCCAGAGTCGAGGCCCTTCCATTGCTCAGAGGCTCAGAGGCAGATAAACACACATCATCGCTTGTAAAAAAAAAAAAAAAAAATTATTTGATCTGAATAGAGCAGCTTTACCTTAAAAGGGATATGAATTAACTGTTATTTATCATTGATCCCTCCATATTTGGCCAATTTGTTTGAAAAACTGTCTTTTGTCTCTGTTAGGCAATGATGGAAGTCTTTTTTTTAACAGG
>CAAE01015007.1:1754315-1772042 GCA_000180735.1 Tetraodon nigroviridis | reverse complement strand
AGCTAATACCCAGCCATCCATCTCTCTCAGGAACGAATGCACCACTTAAATTTAAACCCAACAAAGACTAAACGCATTCCAGCTGTTGCTGTGTGATAAAGGAAGTTTGGGCTGACATGTAGAGTTCTTTGACAACAGGGGATGAACACACATTTGCATGAAATTACCACGTGGGTGAGCACACAAGGTAAATTCCTTGGTACAGTAAGACCAGCAGGAAGCATGTTTCCCAAAACCAGCAATAATTTTATTTTGCTTTTCTGTTAGAATTCTCTCTGGAAGCCTCCAGTTCTGATTGAGAGCTTGAGATTGAGAGCACACAAGGCAAAAGAAGGAAATAAAAATACAAAGAGAACTTTGTTAAAGTGTTTATAACTTGTGATTTGGCAATTAAATCTGGCCATTTATTGGTGAAAACCCTTCTTGCAATCAGAGGTTTCCTAAATATCCACATTCTTAGTGAGTTTTGCAGCTAAAATAGATGGATAACAGATGGATTACAACTGCAGACATTTTTACATGTTGTCCCCTGTGCATGTTTTCCTACAGGGACAATGCCAGGAGTTGGAGTCAAAGACAAGTGTCTCTGTGATGCTCTGGCAATCGATGAAGGGCAACGCGCTATATTTGGCTTCAGCTTTGTCCATGGATCAATGTTTATCTGTTTATGATGCGGTGAAAAGAGCATTACAACCCAATGGTTCCTGTAGCCAAGGACAGTAGTCATCAGTTTAAGTAGTTATATTCACTCATTGAAATCAAATTACATGAATGCTGTCTCCTGGTCGTAGTTCTGTAATTCCGTGGTTAAGATATATGTTAATTTAAATTTCCTCTGTCTCTGTAGCTTAAGCAGAAACTTCTAATAGATGTTAGCTTATGTGCTGGTTCCTGATGCTACTCATGTTCTTGCACTGGTTGTGATTTTTAACTATTTCTGCTGAGTCAGCCTGACCTTGTTCTCAGAGTTGGTGCTAACAGCTTTAAATATATTATTGTTGCAATATAAATACAAAGCTATTGACTGCTGTGACTTTGCTTGTACTGTAAGCATTCTTCATTGTCCCATCAGGACAAGGTTGAGTTCCTCATATAGCTCTTGTTTACGCTGTTAATCAGGTAATCAACAGCAGGGAGGACGTATCAGCTTTCGGGAGAACGTTTGGACGTATCAGCTTTCGGGAGAACGTTCGGATAATCTGCTTAAAAGAGACTGAGGTGACATCAAGGTTGTCGTCCATAAAGAGGGTGAAATTCAATTGAGTGAGATGCGTTATGACGGTTTTTCTACAGGGCCGCCGCCCTGATGAAATGGATTCCAGTGTCATGGTCAGAAGATAATGAGCTTTACTCAATCAGCTCAAGAGGGCGTTCAACTGCTGCCTCGATTGCTACCTTGGTGAATTTGGGAGGTCTATCTGGGACAGGCTGTTCAGAGCGCTGTTGTCCAGCTGTGGTCTGACACAGCGCGCTAAATGATTTCTCCACGGGAAACAACTCCTGCTGCTCATCTGCTATAGCTCCCGGATATGTTATGTTCCCCCGAAATTGTTTGGTCTCCAAAGTAAAGCTCCACCAAACAGATTTCATCATATTGCTGGGTGTGGGGAGTCTTTCTGTCTCAAACCACAGAAGACGCACTCAAAACCCGCTTTAGGCCTGTGGGAATAATTGGCAGCATAATTTTACAATTAGAAATAAGTGACCAATTTAGGCATCAAAATTATTCAGCTCATAAATGCTCATGTGCAGGGATGCTAATGCAAATACTAGTCGCCACTGTTAATGCATACTGAAACATTAACATGCTGGCGCCCAAAATGTTGTCGGAATGACCACAATAAATTTGTCTGCATTATAAAACAGGAAAAACCTGCATTTCAAAGCGGGTGCTTCAGCAGTAGCATGGTAAGAGATGCTAATTTTGCCACTCAGTCGAGCTTTGGGGTAATTCGTTTTAGTCCCACACTCACTGCTGTATGTGTCCCAAGTGTGCTTTTGCAGTTTGCAGTTCTAAATACATCCATGAAAAGACCCATTGTAAACATTAGGATTACACTCTGCACTGTCCTGGAACCGTAGAGGTAATGAGACACCAAGGAAAGAGCTCATTAACAGTTCTGGATATACTGAAGTGGCAATTAACGCTGTTGAAAGTGTATGCTGTGTTAACGGCAACGTGCAGGGTGCAGGCTGTTGTGCAGTAGGTCCACAAAACCGTGCATCAGCATATTCTGACATGTTCCTTGTAGAGAACAGAGAGAACAGCTCTGTCATAGGAGCTTTGTGTCAAAGCTGCATCATTATGAAGAGGAAGAGAGAGACAGTGTTTCTGGATATGATATGTTTGCTGACCTCATTTTAGGGACAAAGAAGATCCAGTGTGCAAAGACAGAAGAGGATTATTGATATTAGATGCTGAGCCAACTGTGTGCACATCACAGTCCCGCTAAGCAGGGGCCACCCACTGACATTCAGACAATCCCCTTCCGTGCACATCTCCAATGCAAAGCTTAATTTTTGAAAAGCTACTGTTTCAGAATGATGGCAAAAAAAAACGGAAAAAAACTAGAACGCTCCTGTTTCATAACATATCTGGACGACTGCGCAACAAAGAGCTTAGGTATCCATAAACAGACTGTAACTGTAAATAGTCCGTAGCGATGGCAAATGAGAACACAACAAGCTCCTGGCCACAGTTATGTCAAAAAGCCCCCCTCCACCCACCCCACCACCTTTTCCTCCCCTACATTCTCAGAAAGACAGCTTCATTGGCAGTTGCTTTGTGTCCCATGGCCGGCCAGGCCTCTGCATCTCATCCTCTGTCCTTTTTCATGCCAGAAATCATTTTGATAGACGATCTGATTATTTTCACAAGGCGTTTATCTCCGCATGACATAAGGGAGTTGTAATTCTAAAAGAAACATTTCAAGGTGATCTAATTTTAACAATCGGAGTTAGGCGTGCTGAGACGAGCGCCTTCTAAACAGAGACAAGAGCCACAGTTTGAGCAGCGTGCTTGTTTGGTGTGAAAGCCTTGCATTATTTACTGCTCTGCTTTTAAAGTTCTGTTTGCTCACAGTGTAGCAGCAAAACAATTACCCTCTAAATACCTTCCACTTCCGCAGAGAGCAGAGGCAACAGCAGCAGCAGCGCCGCGGTGCTGATCCATCCTTTATCCTCAGAGGTCGTTGCAGGTTTTGTTTTCCAGCTCATACACAATGTAGTGAAACACAAAAGAGCCTGAGCGTGCATATAAAAGGGAGAGAACTGCTAATTATTCAGCTAAGTGAAATGAGTTCACGCATGCGCCACATGCGATGCAAATTCAATTGCTGTGTTATGTAGTAGTATTAGATGTAAATATGTTGATTGTAGCCTGGAGTAGAAGCTTATTTTCTCTGTGGTTGCTCGAAGGGGCGAGCCACAGAGGTCAGCAATGTCAGCATTCACTTACAAGGTGAAAAGGAGCTTTTGGTCGAGACAAAAGCCAATTAATGCCGACATCGCCGTCCGGTTCTGCAGCAGGCTCATCTGCACGGGTGCAGCTCGACACCCTGAAGGATGCTAACTGAGCTGAACTCCGTCCTGGACACGAGCCAAGGGTTCGTGTCTGCAGATCAAACACGGCTTATTCCAGAAATCCGTCGGGGCCCGTTTCTCTAGTCTTATTTGTGAAGATTAAAGATATTTCCTATTCCACTGATGCAGTCTCCCCCCCATTGTCTCTGAAAAGTTGTTCTGTAGATGAAAAATAAACAGCTAATTTCTAAATATATCTGCAGAACACGGACATGATTACCAAACTGTTGTTTATCTATTTCTGGATTCTCAATAAATGGACTGTTTTTGTAAAGCTGCTTTCTGTCATTGCCCACACAAGAGTCCTTTCCAGCTTTATTCGCCTCACATTGGCTGAATGGACACGACAACACGATGACCCTTGAATCCCTGACGAGAGCGTTGCAGCACCGAAGCTGCAGTTTTGTGTTCTTGTGCAGGTGACGACGCCGACCTTCCCTGCTCTTTTAGGCACGGTTGAATTGACTGACTCTCTCTGCCCTGGCAACAGCCAAACATGATTTATTCGAGTCTACCCACGGTTCTTTGCTACATGCCTGGAAACAAGACAGGCGGTGTCTGAGCAGGGGGGAGGTGCACCAGAAACATTTGCTCCAGGAGAAAGCAGTAATTACCTGTGTGTGGTTTGAACAGTGGAATAGTGCTTAGTTTAGAGTGCATCCTGCAGCGCTCATTAATCTGCCATATTGAAATTTCCTTTCAATTGACTTTTCTGTCTGTTTATATATAATAGATGCTGCAGCTGCAGAATTGTAACAACTGGAGGGCTTTGATTATCATTTCAGTTTAAAACGATCTATCTGAGATTCTTTCTTAACCAGGAGGTCTTTTCAAATTTATTAAGCAGCATAATAAATGAGTCAAGACAAGGAAATGATTGATGTTTTTTAGCTCTAGAAATTCACAAAACTCATAAGGTACCTCATTTCTATTAAAATAGGATTTTAATAGAATGTACTGATCAGGGTTGGATAGACTCGTCTTGATAGAGCTTCATGCTGCTTCTCTGACTAGGTGAGTGCCATAATGGGCCACTATTGTTATGCTACCAAGAAGCATTATTGATAATGGATATGACTGTGTTTCACATCGATTTGTATTTTTTGTTGTGCACATTGGAACGATCGCACTGCTGCATTTCGTGCTGTAAAACAACACCAACTGATTAAAATTGTTCCTGTAATTTTGTCACTATTGTTACTAACTTACGCTTGAATTGGCCTGATTTTTATTTTTGAATAGCACCTCTCCACATGCACTCTGAATTTTCATCACTTTTTTTCTGCCCTTTAATCAGCCCTCAGGGAGTTTGCAAAGAGGAGAGATGACCTGCAGTCATCTGCACCCGCTTCGACCTCAACCCGCCTCAATCCCCCATGGCTTCCCCCAGTCCTACACACACCCACACACCTCAACCACTCCACGGTTTTTCTATGCATTCACCATCCTCTCTCCTCTGCTCCCATACACACATGTGCCCTCCTCCCTCCCAGAGACATGTAATTATTTTTTGCAGACCCTTGTGCTAACTTGCGCCTCTATCTTTAATTACAGCAGAGCCAAGCAGGCTGGAACAGGAGGGCTCAGCTGCTTTGATGTCCCTTCTTGCTTGCAGTTTTTTCTTTTCTCCTTATTTGGTTGCAAAACTAATTTCAATATGATGTTACCTTAGCAATCGGCGGCATGTTGAGCGAGATCCATCTGGCTGTCTCTGCTTTCATCAAGACGACACACTATACGTTTTTTTTTTTTTTCAATAACAGGAGAATGCCAACATTGCATGGATTTGTGTGTATATTTTACAGAGCGTCCTAATTACAGGAACAGTGAACAAAAATGAAAAGAAGGGAAATTAAGACTGTTTTTTGTGCATTGAGACACAATGCTACAAAACAGTTAGCAAGTTCCTCTAAACTGCAAGCAGAGGCTGGTTTCTGTGCACATACCCCCAGGTTTGTCGGTTTGCATGTGTGCTCTTGTACTCCGGTGTATTGAGGAGCAAAATACACACCTCACTGGGAAAGTGATCACAATTTTAAGACTCACAAATTCAAAAGTCTGTTTTAGGGCCGAGACTTGGTTTTATGGAACTTATACTGTATATGTGTGTGTGTGTGTGTGTGTTTGTGTGTGTGGGGGTGGATTCCTAATGCTTGTTGACAGTATAGAAATCCTCACAATAGATAAATAAATGGAGCTTTGTACAGCAAATGGTTTTTTGTTGTTGTTGTTGTTGTTGTTTTTCCAACGTGGAAGTGCTGGGCTCAGCTGAATTCTTAAGGTGCATTTTAAAACCATTTTTGTTCTTTTGTTGTGACAGTGGCATTTTTTCTCCATTGGGTACACCCTCACCTACTGTCTGAGGCTACAGGCGGCACAGAATATCAATCAGCCAACAAACACGTCGGAGGCGTCACAGAGTAATGGCTTTTGTTTGAGAAAGAGCTCGTTGAGGTGCGCACACACATTTAAAACAATTTCCTTTCCAGCGTAATGAAGAGGTATTATGGAAAGTCCGTTTTTCTTTGATTGCTTTTTGCTTTCTTTTTCCTGGTGCAAGGATTCGTTCCTTTTTATCTATGTTCAATTATTCTTTCCAATTGACATTGCTGACACGCGTACGTGGTAAGGTGTAATTGTTTTTGCTATAAATCAGGAAACATGAGGGGCTCTGCGAGTTTCTTCTCTGTGACTGTTTTGCAGACTTTAATAAGCACATCACGTGCTGCTCTCACTATAGTCAATCAATTGTACAGGGGAGCAAATTCCTACCTCTGTCTCAGTAACAAGAAGACACAGCAGTAAATAGTTTAAAAAAAATGTTTAGAATGCTGAATAGTGCACTTTGCAGCTTGTGGTAAACATCATCCAATCCATATTTCACGTATCTCGACGTTCTGGCAGCACATCCTCCCCCACCCAGACAACATGACTTATAAAGATCCTTCAGCTCACCCAGAGACGCATTTACGCCCTCGCTCCTTTCCACCCTCCTCCGACCACACACCCTGGCCAACTTCATGCACAGGGTTACCTGTGAGATGCTGTATTTTTATATCACAAAGAAAAATGTGAACACATTTTTCACAGGCTACTTTGTCTCCCAGCCCAGTTCCAGCACCATCAGACCGCCCAACCCCCCGCCTCTCCACCACGCCATTAAAGTTGTATCTGGAAACCAGAAACATGTAGACATTTGCCTGAAGCAGAGCAGCCCATTCTAGTCCACAGGGTCTCTATTCTAATTTAGTTAAGGCATTAGGCAAATCAACAGCTCCAGCAGCAGCGGCGGCGGTGGCGGCAGCAGCAGCAGCACAGTGCAGAGAAGTGGCTGGAGGTAGAATGTGAATGAGCTAAGTTAAGGCAGACAGAACTGGGGCTTAGCTGTTAGCCTGCAGGTCAAAGAGATAATGTATGAACTTAGCTTTGCTAGCGACGCAGACAGCAACACATTAGTGGTTGATGAGGATCTGCGAGTGTGTGCTCCATTCTTGAAATGACACAGCAAGTGTGTGCACATCTGACCAAGGACACACATTGTATCTCCATTTCTTTGACCATTTACATCAATAAAACTGTTTTGTTGTAACAGATTTATTTGTTGTTTAACCCCCAAATACCACAGTAACCTTGGTGATGCAGCATTTGTGTGTTTGTCGATGTTATGTACATTCAGCAGTGTCAAAATTAATAGAAGACGCGTTTATTTTCTTTCAAGAACAAACAACCTTGAAAATTTTAATGAAAAGTGGTCTGTCCAAGATTAACAAACACCTCAATAATTTACTGAGTGTATATTTCTCTTTTGTGTGTGTGCTGGTTTATGTATATCCCCACTGAATGCTGACAGCTCCTAATAAAACACCAAGGTCTTTCTCATAATAAATTTAATCAGCACATGTCCATTGCACATTTTTCATTCCAAGGCAAGGACATACAGTTTGCACCGAATCTTAAATTAAACCGACTACTACCATAGACCATTACATCGGCTGTGATATTGTTTTGATCTCTCACTCTGATGTTGAACTTGGAGGGGCAATTTATTTTGTTTGACTGTAATAGGGTGACTTTTGGACTTTTGGCTGTCCTTGTTTAAAAGCATCTTGTCTCACCACGGTGATGCTGCCCAACCATATCAGACACTTGTGAACCAAAACCGCGGGAAAGCTTTTTAACCAAATGGTCCCCCAGAGGAGCCTTGAGGGTCTCGTTCTTTACAGCAAGTAATATTCTTTTTGGTTATGACCTCTCGGAGAGCCACACTTCTATTTACTATGTTGATACTCCCAATTATTAATCTTTTAAAGCCGTGACTCAATATTTTATCGTGGTGTTAATTTAAAATTGAAATATGAAGTGTGTCAGCTTTGACCATAAACCCACAGAGAATGAAATGATTGCAGTTCTTTGGTTTTTCTTTGCATCTTTTTTTAATAGTCGCGCTGGGAATGAGGCACACAATTTAATCCACAGCAAATGGCTGTGATAAATAGGAGCCAAATTAATCTGCAAAAAACACTAGCGGAACCTGGAAAAGGGAAAAGGATATGATCAGTAATATTCTGCATATAATAATGTGAAGAAACCACGTCTGTGGAGCAGATTTTGGCCTGTTCAACCACTCATTCCTGCTTTCTGTCACTAGACGTCTGCCGTTGATGCCAGCAGTCACAAGGTGTGAAGATGCGAGACGCCCTGGCAGCTCTCCAACCCACTGCAAGGCGCAAACCCCTTCCCTTACACACTTATACAAACACTTCTACAAACGGCAATCTGATTGAAAAAGCAGGAGTAAAAGTCAAGCGGAGAGAAAACCACCCTGAGGTCTCCAACGGGGAGCTCACATGGTGCCTGTTTCTGCAGACCTCCACTTCAATGTCTCATTAAACATGTATCCGAAGGTCATTTGGCATTAAAACTAAACATCAGGTATGATCACTCTGCCTTATACTCCGCTGTTTATGTAAACCAAGCGGAGAATTAAAAGTAAAAAGCTGCAGTTGATTTCTATCGTGAAGATATGAGGCGTTTAAGAGGCGGGAGACATGCAGGGGGACGTTTCGCGAGGCCTCCCTCCCTCTCACAGATGTGCAGATCCCATCAATGACACTCAAGGAAGATATTTGATTACAGTGAAGCTGGAGCCCAAACATAATAGAAAGAGGTCCCTACTGGTGGGCTCGAGGTGGAATCAATCAAATCCGCTTCCATTTGTGTGTTTGTGTAATGAAGCAAAGCTACACAGCCAGGCTGAAGCGCCCCCCGCGTCTGTTACTGGAGCAATAACTCATTTGGAAACGGAAAAGAGGTGAGAGTGCAGCAGCAGGGAGGTTATAGTGTCCGGACGTGCTTGGTTAACTTTTTGTCAAATGGTTGTGATCTGGAAAAGGTTTTCTTTGCGTCACTGGAAGAACTCAACGAGCTTTAAATCGCGGTTCTGATGTGAAACGCGGGGTGACTTGAAATGTCAGGTGGATCTGCTGAAGGAAGTCGCTCTTCTGTCATGAAATATTAAAAGTGGAAGGAGGTTGTTTAGTCAGTGCAGTTGTTGATGGGACGAGATTCCAGTGGGGGTGGGAAAGGGATTACAATCCCGAGGTTAACGTGCACGCGTGGCGGGGCGGTTGCGTAATAGTGACATTCCAACCCCATTCCAACAGCGACCTTTAGGCTTTTAACCTCAGTACGTGATTAGAGATTGTTCACGGTGATCAGAAGCCTTCTCTGGGGTTTATTTTGCCCTTCGAGACCAACGCGGCTCCTGAATATTCATGATTGTGCCTCCAAACGTCAGGACGCAGCGGCGGCTCTTCCTCCCTGACAGGGAGAGGGGAGGAGAGGGGAGACAGTATGCCAGAATCCTCCTGCATCCTTTCTCCCACAGCAGACGAGGGCAGATCTGCTCTCAGCTCGGGCTGATCTGCGCGGTGCTCACAGCCAACAGCAGCTATGGACTGACGCACCGCTGGGCGAGAGGGGCGAGAAGGAGACGAGAAGGGGAGCGACGCCAAACGCCGCCTTGTTTGTGAAGCATGCACATATTTTCCGGACAGAGCGGGACGCGTCCAGTGAGCACACTGCCTCTGTGAGGAGAGATGTTAGAGCTGCGCGGCGGTAACCGGATGCATCGATGCGAGCGACTATTCCAACACATCTCTTGTAAGATGGAGCTCATTTTCTGGGACTAAGAAACTGGCGGCTCGTCCCGGTTTGGGAGAGATGTGCAGCATCTGAAGGTTTCACGGCGTCGTTTTTGGCTCGTAATATGTGGCTGAAGCCAGCGTGTGCAGCTCCGCGTCGGCTAAACGCGTCAGCAGCGCTCCGATCGTCCATGTGACGCCCGCGCTGCCCCGCTGAAGAGGCGCGAACCGGCTGCCGAGCTGTCCGTGGTGCTGAACGGGTCTCCTTCAGGACCTCTGCCCGTTGACCTTCTCTCCACCGCGCGCAAATCCAACCCTCACACACTCCGGGAATAAGGTGGCAAAGCAGGCCACCACACAACGGCAGCGGCTGGGCTTGACTGGAGTCCAGAGCCAACCCGTCTTTCATGGCTGTGGCACGCAAAATCAAAACTTTGCTGACCGTCAACATCCTGGTGTTCGTGGGGATTATCCTGTTTTCCGTCTACTGCAGGATCCAGGATCGATCCGAGGAGCTCATCCAGATCGGGCGCATCTCTGACCAGAGACTGAGAGCCAGGAATGGCAAAGTTTCAAACTTGGTGGACAGGCAGTCCATCCTCCAGAGGCTGGAGAGGTTGGAGGACGTGGTCTACAACCAGCTCAATGGTAGGAAGCAGCTTCACAGCTTCAGGGACGCACATCTTGGCAGGATGTGAAGCGTGCATGCCTTTTCACCAGTGTGATGGGGTTAAAGTCTTCCGCCCTCTGTGGCGCTCCAACCCTGTCTGTGAATAGGGAAAATGATCTTTTACAGTTTAGTTATTTCTGTGCTGATGAGCTTTTCTAGGGGGCTTTTTTAAAACCTCTTTTCCTCTTCATCACTGGCTCCTGCTAAACTCTTAGACTGCTGATCTGCGCAGATCTGCACACGGAGGAAATTTGGCTCTCAGCTCATTTTACCCGAGGCAGAGTTTGGTGGAACCGATCAGATTTAACAAGCAGTCAGAGTTTTGAAGAAGAGGCTGACAGGCTTGTATTTCATTACATGGCCATTAGTCCGCAGGGAGGATTTGGTCTCCTCAGCAGCAATCTTTCGAATCAGATTATCTTCCATGCGACTCAGAAATCCCCAAATCACACCGATCAAAGACACAAAAACAGCTTTTAAGCCTCCCGCACCTCTTGTGACCCTTGTCAACACTGAGCCAGGGTTACCAGATAATCATCAAATCCTGCAACATGGATTTTATATTCAGTAGTTACGTTTACAGTAATTAACGTTTTCTCACATCAGCACATCCTTTTCACAGGAATGTAGCGAAACATCACACCCACACCTTTAATGCAGGGGTGACGATTGAGATATTACCCAATGTTTTCTGTTGTCATAGAACCTCTCACCCCTAACATCTGTTTCCTGTAAGCCAAAAACCTCCTGCTCGCTGAAAATTTGCAGCCTTGCAGGGTAGTTTTGGAGAATGTCTTATGTGAGAGTAAACTGTGTTTCTGTGTTCTCCATGTCTTCAGGGCAAAATTCATCTAGTCTTTCAGGTTGACTCCATGTTGTTGTATTTTGCTCTTTTTACCAGCAGATGGCGCATATCCGTAATTTCAACCCTGATTAAAATAAAAACATTAAACGGAATTACGGGACTAAGAGCAGAAATGTTTCCACAATTGTCACTTTTGAATTGGTGCAATAATTTTGCATTCCTCCCCTTCCCCCTGGATCTTGGCAGAAGCTTGTATTAACTCCATGCCAACACAACCAAAGATGTCCTTGCCACCATTTAAAAAGACTCTCAGAAATTGGAAGGGTGGAAAAAAAACAAGCAGGGGAGGGTAAAATCCTTCAGGTAAATTTTTCAAAATAAGCCTTTTCCTCAACCTGGGTGAGAAGCGAAAACATCTATTTGACAGGGAACAAGTAGGAAAAGGAGCATATGGACTAAAAAATATTCGCATGCTGCCACATCTTGACTCACCACTGGAACTTAATCATACCTTCGTAACTGTACATATTGTATTCTATGTCCATTGGGAAAAATACGGCAGGAGGAGGACTCTCTGCGCCAATAACCATTATCATGTCCAGCAGCGATATGAAGTAATTGCCCATTTCTTTTGTTGTTTATTGCCTACCAATGGCACGCCATGAGAGCTGCAGCGAAGGTCCAATTAGATTTGAAAGACATTAACAAGTCTCAGAATTCCTTTTATAGTTCTCTGATGAATGGTTACCAGAGCCCCAGTCAGAAAACAGCAGTCGGGATTCTTCAGCAGGGCTGCTAGCGCCGAGGCAAATTACGGTTATCAGCGGCACTGTCGCGCTACGTGGATGTGGCTGTCTTCGGGTAATCAGATGAGTGGGTTTTAAGCTTGTTAGCAAGCTTATGAAGCAGCATTTTGACCTTGAGTACTCCATTAGAACCAGCTTAAACCACCTCGTTGCGACTTTCACGCTGAAGCTGCGATTAAATGACGACTACACGCAAGATTAGCTGCTGTTGTTGCTCGGACACACTGAGATGAAGAATATCAGCGAGACTCAGAGGCTGATGTTTTTTTTTTAACTTTAAGATCAACAAATACCAAAGAATTAATTGTAATTGTTGCTTGAGTGCTGTCAGCTATATGGTGTTGTCTCATTTGAAACAGAAGCAAGCCTCTCCTTTTTGGTATTGTTCCGAAAATGTTTTTTTTTTGACCTTGTTGGAGTCAGGTGGTTCTCCCTCAGCACAAGGTCCTGAAGAAACTGTCATCAGCCATGCACGTCACTCCTAGGCCTTCCGGCCGTGCGTAGGTGCTGATGGGAGACAGTCTCACAGGCCCAGCTGCGGAACCAGATATGCTTCTTATCTATAATGCCCAATTATGGTGCAGAATCCAATGCTGTTTATATGCTAAGCTCGTTGGGGCAAAGAGTTGATGAGAAATGTCACACAGTCCCTCTTCCGCGCTGACACAGGCTTTATGCCTCGGTGGTATCTTAATGTTATGCATCGCCGTGTGTTTTTACGTCGTTATGCAGCGTGTAATGGTGGCTGGTGCGGGAATGTGGCATCTCAGCCAGATGAAATGAAATATATCCCAATAATGATATGGAGATGGGGGCTGTGGTTTGACAAAACAGTTTCAGAGAGGAATAAAAATCCATCCAGTGCAGCCTCGAGAAATCAGGATAATGAATTCAGCCGCTAACCCCTGACAATAATGGCCTTTTCACATAAAGTGAGCATTTGTCCTATTTACACTTGCCCAAAGTCGGCTGCTGATCCCATTAGAAGCATTAAATGATCTGATTACCCAATAGCAGAGATATACATGCATGACGATGCTTTAGAGAGATGCTTTTTATATTTTTTTCTGCAAAAATCAAATGTTTGCTTATGCATTTTGATTGTTTCTCTGCTAAACTGGTGTTTCTTCATTTTTTTTTACACGGTGTTGGCATGGCTACTGTTTTGCAGCAATCTCCTGGCTGATGTTGCACAGGTGCTAATTATATCATCCATAATTTACACCTGACACCAAAACAGCAGAAAACAGACATGTTTTTAACGGGCTGCCTCAGAAGGGCACATGAACAGTAGATGGTTATGCTGTAGCCTCCCTATTTAAAAAAATTAAACAATTAAAAAACACAGCAAATATAATGTTATGGTGCGATTGTTGCGCATAGGTAGCTCCATCATGTCAGGAGACATCGCCACAGTGCCTGCTATTAGAAGTTGCAGTGAACTAATACAGTTTTCAATATTTTATTATTTGTTTTGGCCTTTGAACGCCTCTCTTGGAGCAACTATTTTCCTCCCCTCTCATCATCAATATTTAGAGTCAGCGCTGCTTTTCACTCGTGCTTTGGTCACACATAAATCCACTCCTGCCCCTGCATCATTCATCAAAACTGGAGGTCGTCTTTGAATCCAAGACTCGCTGCCAATTCTGAAGGGTTTCTGCATAATTTAGAGCCGATACAGGTTCGATGCAATGCAGCCGAGGTTCTCAGACAGATGGATGTTCTGAAACGATGACAGATGCCATGTTTCCAGGATTTACCTCACACTAACTCAGAAGGGAAGAAACAGATGGAACACAAACGTGCTAACATGACATCAGAGTCTCACACTTTGGAACATGAGGAGAAGATCTTACTTTGCCCTGGCTGACCACGGTTACAGGCTGTTGTTCACTAAGAGCTCCCTTGTTACGTGCATTTTAACTCGGAGAGCTGAAGGTCCAACCTTTCGGTGACTGACCCCTCATGTGTTTGTACAATTGTGTATATTCCCAAATAAAGAATATTCTATTCCCCTAATCCAGGCAGCATCAGCATGGGGCCTTTCTGTAGTTTACTAAAAAAGTTGTTAGTTGTTTCCCACAGATGAAGACCATTGAAAATAATTGCTGAAATTGATTTAGTTTTTGTAAATTCACAGCTTCACAAATTAAACACGAGTTGAAGTTTTCAACAAAATCCCCAGAATCCCTCTGTGAGCGTGTCCTCGCATCCCATAATACTTTCACTCAGCGAACTCGGAAGTAAAAGAAGACACAGCATGTGTTGTCCTGCCTCCAGGACTCACACGGCGGACCCTCCAGACTGGAGTCTCCGGCTCTGGAGGGGCTCTGTGTTGTTGTGTGACAGCAGCCTCTGTGCCAGATGGCTCATGTGTGACGTACACCCCCACCGACACTTGTCAAAATGCCGCAGCATCAGCCGGAGAGGGCTAAAGTCCTCTCCAGGGAAAAGACGGTTTGTGACTATTCAGCTCCAATTACAAATCTTCAGCGGCACCGGAGGCTTTGAGGCCATCCAGACATGGTGATTACCCCACGGCTCACGGGGGGCCGACACGGAGCTGAGACCCTCAATGGTGTCCAGTGTTTACTTGCTGTCTGGGCGTCCATCTGTTGAAGAACTGAGTAGTTTGTCCACAGCAGCCACAGAAAAAGGCTGGCGTGCACACAGTCGTCTGACATTTTGCCACATTTCCCTGGAAGTTTAAACTTTTCTAAACAGAAAATGATACATTCCAGACTTCATACATAAAAGAAGGATAAAGTTATACTGCTTATTAACACTTTTGCAAAAATAGACACAGAAAGAAACTCTTTGCTGCACTGAAACATTGTTTCAATCACAGATGACAAACAAATCAGCACAACTGAAATTCTACTCATACGGATTTATTATAAACCCTTATTCTAGACAAAATTCTAATATTGGTGGCAAAAAACGCCTGCAGTGACTTTATTTATGCTGGTTATAAAACTTTAAAAGCACAACTGTTGGTGTAAAAATGTGTTTTCTGCACAGACAAAATAGGTCACAGTGTAAAAATATGATAGGAGGCCATCTGCATGCTCCTGCTGCTGGCTGAGAGTGGCCACAGTTGACTGAGTGGGAGTGGAAAGCCAAGGTTGAGCAGCATGATGCAGCTCAGTGGGGGTGGAAGGCTGTGGGACCGTCACAGCGACCTGTACTGGGAATTCAGCTTGTTTGCAGTTACATGCGCAGAGATTGTCAGCAGTCACAAAGAAGCACCTCCCACACTAAATGTCACCGCTAGAATAACCAACATGTCTAGCGGACCCAGCATGCATTTCTCTGTCCTCGGCTCTTGATCTCTGGACTGTGGGTGCTTACAGTAAGCCCTTAAATATTTTTTTTTAGCCTTGCTGAGTCAAACTGGAATGGCAGTTTACGCACTCTACTGTGCTTCTTTTTACAACACAATTTATTACACTGCAGTGCTTTTGGTCCTTCCTAACAGAGGAAGCATTGTTTTGAAAGGAGCATGTTAGCAGAATGCAGAGCAACTAGGTGACCTCTGGAGTTCTGCAGACACACCAGCTGCTCCTGATCTGGTTCCATTTTTGGTCGGCCTGAACTGTAGCTGGCTCTTACCTCCTCCCGCATGAACGTGCACGGCAATTCTTCGCCGGCATCGTCTCCATTTGCCAGCTTTAAACACAACAGCGTCTCTGTTGCATGTGCGGGGAGAGTGAATTAACGTGCGGTGTGTAGTGAGCGTGCAGTTTTAAATACAGAGGGCAGATTTTATGAGGGTGTTTGTCATGCGTTATGGCAGCTGCGTCTGGACTCCCTCTCTGTTGGAGCATCTGTTAGCCCCTGCTCCGCTCACCTGTGTCGCATTTGTGTCTGCATGGCTGAACATTCTCACTGACTGTAATGATAGTGGATCGATGGATCGTGCTGTGTCCTAGAACTGCCTCAATGTGGAGGAACATCAATCCTCCACCCCTTCTTCATCCAAATCCAAAATCAGAAAGAAAAAATAATATTTCTGTGTTATTTTCTTCAGGTTTGGCAAAGCCCATGGGGCTTGTGGAGGGGCCCGGAGGCCTGGGTCAAGGTGGGGCTCCCGCTACTTTGGGAGAGGACAGCCGGGACGCTGAAGGGAAATACGAAGAATACGGCTACAATGCTCAGCTCAGCGATCGCATCTCCCTGGACCGCAGCATCCCCGACTACAGACCGAAAAAGTACGTCCACCCCCAGTTCTATTTTTTAGCTCCAGCATGACGCTGCTCCCCCTGGCAGGGTTGTATGCTTTAAGACAGTCTAATCCTCTCTGCAGCTGATTGGTTCTATTTTTGTAGAAGTACACATCCCGAGGCAGGACTTTATGCCAAGAAAGTGTCATTTCCATCACAGGCAGCGTTTTTTTCCACCACGATGCTCTTTGCTTGATTACTCATAAAAGGTGAGTTGGAGATGATAAGCTGCTCAGAGGTGCTGCGGATTACATGGCTGAGGAAGACACCACATGTTTATTCCGAAGAGCATCTACTAGCAGCGAGAACAGGATGCACTGTCAGCGAGGCTGTTTGACATTGCTGCGTCCTCTCCAGCCGTCAGGGACAGACCGGCTCTCAGATGTCCTGAGACCGATGACGCACAAAACCTAAACTGGCCTTCAACTTTATTTAGGAGCTGTATATTTACTTTGTGTCTCCAGATTTATTCGAGATCTACTTGGCAAAGAGTCTGGCGAGTCTGCTGCTGGCAGATGAATAGTCGTGCAGACTCATACATCTGAAGCTTTTTTGCTCTCTGTTTTGTTTTGTTTTTTAACCTTAAAGGATGCCTCAGTGGACAAACTTTAAAAAATAAAATAAATAAATGCAATCACGCATTATAATAAAATATTTTCTGGTTCATTTGGACCTTTGTCTAAGACAAATATGCACTTTTGTGTTTCAGTCATTTGCATGCAGGTAATGAGCTTAAGTGTATTTTATTGACACATATGAATGAGAGACCCAATAGCAATATCTAGATGAAAAAGTGTAGCAAAAAACAGAACAGGGTGGTCCAGTCTGCTCCATTTCATTTTATCGTTATTGATTCACACCACAGGTTATCATGTAACAATGTAGAACTGCAGAACACACTTTTTATGATTAGTTTTTTATTTCCCCCCGATCAGGTTGCCAGCATCTATAAGAAAATCCCGCTCTCGGCTGGATTAAAACTGACAGAGACACTGACATAAAATGAAGGGAAAAGAAAGTCTTGAGGTATTCTTATATTTACTAAAAAGATGCTGGTTTGCTAACTTCAGAAAAAATATTTATGGCTATTTGGGACTGACAGCAAAGCAAATCCACCACATAAAGCTATATTAAAAAAAACTATTTCCTAGTTTTAAAAGGAAAATATTGGTCAAATTAGGAGAGATGGGTCACATAATCACCTAGCTGCCCCTCCTTTGACATATAAAGATGATGTTCTATATTTTATCCTTTGGTATGATCATTTTCTTCATCAGTCTCTTGACTTTTAACCGTTTACACACAGTTGTCACTGACATTACAGCAGAAAAGAAAAACTGCTAACTACAGCTGCCTGTAACCTATCTCACCTCAGTCATCAAAACAGTCCTTGGAGAGTTTTGCTAGTACATTCTTTCTCTCTGCATTATCCTTTTCAGCCCTCTTACTCCATCCATCCTTTTCCCATTTGTGTCAGTGCAGTACAGTTATTCTGGCA
>CAAE01015007.1:1737056-1754265 GCA_000180735.1 Tetraodon nigroviridis | reverse complement strand
ACCAAATACACTTGTATGCACAAAATGTACTTGTATGCACAAAATGTCCTTTTTGGACCATTGACCAATGGTCCAAAAAGGGCTATATCTTCAAGCTCTGCACCTAACCTGATCAGAACTGATGAAGCCTTTTGAATAGTCCAGATGAACACAAAACCTTTTCTCGGATAACTTTGACCTGGATGACTGAGAACCTACACAGATATATATATATATGGATTCATTTTGATGAGTTGTGTAGATCTGTCAGATCAGCTCCACGCGTCCTCACAGTATTGGTTGTTTGAGCTCACAGTGACATTTCTGCTTTTTTTGGACGTTAATTTGTGACTGCACATTTAAGCATTTTGAATGGCAGCAGAGAGAAGCCAGGATAAAGACGCAGTACTGACTTACTGCATTAAAGCACAAATGGTGATTGTAAATGCGTCAGTAACTTGTTGGCACCATCGTAAATCTATGGTACCAACAAAGTTCCTGTAATTAATCTGGAAACTCTTTTAGCATACAGATGCCGGCATAAAGACATCTATTCATTTACTCAAACTGCCCAACCAGCAATAAACATTTGGTGCAGAAAGTTGCACCATTGCTCATGCACCGCTGCTAACAACTGCTAAACCCCAGTGCTTTTTGTCATCTTTCTCTCCATCTGTTTTTGCTCTGAAAAATGTGCACCTTTCATGCCGCCACGTAACTCTTCCACTTCCATATGTGTTTGCTTCCGTGTCACTTTCTCGTGTTATCCCACTCCTTCACTTTGATGCCATCGTGTGAGTTTCACACGTCTCTCATCCTTGCCACGCTCCCCAGCTGACACGTTGCACCCACGCAGGCACCACATCCTGCTTCAATAACAGGTTTCCTTCATTTCTGTTGTCGTTGTTTTGCCACTTCAGATTTAAGTAAAGGTTTTATTTGCAGGTGATGATGAAAGGTGCAGCAGGGTTTCTTTGATTTTTCTGCGAGTCGATGCCAGCTAAAGGAATATGACAAGATGCATTTGACACCGCCTGACGTTGTGTTGGTGTGATTACCCACAGTTCACAGTGCAGTGCTGCTCTCTTATTTAGATAGATTCACTCGTGGCACTTACACAATTTATCTGTTACAACAGGAGGGGATAGCTATTTATCATAATATGATTATTCACTTAACATGTACAGTGATAAGTGAGATGGATGGCTCTAGATGTTGTGGTGGATCTGCCTCTGTGACCTTGCACATGCTGCCTGAGCCGCAGACAAAGCTGCCAAATCACAGCTGCAGTGCCGTGACTCATTGGCACAGCGTCCCCCAGGGTGCTGTACATTTGCAGCTCAAATGTATTGCCAGTTGGCGTTGCTATTATTAAGGCAAACATAATTGCGTCATACTCTATTGTTCGCTCTCCACAGCTGCTTCTGACTTTTTCACAATATGTTGGTTTATGAGAAGCAGGCATTTTGTACCTGAGGAGTGATGGAATCCAATTTCCACAGCTTTGTGTTGCTTTAATACAACAACACGACATTGTAGCTTGTCATTAATGTGGAATTGCATCTCCTAAATGTTCACAATCCATCGTGCGGGTCAGAGCGTGAACAGAACCAGTTTTCCTCCACATGGGATTCACAGCGGGAAATATAAAAAGGCTGTAATTGAGATGTGCCGTTTGCAGCTGTGCAGCTGCAGAGAGGAGGCAGAAAAAATTGATACTTATGTGGTTTTGAAGCCCCTGCACGGTTGATATTGTAGTAACAAATATAGCACCAGGTGTGAGCATGTGAGAAAATCATTATGATATCAAAGGCCAGACATTATTAAAAGGCCAGACATGATTAATGTGACTGTATATTCTAGTAGCTTTGATGATTGTGGGAATGGTGTTGATTTACGTATCTATGACAGCACACCTGTGGGAAAGTGACCATCTGGTCATGGGACAGTGATGTTTGGCTATGGGAAAATGTAACTTGGAAGTTGATGAAAGGTGATGATACTGTAAAACTGTCACCGCAAATAGTTAATGGCAACATGAGAAGACTCCGACCCCCAAGGGGGAGGAAAGAGGTGTGATACATGTTTTAAAAAAAATACGGACAAGACTGGGCTAACTTCTGATAAAAGTGATTTATGAAAGATAACGGAAGAAAATGAGTTTCAGAAGTGACAAATGTAAGGAGGGGCCTGGGGAGGAGTCCCCGGACCCCAGAATTGTATAAAAGGCGAAGGTTTTCTGTTGGTTTTTAGACTTAGCCCGGGCTACTTCTCATGCATGGTGAATTGTGACTCTGCAATAAACCTGCACTTGGACCGTGAACCAGCTGAACCTGTCTCATCATTCGACCTTCGTGGCTTCCCAAACTCAGCGCACTGGCAGAGGTATTAAACTTATCTGAAGCTTAACTGATAAAGTAATTTAGCCGCAGAAAAAGCCACAACAATATCTTAGGTACTAACGATGCGTGATTAGAAGTGGGTAGCAGCCATTCCCTGCTAAGAGGGTGCTGGAGATGAGATAGATTCTGTGCAGAGGTTGTAATGAAACACTTGTTTTTGAAGGCAATGGCACCATTAATTTTAAACAGCCCAATAGTTTTTGAGCAAGTGATTTATATAAGACACTAAAATGATAGAAGTTTGAAAAGTGAAACATGAAGCCAACATTCTCCTTGTGTAATTACTCAACATCCTTTCAAACATCTGCATGAGGGAGCTGATGTATTGCTGCTGCTGGCAGCAGCAATACATCAGAATATGCATTCTAAATATTTCCTGTAAACTCTACTTCAGGCTTATTCTACATATCCTGCTCTAACACACATGAAGAATTTCGAGGAATTTCACTGCAGCGTTTTCTCACAATAAACAACCAATGGCCTACTATTACAAATTTAATTCATATGAATTTAGATTCTGCATTGACACATTTTCTTTCTCTGTTTAGATTTTGCAATTTTTGGCCAAGTGGGATATTCAGTGATATTAATGCTTTCTGTTGAATAACAGCCAATAACTGTGGCAGGTCTCACATTTAGGAGATTTAATGTGCTTAAAAATAGCTCGAGGCCCTGCAGACTTAAATTCTCTTTAAGAATTCAGACTGCATCACATGCATATGCATCATAGTTTGTCCATCAACATAAATGAATGCTGACCTTTTTAGCTTATATTCCCTTCTGGGTTTAGTTAGTTAATATCCCTAGAAAGGAAATATGCTTCTGTTGTATCTCTGGGTGTCCAATCGACGCTCCAGTCAAGCACCCAACCTTGCTGAGCTCTGCTGCAATAGACTGAAATCAGCTGTCAGACAGAACCTCGGCTGTTAACCAACCACATTGGAACCAAAGATAATTACAGCCTGCAGACGATACTTAGCACTTAGCCTATTTTTAAACACATAACTTTGGTCACCCTTTTACAATGATCTCAATGTCACAGATTTAAGATCAAGCATATATCATGCCACTGACTTGGCAGAAATACAGCAAATAAATCATTTAGAATTCCTCCTCTGGTTCTTTTCAGGTCTCTAACCTGTTGTGATTAGCAGCTATTTTACTTTTGCTGAGTTTCTCTTTTTGAACTGAAGGAGATCGGTGAAGAGAGTTGGAGACAAGGTCAAGTGAAAAAAACATAAAGGAATTCAGTGGTTGGGAAAGAAGTAGGATGGTGTGGGAACATATGTGAGCATCCATTTTCTAATTTATAATTGCATCCCGTCTTGAAGTGTAGCATGTGAAGAACTGAGCCTCCTTTGAAGTTGGAGATTTTCTCCCTGCATGAGAGGATTATACTAATGTAGCCAGCAGCGTCGATGGGTCTATACCACATAGATTTTAGGACCAGGTTGTTCATGGCTCAAATGTAAATATATTCTCTTTTAATTCAGTCTTAAAAGCCTGAGTGTAGGGACGTTCTTCACTAGAATCTTCATATGTAATATTTGAATCAAGTCTTCCAGGTGCTGGTTATGATGGGAGCTATAGCTATGGACTGATCATTTCAGGTAGCGTATTATATATTCCTAATAATATGACTCCTTTTTTATGTGATGAACAGTTTTGGTCATCTGACCTGGATCGTTTTTTCCCTCATGCATAGAGATACTGACCTGGATCTTTTTTTTCCCTCATGCATAGAGATAAAAAATAATGGATATTTTCCAGAAGAGCAGTCTATGCCTCACTTTTCACCTGATCTGTTTTGCTTTATCTGGTTTTACCTCTTATCAGTTTTCCCACTGGGATAACTGTCACATTTTGACATTTCATTTTCAGGAGATATTAAATGGGTTGTGATAGTGTTTGTTGTTCCACAGAAAATTCATTTTCCAAGGCCTTTATAATGTAAACAGTGGAGTGAATCGTATCGAATGCTCATCTGACAGACTGCAAACCTGCATAAAGTGCTGGAAGGAAAGCTAAGACATCAGTAGCTAGCTGTGGTTGCTGCCAGCATCCTTCATGGATCAAAAAATACTCTAAAAATGATCTCTTCCATATTTTCATGTTTTGTTTTGTTTTTATCTTTATGTGCAAAAACAAAACTATGTGATTCTATATATTAGTTCTTGGTTTCTGCTTCCTCAAAGGGCTGAACCCATTCTGACTCGAATGAAGGAGGATCACACCCGCATCATCCTGCCCGCCATCGACAACATCAAGTACAACACATTTGAGGTGCAGCAGTACGCCAATGCTGCCCATGGCTACAACTGGGGACTGTGGTGCATGTACATCATCCCCCCGCAAGAGTGGCTGGACAAGGGTGATGAGACAGCCCCTATCAAGTGAGGGCCCTGGCTGGTGAGCAGCCTCTATTATAGATGAGTACCTTTGATGAATATGGATAGACTTGGGATATGACTTATTCATGTGTGGAACCACCAACCTCCATGCTGTAAGGCCCCCACATGCTGCCCAAAAACACAAATAAAGACTTACTCCAGGTAGCTATCTGATTAGCATGATGAATATCTTCATTTTGATGGAGGATCATGAGGCCATGGCTATGCACCGTCATTAGCGTAATTGTGTGTTGAATAAGAGCAGCCTATTCCATGAAGCTGCTGCTGATTGGAAGACAGCACCCCTTGTATCACATTTCTGTATCATCAGAGAATTGATTATGTTTGTTCGGGGCAAAGCCTGCTGGGTTTTAATTGACCGAGAAAGGTCAAGGGAGAGTTGCGTTACCAGGAAATTAGTCTTATATTCTCGTTAGCATCAGCTCAGCCCTGACAGCCCACAGCACTTTAACTTTAAAATTTTAAAAAGTCTGCATAATAAATGTGACCCTTCACCTGTGCTTATGATGTTGCCCTAAATATATTTAAATTCCACTATATTTGTATGACAAAATTTATGTTTTAATAAATGTTTGCATGAATGACAAAGATAACTTTATTCTGACTGGATTAAATACATTTATAATACTCAGTCAAAAAGATAAATATGTATTTTCTCTGAATTTCAAGGCTAAAATGTCACCTAGTGATGTATGTGTATCAGCATTTAAATCCAATTTACCTTTAACAATAGTTAGCAATGTTTGTGAACAGACTGCTTGCAAATCTTATAAACCAGCTTTACATGAGGCAAGTTGTTCCTTGTAATAGAGCCAAGGGCTCAAGGTTGAGCCAAAGAGACATAAAGTGGCTCCGTTATTCTGTTTGCTCTTTCATATTCACAGTGCTGCCAAATTGAAAATGTTGCCACAGGCCGATGTTTGCCAGTGTCGTCTTCCAACTATAAAATGTTGGGTTGTGGTTTCTTTTATGCATGTATCCATGTGAGAAGTGTCGAATAGCAACAACAGGATTACTGAAAGAAAATCAGGCAAACAGTCTGACAAAAATGTTGTAAAAAATACCAGAATAATTCAGATTTCCCTCCTTTCAGTCAGGTCAGAGGTTCTCAATTGTTATCTTCCTTGACCCGACGTCTGAAACTGCCTCCTTACTTCTGTACTCAGCTCACTTACATGTCCAGTAGTTGTGGATCACATCATGTCACTCAAACAGAAAATAATTACAAATTAACCAAAAAAGGGTCAAATATGTTATACTTAAGGGACAGGAGCCATCTTAGTTCCATGTGGCTAGCACAAACCCTGTAATGCCAATTGTAAACCCTGGATCTAAACAATAGATCACTATCTGGAGCATTAGAGGCAGGATTAAACCTATAGGATAAATATAGTGAGCAACGTGAGACATGACAGAGCTGGTTTGTCTTTCCTGTCGACGCAGACAGACCCCCTCAAGGCTTTGCTAAAGTGTGTCAGCAGCAGAGATCGCTATTGGAAATTGTCTTGCTGTTTTCTCCAGTTTTCTGCCCATCAGTGACAGAAGCCCTGCAGAGTCCTTTCCTGCCTGAGAGGACACGTTCAACAGCAGACAAATGAAAGTGACCAAGAAAGCACTAAAGAGCACAGAGAAAAGTCACTCTATGGTTTCAGAAATTTTAGCCTATAAATGTGAGCCAAACTAGAGGATAAGGAGAGTCATGTGGTTCCCTTCGATAAAACATGCATGTGCCTGTAAAATTAACATCTACTACTTTGAAAACCTTAATACTTAATGCTTTGAAATATATACTCATGATAGAAGAGAATATACGTTCACGGGTCAGAAAGCAGTTTTTGCAGCACTGTGTGCTTAGTAAAAGGATCACACACTTGGATCAGATGCATACCACCAGCAAATGATGCGGCAGCCAAAGTTAAAGGGCAGGAAGGACAGCTGAGCCCTCTAGGCCACCGTCTGTACGCTCGAAATAAAGTTGAAACACTATTTCAAATTAGAACATCAACTGGTAATAGAAAGACCAGGTTAGCTATATGTCATTATCAGAGCTATTATTGGGGGTTATTCTGTTTTTTGCAGCTCAACTGTACAAGTTGTGAATTTGAGTATTTGGAGACATAAAACAGGCTATGAATAATATTTTCTGCTATCTGCATTTCTGAGGAAACAGCTGGCTCTAATTATTTAGTTAATTGACTTTAGCTGATTGGCAATGGTTGGGGAATTATGTTATGTACAACTGTTCCAAATTTGATGACTGTGCTCACAAATGGCAGTTTGTGAGATTTAACTGGTAAACCTGACTAAATACGTGGCCACGTCCTCTTTTTCAGCATCTTTGAAAAGCTTTAAAGACTTTGGGAGCAGTGATTTCTGAAGGTGCAAACTGCCAGAGTTGATAAAACTGTGAACACGTTCTAAACAGAGCACACTTTTTAGAAAACTTCACAGAGTTCTCCCTGTGCACTCAGGCAGGGGGGTCACATGTCTGGAGATAAAAAAGGATGAGGTAAGAGTGGGCAGACGCTGGTCTTTTTAGCTGTACACTAGTGAGAACAAATAATGGTTCCTCAGAGCTTCTATGATAATGAATGGCAGCATTTTCCATTTTTAATAATTTATGTCACAATAATTTTTTATGTAACAATAACAACAAATAAACGTAAAATTAAAGACATCAAGATTTCCAAGAAGTCCATTATTATTATAGTGTATAAAAGAGGTGTTTACATATCGCAGATGGTTTTATTGATCATGAATACGATTTTGAAAGTTATTGTCATGTTACTCCTTTATTATAAGAGGTTTGTCATCCTTTCAGGGCCAGAATTAGCTATTATTTTCATGATATCCACATATCATCAACTGTTATAATAAAACACTTTCTTGAAAGTTCAGTTTTCACATCCATCTCTGCACTGGTCATTATGCATCTAATGATGAATATTTGTTACAGTTAAAGTCTGGGTAATAGTGCAGATTGTGTTTAATGTGAGTCTAAACCTATAGGCCTCTTTGGGCGCCAGCCTTAATGCCTCAGTGCACCCTTTAAACACAAAGTCAGCGATTAGTAATGCTGCTGGTGGCACACGCACATGCTCCCCTTGTGCCCATGTTTTTTTTTTACCCAAGAGACAAGAATAAAACCATTGGTCACTTTAGGGGATATAAATATATAAAGGAGTAACAAAGCAGGATACACTTTATGGATGTAAGGCTTTTTGCAGGAGCTTCGTCTAAGAGCACTTAAAAACTGATAGTCGCCGTAAAAGCAGCCCTGAGGGGACACGAGTAAAAGAAGGCACAGTTCTTGCCCGGTAAAGGTGGGCTTTATCTTCTTTCCATTGTTCGAAGAAAAAAAGCTAACGTGACATGATGGTTTAATTCCGTGTCTGAAATGTGTGTCACTAATAGTGATGAAGTGGCCTCCATTCCCAGCAGTACCAGAATTTGCTATTTGTGTCGAGCCTTGACTGAGAGGGTAGAGCTCCAGCTTAAGGTGGGGGAATGGCATCAATCCCATCAGTCACATTCTCAGGGGTAATTCTTTTTATGCTTCTGTGTGCTCAAAAATTATTCTTTTGAACTCATTAAAAAGCAGTTTAAACCCAATGTATATAACAGATTTGCAGTTCATCTAATTGCAAATTCAATATTGGAGTTTATTTTTTAAATGGTAATTTCTGAAAATTACATTTAGATTTTTAAAGAGTGTTTTCTACTTTTCTTTTTCTGCCAGGGAGATATAGTTCCCTCAGGGGCAGCAACAGGAGCTTTAAGCACAGAGGAAGAAAAAAAAAAAACAAAAAAACGAGAGAACCTTAATGCAAATCTTCATCAGAACCAAAGACTTTAAAGCCTTCGAAAGCGAAATGTAAATCTCTTTTGCTGCTGCTTTCAGTTGAATTTAACGCTTGGAGTGAGCAAAGGGCCTGCTGAAGAATTGCTTTAAATTCAAAAAATGTTTCTCTCCAGCTGAGTGGAACCATTCTGAATCTGAACGCAATTCCTTTAGCTCTTGGAATGAGATATGCTTGAAAGATTCCACTCCCTCATTTAAAGTCACCCCTGCATGCTTTTTTAAAATCTCGAGGTGGCTCGTGCGACACCTCTAAAGTGTGGACCACTTTGAAAAATCGGTCAAAACAAAGCTGGAAATTTGACACAGATGCTAGCAGCTGATGGTGTCCATCTCAGACTCCTCATCGCTCTCCGCTCCAGCTGCAACCGTATATTTTTTTGCTATTAAAAGATGGCACGTTGCTTTACTGTGGCTGCAAATATCTTCATCCAAGAGGCTGCACCGTTTGTGTGACTAACACACCATGCAGCTGAGGTTGCAGGAAGAGCCTGTTCAGCGACAGCAGCTAAACAAAGTCAAAGCGGCTCTACTGAAGTGTGTATTATAATGTAACTTCAAACTTTGTCTGATTCAAACATGCTCAGTCCTCCTGGTCTCTTTTTCACTGAATATTTACTGAAGGCTTTTGATTCATGGAGTGAAGACGATGCTTCTCTCTCAGCAAACATAATGTAATTACCCCTCTTCCTGTTTGACTTGTCTGTGTGGAAATGAAGCACATGAGAAGCGAAGAGAGGCCTGTTCGGTGATGTGCATGTTTGAATAGGTCTGCGCTGAACAAGCAGCTTCTGTCATTCATAATGTGTCTCCTAATGGAATAGAGACGAGCTTTTGGTGAGTGGATGGAAATTACTCCTCAACGCTGCAAAGGCTCAGGCAGCTCATTGTATTGCTGGCTGAGGAGTCACCATTTGGGAGAGGCTTGATTGACGTGAACACGGTTAACAATTAGCCCGGGCTGCTCGCAATCGCCGAGGCTGCCCAGCATCAGCTGCCTGCAGGAGGCTGATGAAAGGTATTTGTTCATGTTGTTTGGCAATTGTTCGGCTTCTGTTGCTCACCCACAGAAATACAAGAGCACCGAGGACTGGAACTGGTCTTTCTTCAGCGACTCAGACGCTAGATTGTGCGGCAAAAAGCACCGCATGCGGTGTTCTTTCCACAAATGAGTTGACAAAATTACAAAGGGGCAGCAGAGAACAAGCTATCTAAGTTCTGCCTCTGCTTTGTTGTGTCTTTTAAAAAGCTGCAGACAAGTTCGAAGAAGAGGAGGTAATATATGATTTTCCCCCATTACAGATGTGTCATGAGTTCTTGTCTGAGCTGCCAGTAGGCTTCTTTTACAAAGACAAAGAAATTTAATGGACAGAAAGGAGGAAATCTGCCAAATGTGTCGATTTCGGTTTGTGTTACCCGTCCCTCAGAGCCATCAGTGATGGAACTTCTCTGAAGAGCCCCTTAAAGTTTGACAGCTCTCCTCCGGAAAATGCATTTCTACATGTACGATCTAAGACCTAAAACAGGATTTTGTTCTAAATGTAGTCTGACACTTTAGCGGCTGCAGTATTTTTCATTGGGGGGTTCCGAAAGGGGTCACTGCTGTTATCCTAAGAGTGTTTAAGATTCTCAATAAACTCTTCCTTATCCGACAGGTGGAATAAAACTTCAGGGCAGCAACTGTAACTCCTACCTCTCTAGGAAATTCTTACTATTTCCCATAAGAGCATGAAAGCTGTCTCATTTTCATAATAATCCAATCATCAGTGGCTTTCAATCTGGGTGTAATCTCACAGGGTGGCCCGTCTGTTTCACTGACATTTATTAAACTCACCAGGAATTCCTTCTATAAAGTAATGAATATAAATGTTTTTATTCTTTGAAGTTTTCTCTCGGTGACTGCCTGGGCTGGTCCTGGAGGCGTCTGGCCATAATCTAAGGAGAACGGCAGATAATTAAAGTGTGGCAGGACCACCAGCTAGAACAGCGCAGGGCATAATTACATTTGGTCCCTCCTGCATCCTGAGAAAACTTATTACACTACAACATTTAATACAGCTTCATGGCCACTTTGATGATGTTATCATCAGTTTATGTATCTCGTATTTAACAGGACACACAGTAGCATGAATAATTCACAAATTCTTTGTTGAAAGGCACTGGACCGCTAAACTAAGTGTTTATTTGACCACTTGGAAATCATTTCTAATCTTTTGTTTCATATAATTAAAATCCAAGTCATCATCAAAAGACAGTATGTGATTCTGTCGCATTTTTCACTACCCACAGCTGTCACGTTTTACAGTCCATTTTCCCTCAGATGGTAACTTTTACGTGACAGAGAAGAAACAACCCTGACGGCTTTATTTGCAGCGGTACAACAGGTGCAGGTTGAAAGCGGGGGAGTAGAAGCAGTCAGATGTTGCTCCGAGTGCACTCGGGGAACATCTGGCCCTCTGATACAAAGCACAGAACACACACACTCCATTAACCTGACACACTGTCTGCATTTGTAGACAGGAGCAGATTTAAGTCCATGTAAATGTAGTTAGAGTTACACCTAAGGCAGTATTTAGCCTTCTTTCCCAGGCAATTGGGCTAATTTTATGGGTCACTTGTCCAAAGTAAAGACAAATGACCCCTACCTGAATGCTGGTGTATCAGAGCCTTTCCCATTATACAAAAATTATTACAGAAAGGGGGAAAAAAATGGTTGAAAAGCACAGTGTGGCTATTGCTGAAAGCTTTGTGGAGCCAGAAAGCTTTCCCGTCCTCTCCTGTGATTGGTTGCATAAATATTTGATGTTTCCACTCAAAACAAGGAACATTTAATGTTCTGCCAGGTGAGAGGGTTTATTTTGCCAATGTCAGGGGGAACAGCCGGGGCTGTGAGCTGCCGGAGGGGAGAGGGGGAGCGAGAAGCAGAATACATCTTCATCTAGCAGCCTGTTTCTGTCAAAGCCTGTTCCAGTTCAAATTATGAGCACTGTCCAGCCAGCACAGTCCCATTAGGAACAGCTGAATCAATCACTCATATCGTTATGTTTTTACTGGCGTCTGCTTCTGCATCCAGGTAGAAATTTAAGGTGGAGTGATGGCTGGAATTGAATTCAGCACTTAGGGCAATAGAAGTACAATAACACTTAACGATTTCAGTGCTGGAAATCAACCACAAAGTGCATCTGGTGAGGCGGCTGAGGCCCCTCTGATGAGATCATCCACACCATAACCACAGAAACAGTGTCATGGAAGCCACAATAACCCAATCTAAGTGTCCCAATCCACAGCCCCGGGACTGAAATCTGGACTCCCACATTCTCTCGAGTCAGCTTCAGCCACACAGAAACGGGAGGAAATGGGTCATGATTGTACAGTCTTCACAACAGAACCTCCAGGCTTGTGTTTTGATCCAAGCGTACACATCATGTGACCTGAGAGCTACACAAATGCAAATGGGAACTCCTAAACATGATTGTAAATCTGTATATATGCTGCAGTTCCCAGTGCACAACCCCAAGAGCTGAAAGCACATAAACCACAGCTCAAATGAGCCTGTGGTCCTCCCTAAAACAGAATCAATATACATATATTGTGTCACAAAGTGTTGTAATTGCATCGTTTCCTCAGCTTCTCAAACTCTCGGCCAAATTTTTATTGTATTTATAGACCTGGCAATGCTACTCAAGAGCAGTCTTACAAAAGGCCATGAGAGAAAACAAAAGAGTTACCACAGGGGAACGTAAATATGGAGAGAAGGACAGGGATGATGTAGCAGAGGGGTCTTCAATCACAGCACTTGTACCTTTTTTTTTTCTTTTTTTATGAATAGCACACAACAGCAGGGTTTAAAGTATAGCCCGTCATATACGCCATACTCCATCATAAACACTCTTTCGGCTTTACTTTTCCCTTTATTACCTCACCTGTCAAACACGCGTGAATTACCACAATGTTTGTGATTGATAACAGTGCATGAAATTAGGCTCCTCCAGTTCTGCACACGCAGAAGCTTATTCAGACTGCAAGACTATAGACAACAGACTGAACATTCCTATACATCACTGCCAGAAAAACATCGTGTTACAGGAGAAATTAATGATATTTAAATGGTTCACAGGTACATGGAGGACTGGTAACAAAAACTCACACCTTTGCAGTTATATTGCATAAACGATACTTGAAAATTTCTACATTAAAAAAAAAAATTATAACACTCTTCTCTTCACTGGACACGAGTCTCCTTAACCGAGTATAACATAATTTAATATAATATAATATATTTAATATATAAAACCAATCCTAAAAAAATCTATCAACATTAATACCTCAGTTGCCCCTGATTCTGTCCCTGGATGAAGACACGAAATCTCAATATTTACAGGCTGCAGCTTGTTATCAGAGGATGCACCCAAAGCCGCTCATTTCCTGATAAGCTCTCCCCATCGCTGCACGAGTTATCACAAAAAGAACCCGGCATGTCTCGACCAAACCTGTGACTCCTGCATGCCGCAGCCGACCGCAGACAGGCAGGGGCTCACCTTGATAAAGGGCGGAGATGTCGTTACGAGGAGGCATTAAGGACCTGCCATCTGCAGACGCCGTCTAATCTGGCAGCTTTGAGATCATCCACGCTGCAGATGACAGCGGGGGCCGAGCATATGCGAGCCCCATCCAACAAACCGAGTCGCTCTGAAGACGAGAGCAAATTTGAGAAATGGTGATACGTCACTTCATTAAGGCTAATGTCATCATAAAAAAAGCCATCAGCATCCGCAATGCCAACATCTGGTCGCTTAGACGTGGTTATTCACCAAACTCTACATACACCGCTATAGTTATTCTATAACATTATGATTAATAAATTGTTCATTCTTAGTGCACTAGTTTGAGGAGGGTTGGAAATTGTTCCAGGCTCAACTAGCCTTATTTAAAAACCGCCATTTCTTCAAATCCCCAATTACATCACAGATTAATCCTCTCATTCTGTGGAGCGGCAGCATGGGGAGAACCATCTTGTCGCCATCAATACAGCCCCTGCACAGGTAATGATAGCACTGGATATCGATGGGCCATTTGTCTTTTTCAATGGCAGCGTTATTTAGTGGCTGGATCAATTGCTTCGGTCTTAATGGACTTGCATTTACTTACCCCACGGCTCATTACTGTACGTTCCACCCTGCATCTGCCTCAGTGCCGGGAAAAGATTCAGGTAGAAAGATCTTGCATGCAAAGCAGATGTTTAGGAGGAATTACAGCAGCTACCAAGGACTTACTGGTGACATATGGAAAAGCAGAGCGGCTCTGTATATCCTGTGTAGAATTTAGAGCATGATTCAGTTGTCATTATAAAATATGTCCATGATTTGCATTTATTTTCTGCATAAATCATGCAAAGCTTTGTCTTGCCTGAGATCCTGCTGATCCTGGCTCCATTTTATTCAGACAGATTGCACGTTTAATGTGTGACAATGATATCTAGCACGTACTCCTCATCTTTTCAAAAGCTTTTGAAAGATGACAGGGTGCCCTCAAAGATTTGCAGTTTTAGAGCCAAAGAGATAACTAATTAGACAGGCATTGTCTGCATGCTCAGTGTCCATGCGAAGCTGAAACTTCAATAACAATCTCTGCTCAGTGGCTGCTCAAACTCCCACCTCAATTTCAGCGCCTTTTCTGAAAAGGTAATTAAGATTACTGTAGATGGACTGTGGATTTCACATCATCACGCAATTCAGATGAAGCTTCAGAAACTGTCTCTACGGACACTATCATCACCAGGTCGTACAATAAGATTAAACAAGCTCATTATTATCTGAGCATTAGTTAATCTGCTCACGTAATTGTCTCTGTTGGACCTCTCAGAAGCTGAAAGCTTGGAATGATCTGACAGGACCACCGTGTTTGAAGAGCGCCAGCAAACTCCACTTGGGCTGCACCAGCAAATTTAACGTGACATATCAAAGACCAAGGTCTGCCTGTCTCTCCATCAACAGCCTCCATTTTCTGGGGGCGTAAGAAAGAAAAGGAGGCATGAAATGAAGCAATGGCCTATGGGGATTGACTGTCTCTACCACGGATGCGCAAGCAGTTTCTCAATGGAATAGTAAAGACCTCAGTTCTCCAGCACTTTGAAACATCAGTGAGTAGTTTCGCAGGAGATGGCGGCACGCCTACCTTCAGTTGAGATACAAACTACTGGGATTGTGACCACAGAAAGTCATCAACAGGTGTTGATATGGGGTAATACCAGGCAATAAAATACAAGACGTTTATTAATCTAAAAAATGAATACCAACAAAATATATCAATTTTGAGGTCCTTTTACTGTGTGGATTAGCATTTTAGCTGCTTTTAATCAATGTAAATTTATTATTTATGCTAATTCAGTGTCACTGTGAGTCCTGCCAATAATGCATTTCCTCTTCTGCTGATGGAGGTCATTAATAAATAATTTCTTCTAGGTAACTCATTAAGGCTCCGAGTAAATGGATGCATTTCAGGCTTAACATGCATGCTTCAGCTCTATCATTGCAAGTTGCAAAAAAAAACAAACAAAAAAAACAATGTAATTTTAATTTCCCATGAAAACAAATTTAAACGTTTTTTCTTATCAAACCAGATTGCTTGCCGTGTTTTGCATCATAACTCGAGCATTGCTTTGTTAATATTTATTTCATTCAGTTGCTTTGTGGTTCGCTACAGCAAGATACACACAGCTTTCAGCCATGCCAAATTGGAAAACCAATCTTTTCATGCCGGTTGAGAAAACGTTTTCTTTGTTGTCATGGTGTTCTTACCATTTTAGCAAGCTTGAAAATGTAGCATATCACAATATTTTATTTTTTTTTATCTATTTTGGCTTTCACTCACATTCCTCTGTGCATACAGGCGCAACACATCCTAAAAGAAACAGAGAGAGCAGGTTTTGAACAGTGTGGGGTTTGCTTATTTTCAAGGGGAGAAAATTTTAGTTCCCTGGTGGCTTCATCGCAACTTCTTTCATCTTTAACTACTTTTTATAAGGATGATAAAGAGCTGTTTTAAAATTGGTGAGATCTTCTTGAAGATGTTACAAACCTCTGCCTTCATGTGTGAACATGCAGACTGAACACTGTGTGATGTAAAAGCCAGTAGGGTCTACGCAACGTACTTTTGTTGCATGCAACAGTGATTGCAGAATGTCAGTCTGCAACCTGCTTCTGTTAAACTTCTGGTACATTAAATAGAATAAACTATTTGTTCAGAACAAAGTTTTAGGTCACAAAAAGAAGCTTTTATAAAAAAGCTTTATAAAAAAGTTTAATTTCTAATGATAGGATTAGGGTTAGTGTTCTTTTCTTTTAATGGAACAAAAGAGTGGAGAATTCAGTGTGGTGTTTCGGTGTTTTCGACAAAACCTTCAGGTAGATTGACATCCAATTAAAAGCCAGAGTGAACTAGTAGAACATTGTGATATGACAAATTAAAGCTTTGTTCAATTGTTATAAAGCCTGAGCAGCTCTTGCCGTTTTTCCTGACAAAGACGAAAGAACATCCAGGCCAGTTTTTTCCTGTTTTTTAAATGGGTTTGGCTGTTCGGCTGCTTAAAAAGGCTAGTGAGATTGCCTTCATAAGTGTGGAAATTAAAAAAAGGGTTAATAAGTGAACTAATTAAATTAATGCAGAAATCTATTAATTAGCATAGTTGCTGCAGCGAGAGAATGTTTCAAAGTTTCAAAAATGTGTTGTACTTATATTTTAAAAACCTTTATTAACAGTAAATAGCATGCAAAGCAAAACTGCCTCTTGGCATCTGAATTGGATTTCATCTTGAAAACAGCTTCTTTCTTCTTTAAAGCTGTGCTCGCTGGATACTGGGTAAAAAAAAAAGTGCAAAAGCTGAACTCTGGCTGACTGCATAAAGCTGCTTATCCGAGCAGATCTGCGCCTTCTGTTTTGTTGCCGCGTGATAAATTTCCTCACTGTCTGTCAAATGTATCAGTTGGCTGTAGCGTGACGCGGCCTTGCATTAAGTCTGCATGATCTCAGCGCTGCCTTTGATCGCACTATCTGCTTTTAAAGCTGCTCATCAACTGCTTCTCCTCTGCCCTACTTTTCTTCTTTTTTTTTTTTCACCAACTGAGAAGGAGCTTAATTTGTAATATCATCTTTACAGTTCAGTAAAGGTTGTAAAAGATGAATTAAGGTTCTTTGTTTTTTGGCAGTTGTCTGAAGGTCACTCACACTATTTATTGTTTAAAGCCAAGCGTTTTTATATTAATTTCTAACTGTATTGCATTCGGCAAAGCTGTTTATAGAGTGCTGTGACAACTGAATGACGTGTTTGAATCAATTGTGGTTTCACTAAACACCATTTTAAGTATTGCTTTTGCAAATTGTGAGCAGCAACCCCCCCCCCCACCTGCTGCATCTCCCTCATGTTTTGGTTAGGTGCTATAAGGGTGCTGATGGAAGCCTGTTTATCACAGTTAATGGGCTTTATGCTTTAAACGGCTGATGAATTCTGTGGAACCTGTCATGCTAATGGTCCAGCTCCAATTAACCAACTTCATGTGCAA
>CAAE01015007.1:1680293-1716131 GCA_000180735.1 Tetraodon nigroviridis | reverse complement strand
CCTTTTAACTTGAAAGCTGCGTCATATGCATTTCTTCTTGCATTTTCCATGATGAGGGGCTGTTCATGCTAATTTTATTCACGGACAAAGCGCGAAGTTACGTTAAACTTGCATCTTCCTCGACACATATATTCCACCGGGCTCACTCTTACCTTTTCTGCTCGAGCGCCCCTGGCGGCCGTTAGAAAAAATGCATACATTAGCCGCATCATTGCATAAGCCGCAGGGTTGAAAGTTTGGGAAAAAAGTAGCGGCTTATAGTCCGGAATTTACGGTATTTATGCTTCTCTGATCCTGTGCAACCTTTCAAAAGGTTGCAAGCAGAAGAATCAAGTCTAGGTTTCCTTTGACAATACCAATAAATGTCTCCAAAGCCACGTTTCAAAAGCATAACTTTTTCCAAAAAAGAGTAAAGTGTTTTGGTAAGATTTAGGAAGGAAAAAGACATGGCTCTGTTTGCATTAGAAGTATAGATCCTTTCTGGTTCTATTCTACTAAGACCTCTCCATGCTGTCGTTTATTGACAACGTTTAAATTGCTTTCCCTGCTTGATTGATGGAGGGTTGAAGTAAACACACACTCTATCTACTCTTAGCGTCTCACTATCTGTTCTGTGAGACGCCCTGTAATTTATTCAGGTTGTTCAGATACTGCATGGCTCCATCGGTCCCTGTGACTTAAACCGCTGAAGTGGCGTCCTTGTGGCTATCTAGAGTGCATTTTCTCCCTTTAGGTGCTGCTCCCTCATTTAAAAACAGGATCATGCTGCATTCATGTTCCAGTTTAGGAAGCGAGTAACTGAGCCAGCAGTTCTGGATGCCAAGTTGTGTTCAACCTATTGGCAACCCACCAACGGAAACATCTATTAACCGAGCGGTGAATTTTGTTTGTGGAAGATGTGGCATGTTGTGCACATTTCTGAAAGCAAGTGCAGTGGGCTGGTAAATAATTTGCTTGTCATGATAATATCTGAAGTGCTATTTCAATTTGGGGTTCCCTGGAAGACTTGTTAATCTTTTCGATATGCTGCTCGGGGCCTGAGGTTTTTGTTCTCCTCTGTTCATTAGAAGGTGTCATATTTGGTTTATATTTGATCTTTTTATGGTTTCACTCTTTGATTTTAATAAAACCTAAAATGTGGGTCTGAAGGGAGTATCAAATAGACACTAAGCTACTCTAGTGAACTTTCAGGAAATAAGCTACATAACCATCACAAGACTAAAAAAGAGATAGATTCTGATCAATATTTTTAAGAATGAACAATATTGCAAAAATAATGCCCAAAAGCAAAAAGGTGTTTAGGTTGCATCTCAAGTGTGAATAATCAGGGGGAAATTTGAACTCTTTATACAATTTTTAAGAAACAGAGCATATCTAACTGAACTGATCTGATTGGATAGATGTGATAAACCATGGCGGACCTAGATAGGTAGATTTTTGTTTTTGCATATTGTAAATGAATTCAACGCCTTCAATAGCTTTGTTAACTGATTTGTTGCTTAAAAATCTGTTCCTGTTAAAACAACTGAATTATTTATTGACAAAAGTGATTACATTATCTGAAGAACAACATTTGTTTTGTTTGTTCGGAGCAGCAGATCGATATTAATTTTATGCTGTCAGATGTTCAGACATCCCCTATTTTAGTCTTGACAGAAACATCAATATGATGAATAAGACAGATCACCACAAAATTTTGTGCCAACCTGAGCGTTGTCGGTTCTAATTCTCCCAGAAAAACTTAAGACTTGAACCACATGGATTGATCTGGAGGCCTTTCCTCATCCCTCAGCTGTCAGATATTACTGTTTTTGTCAGAGTTTATTTATTACAAGTTCACATAAAATGATAATTCACTCATTATGGACTCAACACTTGGTTGATGACCCACCTCAGACTACAGAGTTTAAATCTTGCAGACGAGACAAGAGGTATTCCTCTACATTTTCTGTGCCACATTAGCTTGGCTGCGCTCACAGCACAGCATGCAGCTTTTGTTTTTGTACTTATGAGTGATTAATGGCCTTTGTTTAATTTCAGTCCAAGGGGGGTATAGTGTTTATCAAAAATAACCTCAGGAAGACCCATTTAGTTCCTCACTCGGGGTATGGGATTTTAATTTCTTTGGCGATTTTAAGAGTGTAATGATGAACTGGTCCATTAGTGACTGTGCAATGATTAAAGAGGGAGTGCTGTAGAAATATTTTGGGTGACCGCCACGCGCTTGGATTGACAGGAAGTTTAGTCCGACTCTCATATCTAGACCGATGTTTCTTTCTGCTCGAAAGCGGTGGCAGAAATAAGCAGATAAAACATTTAATGCAAATGAAATCACTAGAACATTGATTTAAAATTAAGCCAAAAAAACACAGTTCAATGGTCACATGCTGTAGAACAGCAACACAAAAAAATAATTGATGCATTGACTATTCAGTTCACTGCACACCCCTGTCTCCTGCCTGGACAGAGACATAGAGAGTTCTAAAGAGTGTTAAACCATTTGTGGCTGATTTTTTTTTTTCTTTTCAGCTCGATGCGTGATTGCAGATGCAGTATTTTAATCGCGGTCTGTAATATGTTCTTTCATATGTTTGGTGTCCTGACCTCTTCTTCAGGGCCCTGAGATTTGCGTTAGATTTGCGTTTGTAGAACAAACAAGCTTCACCCACTACTAGATATAATTAAAGATTTTCAGATAAAATGGAAATTATTTTAACATATCTGTACAGATTAATACAAGTAATGTCAAGGCAAGGGTATGTATTCTTGTAATTATATGTCTATATGTCTACAGTCTTCATACTTCTTTTGAATTCTATTCCTTTTTATTTGTACTTTTATCAAGGTTAATCCTGGTTATATAGTTTTTTAGCCTTCTTGGTAAAGTGAGCACTGAACTGTGAGGGGGTGAAAACACCTTTCTAAGGTGAGAAATGCAAACAGTTCTATTCATTGGCTCAGATATTCTGCACATGAAGAGGCAGAAGGAGAGAGAGGTGGAAGATGAGCAGGCTCATCCAGGCCGCCGGCCAGCGTCCCCCAGGCAACACGAGGTGCTGATGGACTTGATAGATTGGCAGGAGCACCAGGAGGTTCAGGCTGAGCTGAGTGCTGACTAAACTCCAGCATTAGGGGAGAAAACATAAATCTGGTCAACACAAGCCGAGCGAGAGCTGTTGCACACAAAGCCAAGCCCAGCTTATGGAGGATTAATCAAAAAGTAGATGGCTTTAAAGCATAAATATGCTGTGGTGTGACGATGAGCTCACATCTCACCAGTGCTTTTAATCATACAAAATCATGGGGGTTTGTTGCTCTGATCCCCCGTGGCTTCACTGGGGGAGGATGGGGAGAAACGGGGAAGGCTGAGAGCATTGCTGATGATGTGCATCCGTCCATTAGTGCTAAATCTTGAGATGTAATGGGAATCACGCGTGCCTCTAGCCACCTGCATCATCCGCCTTGTCACAAAAAATGATAATGGAGAAAAAGAACAATGTGAGATAGAGATTGATCTAAATGAAACATGGGTCCTGATCAATATGGACCTCCGCCTGAACAACAAAAAGCCAAGAACAACACGCCCCGTCCCATACACACACACTACTACGTGTAGATTTTGTTGGAAAATAATTTAAACCAAAAAAGTATTGATCCAGTCATGGTTATGATTTAAATCTCAGTCTGAGTTGTAATAAATTCAGTTTTACTACCTGCACGAGTGTGTGTGAATACAAAGCCTCTGTGTGACCTTGAAAAAAATGAAACTAATACACCTTATCCATCCTATTTGAGCTCATCTAGCATGTGAACTTTTATGATTAAATCCCAGGCTGTCTTTGCTCACCTTCACCAGGGATTTACCAATTCTGTTACCGACGTTAGCTTTACTTTAATTGACTGTAGCGTGTGCTCGTGTGTGTTTGCGCATGTGTGTGTAAGACAAAATCCACTGAAATGACCCCCCGTGTTCTACTTTGGCTGCCTCCTATTCAAAGACATTTTTTTCCTTTGACTTGGATAAACTTCTAGGTTACCAAGCAATCAAAATCCACACTCAACAGCCTGTAGAGTGCTAAGGTGACGAATGAAGCATACTTTTCTGTACCTAAAACCTTCTTTTTTTACAGTCAGCTTTGACAGAGACACACAGAAGTGTACCCTCTCAGGTCAACACTGATGCTTTTTCTGCATTGTACATACAGAGAACCAAAAACCATGGCAACGGCCCAGTACGAGTCCCTGCAGCTATAAATCTAAAGTGAAGGGTGTGTTGCAATGGAATTTTACTTTCGCTGTCAAACATCATTTGCATACATTCTGCATAGTAGGCTGATAGACGGGTTTTGCAGCCATGTCATTTTGCTAGCCGGCTCTGAGCAGTATCCACACAGGGCACTTTACCCAGCAGGCCCCACTTTGCACACCGAGTGTATTCTCCTTTATTTATTCACTCATTTCCACCTGGACAAGAGCTGTCACTGTGAAGAATGGGAGCCGGAGCCAGCCAATTGTTTTTACCGGACAGGATAAGTCTCACACGCTTGGAACTTAGATGTCACCCCTGTTAGTTTCTGCCTTTTTAAAGGCCTGCATGCTGCTGCCAACGTTCTCTGGCAGATATAAACACCAGCCTCCGAACCTGACAGCCCTGCCACCTCCCCTGTGAGACGAAACCTCAGGAACCGCTGTTTGCCTCAGTGTCCCCATGCCCAAAACTTTCATTTAAAACCTTCATTTTGTATATGATGGGGTTTCATTTTAGCTATTCTGTTTTTCTGTGTGCGCATAATGGACAGAAAGGAACATTATCTGGGAGAAATGACCTCTGACCCTTATCCATACATGCCTGACCTTTTATAAAGCAGGTTAATAACTGCCTCTGAAAATGGAAACAGGCGGCGCACAGCCAGACCGACTGTTCAGTCAGCCTGACATAAGCAGTAAACCGAGCCAATTAAATGTCAGCAAACATGTTGCAAGAGCTTTACCCTTTTCACTCCTGAGCCGTAATGACATTTATCTGCGGATCTGTGTGCCCGACGCGTGCACACACTCACACAAGCTAAGGTACAAACATAGTATGTCGAGAAATGTTGCTTTTTTTTTGTATGTATACATGCGTTTGTGCACATATTCGCATTTCCTTCACAAATAAATTGGCATTTTTTAACAATAAATGACTAATGTTACTTTTGAAAAAAAAAAAAAAAAAAAGTCCAAATAACAGGACTGTTTTTCAGATCAAAATTTCTCGTTTTAGTAAATAATTCAGGTAATACTTGTTTACAGCTTAAATTGTTTGGCAATGAGCAAACAATGGCAAAGAGCAGGTTTTTTAATTAGCCGTGCCTTTGAGGATGCACAGGCTTCTCTCGTGTGTCGGCTGAGTGGGAGCAGAAAGAAAATGATTCTCTTTACTGGCCATTATTGCTGCATCGCTGTTGCTGCGGCGCAGCTCGCAGAGAAAAGGAGACACCCTGTAACTACAGCTGTAATCATCCTTCTCCAGCAGGATATCGACTTGCACGAGTTACCTTGGCACAGTGAAAGAAAAAAAAGCTGCAGGATGCCAGTGGAAGACAGCAGCACGTAAAATCCCTTTGTCGAGGCGTATCGAGTCTCACCCAGACGATGCATCTTTCATGCGTCTTTCGTCGGTGCCTCTATTTGTGGATGCCAAATGACAGCAGGGGGATTATTTATCTGATGGGAGAAATGAATCATTCATATTTGGCCTCTGAACTGTTGTCAGCTGATTGGTGCTAAAAAAGCAGCCAGGAGTCAGAGTGGCAGCCTTGTAATGAAAGAGGGGCACCAGGCAGAGAAAAACAGATTACTGTGACTGCTTGCAGACCCTGACAGATGTCTCAAACTCTACAACTTTCTTTTGTTAGAAATAGGCTAGCTGCATGAGAGCGAAGATCTAGAACAGACGCTACAGGATGATGACAGCAGGTTATACTCTACTTTGGGTGAAGTTGAGTATTTTGATTGTTCCATGCACAATTGTAGCAGCTATATTTCACAGCTGTAACAGCTATATTTTACCATCTTTGGGCTAAAAGATTGTGCATCAAGATTGGGGCTGCATGTAACTAAGTTTGAAAAGCACTCTGGCCTTTCCTATTTTCTCAAGAGAACAAAGAGAGGGATTAGAGATGCTGCCCATTTGTGACCAAAAGAGCATGATCTCAGGTGAGTGGTCTGTTCTTGCAGTGAGAGTTTATAAATGTAGATATTCTAAAGTAAAGGCCAAGGGAAATAAATAACCCGCTTCAAATCTTCCTTCAACCTGCAAATGATCGTATCTCTTTCTGTTAAATTAAAAAGGTAATTACTTTGTGTTCGTGTGTTTCTGGTGTTCATATGGAAGGAAATGAATGTGTTTATTTATACGCTCTGTCTATCAATGAGGATTTGTATCTCACACCAAAACAACCGAATTAGAGTTTGTGTTTTTAAAATTAATTAGTTTAGTAATGGCACAGTGATAACCATGGGAACTCAAAGGCTGTTGTTAGGTACAGTGCTGAATGTTATGGGGGCCCCAGCTGCACTTTACAGATACACAAGCCTGTGCCTTCATGCACAAACCGATCAAAAACAGCCATGCAAAGCTGCTTTCTCTTGAGACATAGTGCTGGTGTAGGACACAAAGACACAAGCAATTTATGAGGTACTTTCTCAGGCAAAAGTCAGAGTAGCAACAGACACTATGTTTAGGGTGAACATGGGTGGACAGATGTGCGCGACACAAAGATGGACTTGTGCTAACTGTTATTTTGCATCTAGTTTGAGCAAACTATTGTACTTTAAAGTGATTAAAAAAGAAGGGAAAAAAGACTCAGTCTTCTTTTTGAAGCATTGTTTAAAATCCAGTTAATTATGCTCCCAGAGAAGTGTGGCAAATGTAGCCAGATTGTACTTAATCTCCTTGACTGTTGGGTAAATGCGACTAGAAATGACCTGCTGTTCATTGTTTTGTTTTGTTTTTTTCAGATGAATATTTGAGTTTTGGGGGAAATTATAGAGTAAAGGCTGTGTATACTTTGATCAAATTAAGTAAAATACACTTATTTTCTTATTCTGAACTGCATTATTTTAAAATTTATAGGTTAAAAACTGCAACAAAAATCAGGATAAACGCATGTAAAATATGTGTCTACACAAGTGAGACGTTAATTGGCTTCAGCTTTACCTTTGTGGCTGCTGTAAAATTAAATAACAGTAGGCTATGTATTAGAAAGCCCAGGACTGCTTTCTGACTCAAAAGTATTGAGTTATTAGTAATTAAATTTCTTACTTGTTGTCGCGATTTCGACGCTGTCCTTGGTGCTGATGGGGCTGGTATCTCTATGCAAATTCTGCCACCTTGTGGTCAATCTAAAAAACGCCTGTTTAAATTGGTGGAACAACAGACCCCGGAACAAAGGATCATGTTCCTACCCGAGTTACTAAACGCGGTGCACCTGCGGTGTTTTAGCGTCTGCAAAGAGACTTGCCATTTTAAGTAAGTTTATTTGTTTTTATGCATCTTACCGATGTGAAATTGATATGAGCATACATATCGAGTATGGGGAAAACCACATGGGTTTAAAGTTCGAAATATATAGTAATTTAAATGACAGTTTTGTGTTTGGTGGCGCGCAGCTGCGCTGGTATTAGCTTCACCTCAGCTAACCAGGTTGACTTTGAAGAACGAATGTTTAATATAAATGTTGTCGTAAAACGTTAGGTCAGACCTACTTAATACCTTACCGTCCTTCGAAATCGATAAATATTTTAATAATATATAATGCGTCTCATTTTACACGTTAACAACAGTTTCTTTCATTCACTGTTTGTTTGTGTAGTAGCAATAGTAATTCCATACTTGACAGTATATCTCAACACAACGCAGGAATAAAATAACAATTATAATACATTAGAGCCGTGTCTTCTAAATGATGGAGCCTGGTATGTAAACCATTGCTGTAATAGCAACGATTCACTGTTATTAGAATAGATTTTTTAAATAATGCAAATTTAGTTGTAAATTCTGACTCTAGTAACCTGTATATTTTTAAAAATTTTGAACAATAACTACATTTCCACTTTCTGTCTTTTGCTTCCCACAATGTCATCTAGCTTATGGATTAAAAAAAGATGTTAAAAATGCTGTTTAAAGATCTTCCCAGAGATGCCCTGATACGGCCCTTGACCAGGAACGAAGTGGTGGGCATGTTGCTACGCTTGACCGTCTTTGGAGCAGCCACCTACTACAGCATTAAATGGGTTGTAGAAGCTATGGATCCCACCACCAAACAGAAAAACCAGGCCAAGAAAAGGGTACATGGAACATTGAATGTCAGAATTATAATATTGTAGCTATTGGGGCCATCTTGTGTGGTCATAAAAAGCATTGCTAAAAATAAAACACACATATATAATTTGTCCCTTTGGCTGATATTATCTGTCTCTCTGTTCAGGCAGAGCATCTGATGAAGAGAATTGGTGTCGAGGGGGTCAAACTAACTGAATATGAAATGAATATCGCATCTCATCTTGTGGATCCACAAACTATAAATGTAGAGATTTTATTCTTTGGCCTGTAGAATTGCAATCATTGAGTGACATAATATTATATTTAAATATATTAAATATAATATTTAAATATATATCCATCCACTTTTACCAACTTTACTTTCCTCTAGGTGACCTGGAGAGATATCGCTGGTCTGGATGAGGTAATAAATGAGCTGCAAGACACAGTTATCCTGCCCTTCCAGAAAAGGCATCTTTTATCTGGATCAAAACTTTTTCAACCTCCTAAAGGTACCTTGTTACAGAATTTTTAAAACAAACAATGAGTTATTTGGCTACCCTCAGCCAGCAAGACTCACTATAAATGTCAAAAACTGGACATTTAGGTAAAAGGTGACACATCTTGTGGTGCTTGCAGGCGTCCTGTTGTTTGGTCCTCCTGGCTGTGGGAAGACTATGATCGCCAAGGCAACAGCCAGAGCCTCAGGCTGCAAGTTCATTAACCTTCAGGCCTCGACGCTGACAGACATGTGGTACGGGGAGTCGCAGAAGCTGACCGCCGCTGTCTTCTCGCTGGCCATCAAAATCCAGCCCTGCATTATTTTTATTGATGAAATCGGTATGTTTCTGTCTGGTTTAATGACTTTCAGTCATCTTAACATTTCTGTGTTACACTGTGCGCCTTAGTTAAACGTACATAAGTACAATCTTTACAGGTAGGATTAGCAACTAATGGAAATTCAACGATAACTCCTAAACATTAATAATTCTTTCATGTCTTTTGTCTTAGATATACCCAAAAAAAGCTTTATGTGGTTTTATTTCAGTTTGACCTCTTAAAGGAGGGTTATATAGAAAAAGTGACTTCAACATGTGTGTGTTTGTGGCACCTACTGAAGGCCCAGGTGCTTCTCATTATCATATAAGCCCTTTGGGGTGAGATGAACAAGATGTTGGGCTAAAATCCATTCATTCTTTATTAAACCAGTAATATCAGCCTAATAAACAACCAAATGACTCTAATCCTGTTTTATCCCCCGTGATATTGCCCATGCTGGGTTAGATGTTATTTCAGTTTTATCTCCTGAGGTTTGCCTAAATGCTTTCTCCATCTGTTTTTGCTTCCCGTGTCTTTCACCTAAGAGTCTTTTTTGAGAAACCGCTCCAGTCAGGACCACGAGGCCACGGCCATGATGAAGGCCCAGTTCATGAGCCTGTGGGATGGCCTGGATACCTCAGCCACTACCCAGGTTAAAACCATAACACCACACCATCTCTTTACAGCCCCTCCACGAAAGAGATTATAGAAAAGAATGAAAAAAAAGTGATCACTGATGAATTAATTTTCACAGTAATCACACTCATCTTGTTGATGAGCAATGATTTGTGACCTGATCACTGTGTTCCATTGTGATGCTTCTTATCACAGGTGATGGTGATGGGAGCAACTAACCGTCCCCAGGACCTGGATCCAGCCATCCTGCGCAGGATGCCCGCAACTTTTCACGTTGGCCTGCCAGTAAGATTTTATACACACAAAAAAAAGATTTTAGGTGCCCCCCAAAAAAGAAGGAAACTCACTGAACTGTTGGTCTCACAGTCATATGACAGTTGATTAAAAAAAGAAGTAATGATTGTGCACTCCCTCTTTGTCTTTGCAGAACACCAGACAGAGACAGGATATCCTGAGGCTGATTTTAGCTGGAGAGAATGTAAGAAAAGCTCTAGTTCATCCTTTTCAGTCACAGAGGATCATTTTGCACCTCTGTTTTTACTGTCAAATGTTATCCAAATAAACATGGCCGCAGCCAGGGGCGGCTTAATGGTGCATTTAAACAGAGAAATAGTAAAGCATATATTAGTTTTGCCTCATTTAATTGGGATAATGGACCTTTTGGGATTATTTGCTATGTTTATGTTTTAAATAACAAAGTGTGGCTGTATTTACATTGACCACTGAGAACAACAGCAAGATGTTCTCACCTTTTTAACTGATTCTTTCTTGATTCTACAAAAATGAATACATATGCTTTCATAATGTCTCCAGAGAGGAATGAGTCAATATCATTCTATGTATTTTTTTCCCCCTCAGCTGAGCAATGCTATTAATCTGAAGGAGATCGCAGAGAAGAGTGAGGGTTACTCCGGCAGTGACCTCCGGGAACTCTGCCGCGATGCCGCCATGTATCGTGTCCGTGACTTCGTCCGCAAGGAGCAGATGAGGCAGATCGCTCAGCAGCTCGAAGAAAGCTCGGAGGAGGAAATGTATGACTCACATCCAAACACCCACAACATTTTATAGGGCAATCTATCTGCAGCGCACTTCTATGCTTCATTCTCACACCTGCCCTCGACTGTGTGAGGTTAGACAAATAACTGTTATTTTGAGTAATATGTGGATGATGGATCAGATCTCTTATTTTTTTTCCATTTTTCACATGCATGATCAGTAAGGAGGTCCTCATTAATGTCATGCAGCTGGACGGCATCTTGTTAACAGTCTATATTTTCTAAAGAGCTGTAATTCTCATCTCGCTTTCCCAGGATTTAGCTGTTGCTAAGCGACTGTTGTGTCCCCTGAGGAAGAAAGAGTTCCTATTGCTGACAGTGTTTGAAACTTTTGCTGCAGCCTTCTAAAGACACACATTTCAGCCAACTTTATGTTTCTATTGATTCGAGGCAGTACTTGAAGACATGTGGCTCTGCTGTATCTCTGTGATAAAAGCACTTCAAAAATGTAACACCACTTAATTTAACAGAACAAAGTAGCTGCATGTGTAATTAGGGATTTGTCTCAGTATTTGACAGCCAAAGCAAAACTACAATCGGATGCCATTAAAGGCTCTAAAACGGTTGTAAAATCACAGTGATCAAAGATTTGTTCAACCTTGGATTTAAACATCAAAATCCCTAACAAATTACTAAGGTCATAAGAATGCATTTCTGTTTACATTCTATATATTACTGATTAACATAAAAACATAGCTGGCTGGTCCTATTGCTGACCTCTGACCTCTGCTATCAGACCTGTTGAAGAGGAGCGGTTGCGGCCGGTCACCCAGCTGGACCTCCTCTTTGGACTGGACAAGATGAAGGAATCTAAGAAGGCCTCATCCTTCACGCTGCCCAGCGTCCCTGACATTGCCCTGGACTGACCTACAGTATGCAACATCCTCCTCCAGTTGTTGTGACCCCACTCCTTCCACACATATCCAGGTCTGCCACGTCGGACATGTCTCCAATGACGAAGAGAGCATTTTTGTTCAATTAACACAGCTGCATCACAAACACAAAACTCTGCAACCCCAGTGTACAGTTATATCGCAAATCATGATCAGAGAAATTTATCTAAGCATTTAAGATTTATTTTTTAACGCTGGAGGGTTTCTTCTTTATCTCATTCTTTCAGGTATTTATTGAGTACACTTCCCCTTTTTTTAACAGAGAAAATATGTGATTGTTGATCGTGTAATGAATTACAGCTCCCAAGGAGCACATGTTCATTCCAAATGTAAATATCCAGGTTTGAAGGGATGGTTTCCACCCATATTGAAATTTCACTTGTCGTCTCCTCGCTGCTTTTTTTTATAACTCCACAGAACATGTTTAGAGTGAGCAGCCTTGCAGCCAAATCCAGTGCAGCAGAGGTCATGCGTGACCATTTTTACAAAGACCAAACGGCAGAACAAAGTTAAATCGAAAATGCCTTCACCGTGCTCCTCCTATGGGATCTTTTCTTTTCCGAAAATGGGAAGAAGTCATCGATCATGTTGCCAACTCCGCCATCAGCACTGACGAGATAGTGAGTGATGTTTCATTGTTTGGTGAACTCTCAAACAAATATAGCCTGCAAAAGTCATCACCGCCAGGTACAGTATAACAATATTGAGTTTAGTGCTTAAATACTTGTTTTTCTTTTACTAGTGACGTGATTGTGCAGAAATTGAAATCCATCCAGTAGCCCATCAATGTTCTAAACCAGCAGCAGCTTCACTGACAAGGTTGTATCACTGCATTTTACAGCCAATATCTTCAAATTTCTGTCAGAAAATTAGCTTTTGAAAGGCATTTCATATTTAATTCCAAAAAAAGCTTTTTGTATATAGCGGTTACATGCCACAGTCTTTCCAAAGCCTCTACTGTGGCAGTGTTTTTTTTCACTTTCAAACCTTCTATTCATGTTCTCTGGGCATCAATCAGGAAATGACAACTGCGTCTGTCAATGCACATTAGGGTTCCCTGTCAGCCCTCTATTATGCTGACTGTGAAGAGAACACGGTTTTTGAACCTGTCTGTCAGTCTGAAGATTTGTTCCACCTTTACTCTGTGGGAAAAAAAACCCACACAAAGTCGTAGCATGTGGCCGTGATTCTGTTTGCAGACATTATCTCCCACACCTCTGCAGAGCCGGGGCAGTGATCTGTTATTTAGCCACCAACACTTGATGGCACTGTGGTGTCATCGCTCTGGAAGGCAAAGGCTGGCCTGGCCAATGAGGCTCTCTGATAAACTTGCACTTGCTGGTTTAATCTTGCTGCTTTTTTTCACTCACCTCAGGTGACTGTGAAAGGTCAAAACGTTGTCATGTAAACCAGCAACTGTCCAGCTCAGTCCCAAATTCTGAATGTAAAATCATGTCATTCGTTGTAGCGTTTCACCAGCTCCTATTGTACATGTTTTCAGTCATTTTTACCCTGTGGTCAACAGTGCGTTGTATATGATGCTGTATTTAACCCCACGTGTATTTAATAAATGACAAAAATAAAATATTCATCTTTTTTTTTCAAGATTTTTTTTTATAAGTAAAAATAGTATCCCACCCATTTCAATTCCATTTACTGTCTATTTTCTAAAACCCATCTTTTTTATTAGTTTGACACTTTTCCTATTCAGTGCCAGTGTGGTCAGCTAAATTTACCTGACACTAAGATTGCAAGATTGTAGTATTCAAATTTGGTTTTAAGGTGCCATCAAATGCTGTCACCTTTAAAGAAAGTAATAATCAATATTAAATTCTTTGTGAATGTTGTGTGCCGGTGGTAACAAGAGCTTTAGATTGGAAGGATGTGCTGACAGATGAACAAATAAAAAGGCAATAAGTAGATATAACTGACACTTTTCTTGCTTGACTGGTCTGCCAGTGTCATTAAAACTGAATTGTTACCATAATTACAAATCAACAGTAGACAGAATTTTCATGCTTTCATCTACTCCTTTTTTTAGTTGGGGACGAAAATGGGTGGTCCTTTACCTGTATTCACCTCCCTGTGGTTGGTGAGAACTTGCCTGGAGCCTCTGAAGAAGAAAGGAACCACTAAGACAGGCCACCAGTGCGATTGCTGATTTATTAACAGCCTCCACTGACAGCTCAGACAGGTATGACTTACTTCTGAGGGAAAGTCTTGCTGTTCTTTTTTTATTAGAGAAGGTTTTATGGGTTATACAGATGTGTTGTGACAGTGCCTCTGTGGTACCAGATCGATACAGAAGCTTGCAGCTGTGCAGATGCACTTCTGATCATTGATTAGTTATTCATAAAGCTATTGATGAGTTATTCATGAACAGGGAGTCAAAGTCCCCATAGTTCTTTTCAATTAGGGATGGCTCCAGTCGATAAACACGGGGAAAAATGTGCGGCACAGACGTTGGGAGATGTCAAAGACCTCCTGTTGAGACAAAAGATCGGGCACAGACAGATTCCCTTTCGTCAGGCCGCGGCTTGACTGTACAGCAGCCCTCTGTGCCTCTTCCATTGGCTCAAGCTTTTATCCATCAGATAAAAGTGGTGCAGAGAGGCACTAATGGCCCTACTCTGCTCTGTCACTGCCTGCTGAAAGCCCCCGACATGATCGAGCAAGCCCAGAAAAGCCAGTGGCAGTTGTTGCTGGGACATTTCTCAACAGGGTGCTCTGGCTGTTGTCAGGGTTTCACACCTCATTTAAAGTAAAACATAAGCCTTATTACAGAAGCATAATCAGGAGCTCAGCGGTGGAAAATGGGCCTCTGGCTGTTTTGGTCAGAGAACAGTGGTGGTTTACTGATTTTGCCTTTTTATCACACGGGCGGATGCTCAAATTGAAAAGTTGCTTACTCTGTTAGAACATACAGAAGTCTGGAAGTTTAAAGGCAGCAGCAGATGAAAAACACAGTTAACTCCTCGAGTGTGTCAAAGTTATGATATTGTTGGGGTTGATTTTCATGACTTTACAAAAAAAAAAATTGATCCTAACAGAGTTAGTGAGCTCCATCTGCACATGATGGGCGACAATGAATTAACACTTTCCCATCAGAGAAAGGTAGAATTATAATCAAGCCATTTTATGGCCGAGTATGAAATATATTGTGGGCAAAAAGGTGGTGGGTGGGACATTCTGAAATGCTGCACTTTAGTCTGGTTTAATACAACAGCAGAAACAAAACAATCACAGCAAATGTATCCTTGCACCTGTGTTTAAAGCCTACGTTCCTTTTAATCGAAAGGAAAAATGTACATATTTACACAGTCCTGCCAAAATGTTTGACCAAAAATTTATAGCGAAACATTAATGACCTCAACTCAAAGATGTAGTTAGTTATTATACCATAAAACTAATTACCTCCTGATGATGAGATCATGACACGTAATTGATGTCTAAAACATTGTGCAACAGTAATATAAATACTTTAATATCATGATAATAATTTCTCTTTTGTTTTTCCTCTATTTTTTTTATCTTTTCTGCCTTTACTTGTTGATGTTGAGATTTTGGAAGTTAAAAAAAAAGGATGCCTGTGTTTGATTTCTGTCCGTTCCTCTACCTCAGTGTTACACACAAGTGGACACGAGGAGGTGGAAGATAGTGGTTGGGCGGAGAACGATTGTTTCTTCTCTTTTTATATCACTTTATTCTTCATCTCCTTTTTTGGTCACTTCTCTACTTTTCCACATTCCCGTGTCTGTGATTTTTCCATCGTTCTCCTCCTCCTCGGTGTCTTTGTTTTTCTCTTCATCTCTGTTGTTGATCTTGCCTTCCAGTTACTGCTGCTGTTCGAACTTGATTGTGAGGTGCTAAAATAGACAGAAACTCGTTCTGACTTTAAATGTCACCTCTAACACGGGTCAGTGCTGTGAAGTGATGAGAGGAGTCAGTTTACCTGCAGCTGTTTGCTTTTCTCCATTTATCCCCCCACTCTTGGCGCCTCTTCTTCTGTTCTTCCTCCATCTTGGAGAGTGGATTCAGACTCTCCAGATGGGCTTTGTTTCTTTAGTCTCTCTTTTTTCTTTTAGTTCAGTCCATATTTTTGTGCCTGCTCTTTTCCTCCTGCTGCCTGTTTTCCCAGCAGGCTGAGCTGCTCCTTCATTCATGTTGATGTTCATCTCTGAACTCTGACGGTGATGCACCGGGGTGACCTGACGCTGCCCTGCCGCGGTCAGACTCAGCAGCTGGCGACTCCCTGAGCAGAATGTCCCTGGAGACAGAAACACATGATGTCTTACATCTCCAGTCACTTCTGTGTGCATGTATCACACATGATCTTTCCCATCTCCAGCCACTTCTGTGTGCATTTATTATAAAACGTGGTCACACTGGTCAGTCATCCAGGCTGTGTGGTTTCCCAGCCTCCATGTGGAGTTCCGGGCAGCTGTGGGGGTTTGTGCAGCAGCCTCCTGGGTCGGGGGGGACTCTTTGAATGTCATCTGGTGAGGTTCTGACCTATATTAAACCTCCCAGAATGATCTCCGCAGGATCTAAGGGCTCTAAAGTGAACACTTTGATGATGCTTGTGTTATTTATGTGAGTGCTGCTGCAGGAAAAAAGGAAGAGAAAAAAAGAAACTGAGTGAAGTAAGAAAAGCCTGAATCACCTCAGGATGGACAGTTGTAGCAGGAGGAAGTTCCTCATGTAGCAGTAATATTAAAATGTCTCTGTAAATCAGCTCATCTCTGGGTATATATTCAGCTCTTTGCGAGAAGCAAGATTGTACAGATTTAAAGGGGAAGTCATGTATATTCAAAACTTCAGATTAGAACGTGTGTTCTGCAGCCAGAATGGCCTCTTTTTTATTAACAGGTAATGGGGCATTTTATTTTGACTTTTGATCTAATTTTCAAGGAAAATACTTTATAATGTCAACAGTCTCGTTGATCATCAATAACATTATGATGGCTTTACATTACACAAAAGTGCATGTAATTATGAAGTTTTTATTGATGTCATTATCACTGAGTAAATGTCATGTTTACAATGGCTTCTGGGCATAATCATACATAATGAGGTTTATTCACCCCTGCAGAGAGAGTTGTCTGTTTGTAACCTACCTGCAGAGAGAACTGCACATATCTGCTTTATGTTTCCGAGACAGGAAACCACAGAAACTCACACAAAGCCACAGGCGAACCTATCCTACTCTTGCACTGTAACGGAGCTGCACCTCAATCTCGTTGCACCACGCAATGACAATAAAAGCTTTCTATTTCTATTTCTATTTCTAAAACCAAATAGTTGCATCTGTGTTGGAAGGGAAAAAGTCAGAACTTTATTGTCACTTTTCTTATCTTTTTAGGACAAAGCCATTTTCAAATGTCTCTTTTGCCATGAGAAAGCACAGAAATATTTAATTTCAATCCACACATGACAAATTAGAGTCAGTGTGTCACAAATACACATTTACAGCATCTCATATATCAAATCTGGGCATGTAGCCGGTGAGGGGAAGCAAGCCAGTGTCATTCATCAGTGTTAAAGCATGATGCTCAGCAGTTGGACTATTAATTCTTTCACAAACCTTTCAGAGCAGCTGAAATGCTGAAGATTGATAACGGCAATGAGGCAGTGCGAGAAAAAAAGAAATATGCTGAACGCTCAGCCCCGAGTTCAATCTCATCAACAGGGCAAAGAATATTACATCTCCGGAAATTCAAAAAGAGAAGAATGAAAATAATTATAGGCAACATCAGGCTGATGCATAAAAACAAGTGGAGCTGTTAACCTGCAGGACTGCTGTCAGCCATTGAACATATACAGTAGCTTTGATTCAATTTTTTCTTTTTTCCTATCTTGGAAATTAAATAGAAAAGCGGAAATAAAATTGCCAAAGACATCAGCCTCCATCAGTCCGCCCCAACTCTCAGTCCGACACCCCGTCTAGAGGCACGTCAATAGGCAGCAGGTGGCGTGCAGGTAGCTATGGCAATACAGACGAGGACAAAAAGAAAAGAACCCACTGAGGGGAGCGAGATGGGATAATGATGGCTAATTAATCATGCACCAGGAGGTCATGCAGCTCATCTCTGTGACACAAGAGGAGGGGGGAGTGACTCATTCCCCCTGAAGGCTCTACACAGGAGGCAAATAAATAAACTGAGACGCAGCGATCACAGCCAGAAGCTGTTTAGTGGCACCAGCCAACAATGCTTGTGCATTTAAAAAAAAGCATGATTTACATATGTCCACAAATTAATCATGCAACACACTCAAAGAACTGAAACCTAAAAAGCAAAGAAAAGCAGTCCTGTCACAAAGGCGGGTAGTTTGTTTCCTAAATTCTTTATTACGATGCATGTGTTTTTGAGACATATGAGGGTCATTAAGGGTTATCGTTATCAGCCATAGTTGAAGACAGCACTCTTTCTTCCACCAGATACAAGTATTTTGTTGCTCTGTTCTTATGACCTGTTCTCCACTCCACTTTATTGTTTTTGCACTCCGACTGGCTAACCTTCGACGTTTGATTGCTTTAAATTGCCTTCATACACTTCAACAGACTTCGCAGTTAGAACCAAACAGAAAATAGAGGCAACAGGACCGGCTGAAAACAACAGTTTTCGCCTAACTGGAAATACTCTATGTAATGGCGACGGTCAATTTTTGGATCAAAAACAAGAACGGGCAAAGCAGCTGTAAACTGGAGCTGCTTGTCACGTCCACCATCTTTAGCATTTACAAGCAAACTGCACATTCATGCAGCTGTGAGGCAAATGTTCAGATTTGATAAGGTGACTAAGACACAAAGGCTTCCCAAATGTGAAAATGGGTTCTATAGAAAGCAGTTGACATCTTTATAATGGTCTTTATTTGAGGCAGTCACGTCCAATAAATAATTATTTGTTCTCTTTGACTGTGTTTCATTTGAAATGAACTGATAAAAATGAAATGTCAAGAAGATCTGCAGTAAATCCTCAAGGTTTCAACTCTTGCAGTGATTTTTTTTTTTTTTTTTTTTTGATGTATCGGACTTTCTGTGCTGTATATTGACACAAATATAAGTCAGGTAAAGAACTACTCAGAGAAAAATGAAGGTGTCTAACAGAGGTGAGCTTATGCCCCTGAAAAACAGAGATTGCACAAATCAAACCACATTCCACCTTCTGGCAGATATATCACATCCTGGAAAAGGAAGCCAGAGCCTGTGAGAGAGCGCTGTGGGTAATACTCAGTCTTTTTTGAAGTTTTGTGTGATATCTGGGTCCTGGGAGTCTGCTGACTTATTTTCACCTCTATGACTCAGCTTGGGCAGCTGTTTCCCCGTCAGACATTCTGAAGCAGAATGAAATGTTAGCAGCGGCGTGGCTCGGTCTTCTCTAAATCATTTCCTTCCATTCCGCTGCTCTGCTTTGTTTTTCCCGTCATTACCCTGATTTGTTCCGCCGTGCAGCAACGCCATTTATCCAAGAGAGCCGTGAATGCAACCAGCCAGCTGTTGTCGCTGTAGATACATAATCAGAATGTCACTCAGGTCCAGCTGTTTTAAATTCCACAATCATTGATAGAACATTTTACATCAGATCAGATGTCAAAGCTATTTCAATAAAACCAGCTCGACCTCACTAAAGCAGAAATGTTCAGGTGTTTTATGGTTGCGCATAGGACAGAATAAGACCGTAAAAAACAATGGCTGTAAAAATCCAACACTGGAAGCACAAAAATGTAACAATAAAAAATGCACAGTTAGATTTACAACCAAGGTGTTAGTTTGATTTAAAACTCAGCAATACGGCCAAAACTTTATGGCTGTAATAGTTAAACTGTGTAATGTCATGCATGGCTGTCTTGTGTATTCAGCTGAGGGTTTATTTATTCATTCATTAAATAATTCCTCTGCAGAAATTTTTGCTTTCTGTTTGGCTCATTTCTTCTTGTCTAAGAAAATAAGAAGTCAGACTATTGAGCCCTTTCTCCAGTGACAAATCTGTCCTTCACTTTTGTCGACAGCCGCTATTTATATTATCTGCACCCTGTGTGTTGTGTTACTATGACAACCAACAATAAAACATAGAAATTATCTTGCAGCCTAAAAGCCTTACTGGAAAAATAACTTGCCTGTCCCTGTGCTGCTCATGACTGTTTTTACTGTGTTGCCAGTGTTTTGTGTTGTCGTTGTCCTGTCTAATTACCTGTGTCTTACCTGTGTTTAATTGGCCTCATTTCCACCTCTGGTGTATTCAAACCTGCTTATTTTTCCTTCTGGCCCAGTCTGTCTCTCCTGGAAGCAACCAGTATGTTGCTTTGGTTTTCTTCCTGTGTTTGGATTACACGATGGATTTTGCCGCCTGGACTTTTGACCTGATTCTGTCTGTAATTTTTGAACTTTTATGCCTGCCTGGACCAACTCCTGGTACAAATCTGCCAGAAAAATGTTTGAACTTCCCAAACTGTTAATTATTCTGCATTGGAGTACTGCCTAACTGGTTTTTGGCAGATTGTAATTTTCCTCAAATATCTAAACTCCAAAAGCTAACATTTAGTGATAAAGCAACAGAAAACTTAATTCTCTCCCCAATGCTTTCATTTATTTACAGTGGGTGTGTGTGTGTGTGTGTGACTAAAATATGCTGTTTAAGAGTGCATTTTTTTCTTTTTTTTGTGCAGACAGTAGCAGTCTTTTACAAATGAGAACTGAGAGGATGAAGGATCACCTTTGCCACCACACTGTTGGCACAGGCTCCCGGCTGGCAGGTTTGTTTTTTTTTTTAAATATGCAGCTTTTTCTCCGTTGAAGCACTAACAAATTCTTTCTTGTTTTGTAGATTTGGGTTATTTTTTTAATAAATGCAGGTAAATCTAAAAATCTAAGATATAAAGGAGCTGAGTACTTGTGTAATAAGTAACACATCTTCTCCACTTTGCCAACCTCTCAGCTATATCTTATATAATTTACATCGGTCGATTATTGATGGAAGTTCATTGAGTTTGCAAAAGATTTCACTAGAAAAAGAGTTTCGGGATATTTTGACTGACAATGCTGTCGGAGCACAAAGTCCCATTTTAAGAAGTATTTTGGACCATTTTGAGCTGAGAACTGAATAAATTTTTTACCCTCCTTCATTCTTGGTTATTACCGTCAGACAACTTTTGTCAATTACTTTTGCAGAAATGTGCCATTTAAATTAACAACTGAAAAAATAACGTATGACAACAGCAGTCGGGAAACAACAACTGTTGAAAATAAATTTCGTTACAGTTCACTCTGTAATTTCTATCTTCGACCTGGCAGACTCGATCAATCATGTTCTCATTGTTGTCTAAACAGCCTAAAGAGGAGTTTAAATGGATAAAGAGTGCGTGAAGAAGGACGTGGCTGCAGCCCACTTCCAGTGCAGAAGCTGGCGGTAATTACACGGTGAGTGTAAATGCTTCTGTTTGTACATTAAGGAGCGTGGGGCTGGCAGCTCAGATAAACCCCCGAAAAGTTTCCTGGGTGAGCAGTGCGAGCACGGTTGGGGGGGGCGGATTGTATCAGTAGAGGCAACCTTTCAGACAAAAGCCTGTCTCTGCAAGGACTCCGTGTGATCAAGTTCCATTTTTTTAGTAATGAATAAAACTAAATGCAAGTAAATTCTGCTGCATCCAACTATATGTAATATTAATTTGGAAGAACTTTAAAACAACACCCAAAAGCAAGACAATGTCTGCTGATTTGCAGTGTAAAGCATCAATAACTGGGCTGGGATCAGCCTCTGAGTATTTACAGGGAACAGCTTGTTCAGTCCTGGCAATGAGGCCTCCTTTTGCAGGATCAAGACATTATTTTCATAACAGAATGAGCAACGAGCCTCTGTTACACCTGAAAATAGCCCCTTTCTTCTTTTTCCATGAATCTCTTTAAAATTCTTGTGCAATGAAGCACGTGTATAACTAGAATTTATTCAATCAAACGAAACTATAATATATTAATTTACATTTTCTGATTAAATCCAACCCTTTTTTTTTTTTGGTGAATCTCCATTGGATTATTATCTCATTTCTGCAGCAGAATAATGACTTCTCACTTGGGTCACCGCAGGAGACTTCATATCTCAGTTCTTTTTTTTTTTTACAGCAGGCAAGGTCTGAAATATTGCAGCCTACAAAATCTGCGTGGGAAAAGGACACGAGTAACACTCCCTCCCCTCCACCAATGCTTATCATAAAGTGGTCCACCACCAGCAACCTCTCCATGGGTGCAAATGACCACCAGTACCGGGAGACAGTAGAATGATAAAAGCTGCAGCCTGGTAGAGTCGGCTGTGGTTTAACAGTATGAAGACGTGCTGTTACTTTCAAGAAGCCACATATGTGGGAAAACATTACCAAAGGTGTTTGTGTCTGTAAAAGCTCACATTACAATTGTTGGCTGTTATTGTATTCATTTTGAGCGAGGGAAGTATCCCCCCTCCCAGCATTCTGTTTATCCAGAAACCCTATTTTACTAAAATATAGCTATTATTAGAATGCTGCAAAGCAACACTCACATGCCTCAGAGACACTTCTTTGTGCTGAATCGCAAGGGTGTGGTTACGCTCTGACAACAGTTTTAATCTGTTCTGGGGGCCCTGCTTACCGCCACATTTTAACTTCATTCATGGGAACCTTCAGGCTCTCTGCCACTGTTCAGTCGTGCATATTTGATAATTAAAGTGCAGAGAGCAGTCACTTACCGAGTGTGTTTATGGTTCACCTTTGGGGAATAACCAGCCGTTAATTGAGCATTATTCCCCCCACGCCTAAATTCATTTGCAGTGTAAACACTGAGCTGAGCCTAATGAAAGATGATGTAATCTGCTCACTTTCCACACTTTACTTTATTTCATCTGCATCTGGCTGCCAAGTTCACAGGGGATCTGGTGATGGATCCTATGACCTGTGCAGCAGAGCTATTGGTGTTCAATGTGACATGAGTTGTAATGAAAGAAACAGGTTTCACCAGTTCAGCTCCTGTATTTACCCCACTTTTGTTTTTCGTGGGAGCTTTAACAACTACTCTTGTGTGCAGAGAGTTGTTGTCTCTCCCACGCTGCTCTGCACATGCTGGTTAGATTAAAAAAAAAATAGAAGATAAAAGTTTCAAGCAGCAAATATTAACTATCAGGAATAAACATAAGTACATTTTCCCAACCGGTACGCCATAGAAGTTAATTAGACAAGAGCAACAAAATGATGGCCTGAATATACACAGAAGGAAGAGGAAGAAAAGACAGGTATTTGGGATACGTCAACGTTTTGATCCTCTGCTGTTGCTGTAGCAGGTAAAAGCAGATTGAATCACTGTGACTGTGTGTGATTTAATGATGACATGGTGACTGAATGTCAGCAACAGCCACCTCCACGTATGACCTTTACAACACTGTGTCAATATTTTGGTTGGTTTCCTTCATTAGGAGGGGGGATAGAGGAGTGGAGGGAAATTGGACACATCCTGACTGAGCCCAGCTCCAAACCCATCTCTGTTTGGCAAAAGAAAAAGATTTAATGATGATTCATATTTTTTTGCTTCAGATGGTCTCTGGTAGCCATTTTGTTGGCACCACGTTAAATCAATAAAAATGAGAATTAATCAGATTTATTCCTGAAGAATCATGCTTTAAATCATTATGGCACTTAAGTCTAAACAGATGTAAAATGTGAAAACAGGTATGAAACCATTGCCTGAAACCAAGTTCCTAAAACATACACAGGGATCACAGAAATGAATATTTCTTTTTAATGAGATGGAATCTGATCCATGTCTCTGATGCCGACAGCAGTGGGATTAAAGCGCAGCATCCAGCAGAGATGAAGGTGAAACTGGTGACAAAAAATCCATCCCACAGCCATTAATGCCACCTTGGTTGCACCTGCTCCGGGATTTCTGATTGGACTAGTGGAGCGAGCTGAAAATGACTGTGCTTTGATTGAGCGGGGCGAAACAGGGGAAAGCATCTGCTTATCAGAGAGCTCATTCTGGTTACAGCTGCTCTTCAAATTTGGCAGAGCTGATTATAGGTCATTTTGTCTACGAGCCTGGCTGGATGAGGCACACGTAAATGTGAATCAGCGTCAGCGTTAGAGATGCAGAGAGAGCCGAAGATGCTGAGGCAGCGGCTCTTCTGAAATTCCACTGACATGCATCAAGCAGAAAACTCAGTAGCCTGTGTGAAATCAGCAGCCTTTAAAAAAAGACAGTAACATGGAAAACATCAGTCCTGTGAGAGCATCTCGTGTTGTCTCCTGTTGGTAGTAACTGATCTGTAAGTGTTCAGACTGGAGAATATGGTTGGTGATTGTGCTTGCGTGTGTATTCTCCTAAAAATAGCGATGCATGGACGAAAGACTGTCACACTTGAGAATAGGTGCTCTGAGCTTAGTACACACATCAGTTTGGCCTAAAATGAGGTGTGTGAAGTGGGTAGTTAAGCACCACAGTGAGTGTTTTAATCCCACTTTTTGTCAACAATGCGGTTGTGGGAAGAAGAGCATTAAAATTTGAATTTAAAAAGAAATATGATTGTAACACTGGACTCTTAATGACACCTGTTTTTGTAAAAAAAATAATGTTTTTACAGTCAGATTCTCTCTTTTTCAACAAATCTGTGATTTACAGTGTCTGAACTGGTTGCTGCGGTAACCGGGGCAGACACGCAAATGCAAAAACAAGATCAGATATCAGATATTATGAACGTTAACCGGTTCCAAAATGGAGTGACATCGACTTTTAGAAGGTTGAGCAGAAGGTCAGCGAAATCCTAAAAAGTGCTGCTTTATACAGCATAGCTCGTCAAAAGACAGAATCCGCTGCCAGGATAGCGTGTGGAACTCTGCATGACTGCGTTTTCAGATCTACCTGCAATCTGTGTGCACCCGCAGAGATAATAACCCCCCGGCAGTGTGAAGGAGGAATCCCAAAGGAACAACCTAGGCAGCATGTCAAAGCTTCAGTACCCAGTGGGAATACCTCCTAACGTGTCACACATTTCCTGGGTGTCAAAATCTCACCTCTGGTGTGGACGTGAATTATGACACCACAAAGCATTTAAGGATGACAATCTCTGTATATATAGGCTTACAAGAAGTGCCGTTTACAGAAAGTGCTCCCGCTGTGAGAGTGAACATGTGAAATAGGACTTTTGAGAGAAATCACCACCAAAAAAACAAAGTATTATTTTCTTTTCTGTGTTGTTAGTTATGCAGACTTGTCATGCTCAGCTTTCATCTGCGAGGGTTTGTACAACAACTCTGCCAATGCTGTGAAATGCAAAATACAGCTTCAGCTTCCAGCTTAGAAATTTGATTACAGGCGTGAAGAAGGAGCAGAAATTGATTCACAAGTGCTAAAAAACTAGGGAGCCAAAGCTGCTTTGACTGGACTGAGATGTGAACGTACAAAGACAATAATAACTTAATTTCAGAATATTTCATGACCTCTTTTGGGATTTTTTTAACGCTTAGTTAATGGTAATTTATGTATTTATTTTATTTTACAGAAATTGTGCATTTTCTGTCTTGTTTCCAGCTTTATTTATTACAAATTTTCTTTCTTTGCTTCAGCCGTTAATACACATTTTTACTAACATGCTTTAACTTATAATCCTCTCTTTAGACACTGATTTCGGAGCGCGAGTAACAGCAATGTTTTCATTCACAATCCGCGAGCTGCTTCTGAATCTTGCATCAGGGACGTGTGAAACTCGAGGGTGTTGAACAGGGAAGTGTCATTTTTCTTTTTTAACACTAATCGTGTGTTTCTTTTACTCCAGCACTGGATGCTTGATAAGTGAATTAAGCAATGGGAGGGCATAATTTGTAACACCTTCCAATAAAGTAATGAAATCTTTTTTTTAGGGTATTAATATATATTTAAAGAACATTCCTTCATGCGGTATTATCTGGGTCCTACAACAACCGAGGCTACATCCGGAGATGCAGCTGACATCTGTGAACGCTCCCGCATCATTCTAATCACACCCAGCTGCCTCCTCGTTGTAATTTTCAAGTGACCAGATGTGACTGCAGACTGCAGAGAAGAGCTGTTTTCTCAGGAACAAAAACTCTGCCTGTTCCATCCACGAATGTTCTTCATTGTGAAATATTTAACCAAAACTATGCAACATTTAACATCGAGGCAGGTTGTGTCATCTTTGGCACCGAAGCCAACAAAAGATTTTAGGAAGGGAATCCAAATGAATCTCTGACATCAAAGAAAAGTGAAGAAATCTGATTATTTTTCTCATTTATTCTTGGTATCCATGGTATCTGTATTTGATTCCTCCCACATACCAACATGTGCATCAGTCGGTTTTAGAGCCGGGCGTCTGTCCAATTTGCATTTTCAACAAGTTAGCTGAACCCATTCAAGCAGCGCAAAGCTGCTGTTTAAGGAGCGAGCGAGTAGCTATCGGCAAAGAAAATCTCGGACTCTAATCTCGCAAATAAAAACTGCAGCCATCCATATCCTCATTTTGCACAGCTTTAACCAAAACATAGACAAAGAAAAGGGCACAGACACCAGTGAAGGAACAGAATACGAGTCGCCGGCCCAGATGGAGTACGTGATTCATAAAGGGATGAATGAAACATTTGTCTTCACGCCTGTATTCTGTTACCAGCATTTGTGGTGTTTTTGCGAGAGAATATTAATAATCTGCTGACGTTGTGGCCACCCGAACCATCAATATAAATATGCAAACTTGAGTAAAAACTTGTCACAACATTGCAACGTAGGAAACTAAAAAGGAGACTTCTCCTCGGTAGAAGGACAGGATACTCTGCTCCAAGCTTCCGCACCAATAACTGCGCAGCTGTCTCGTGAGAGGCCACAGGAAGGCTGAGGTCAGAAGCAAGAGGCTTGTGTCAGCGAGCACAGAAATCTCGGGACGGAAGCTCCATAAGTGCCGTCCTATGAAGCTCACATGCTGAAGGTCATTGGAGCTGCATGATTCGGGTTTCTGCAGAACATCACCGCTGACATAAAGGTCACAGATGCAACATGAATACCGCAAGAGTGTGTCTTTAGGAAACAGATGAACCAACATGAAAACTAGCTTACTGGTTATCAGCAAAAAGGTCTATTTTAAATTTAAAACGTAGATTTAATTAAAAGACCAAACTGCATTCCTCCATCTCCTGTCTGTTAACCAGCACACAGTGGGTCTGGACGTGCAGACGTGAGGCGTGAGACAGGGCGCCGGAAGGGCAAACGCTTGCCGGCTTTAGCAGAGACAGGAGGTAGCAGCAGATTGACTGCTGCTGGAAGTGGCTCAGACAGCACAAGAACGCTCCTGTTTGCTCTAGTCTACACTCACAGCAACTGCTGACGGTCCCCGCTCCCTATCTGACATGCTGCGCGATTTCACCTCAGCCTGTGCAATTAGGGCTAGTTGAAGACTGTCGATGAGTGAAACCTGTCAGGGTAAACTTCAGTCCCTGGCTGGCTGTAATTCCAAGCCTGGAAGAGGAACTGAATGTTTCACCTTGGCTCTACAAAAGAAACCTCAAAGCTGTAAAACACGTTAAATTTTAATTTCAGCTAAATTAAAGACTGTCATGTGGGAGCATTTTTAGATTTTCAAGCACTGTGCGTAATGACATTGCTTTGGGGGAAAAAAATTGTGTCTAGAAGACAAGCATGACAAAAAATTTAATCAGAAAACATCTTTTTTTATGATATTTGATATTTCATTAGCAGCACCCTGAGAACTGGGAGTGTGAAGTGTTGTCAATTACCTAAATTTCATCCGACTGCTGTTATCTTTTACTGATATCCAGTGTTCTAACGTCTGATGATGTCACCTGGGTTATGTAAGGGGAGATTCAAAAGAGATGCATCATAAATGAGAGGCGGTTTCAAGACTGACTAGTTAGGGGATCGTTTTCTGCCTTGAGGGAATGATACAAAATAATGCATGGCGACACTCGTGTTTGGAAAAGAGAGCCTGTCAGCTGTGATAACAAATTTAGATTTGGAAAATCACCTTTAAGGAGATGAATGAACGCTGCGGATGACGTGGCCAATGAGATTTCTCCGTTGTCAATGACAAGTTAAAGCTCAGGTCAGAGCAAAAGCAAAACACCCGGCTACACAAAAAACGCCCATGCATGACCTTTGCATGAGGAAAAATGAGCCCTCCCTTCTTTTTGGATGAATCTTCTCCCTAATTTTTGTGTCTTTGTCCCTGCACATGCAGTCTGGCTCCTCCAGCATGGCACATCGCTGCGCTCCTCTGGGCCACGTCCTGACAGCTTGGTCTGGAACATCCACCCCAGCAGCCTGCTGCAGGTGGTTTTGTAGGACTCTGGCAGCTCCCTCTGCTCCTGCTCCTGCTCCTGCTGCTGGGCTGACGTGCTTTTCTGGCCCTGTCTGGACTTCCCTCCGTAATGGCTGGCCTCATGGCGAACACAGCAAACTACACCATACAAACTAGTCCATCCTTTAGGAGGACTGTGAGTCTTAGCCTGCATTTTTATTAAAATATCAAGCGATAAATCAATGTTCAGACACTCCAAAGCTCGTGCTTAACATGGGGTACCTGACAGTGAAATCAATACAGAGCAAGCAGGCAGATGTCTGTGTTCACTTTGAAGGGTACAGGGGGCGGGCACTCCGCTGCCTTTGATGCTGGCAGTTTTAAAAAGCGTGCATTCACCTTCCACCGCTAAGACGGAGGCTAATTACAGAAAGATGCCTCCATTACTTCTTTTACATGGTAATCGTCTGCTACAGGCCCGACCCCGCAGGGAGAGCAGGCACGTGTGCTGGGATTTGCCACCGCTGGTGTCCGTGGGAAGAAGTTGATATTTTGGGACATTTCACATAAATCGGATTAAGACTTAAGTGGCATGTTTGCAGGGTATTTTATGGCTTCTGTTTGATTGGAAAGTAGGAAAGAAAGCCTATATTTACATTCCAACTGATAGAAGAATGGAGACCCTGACATTATTGTAAATATGTGACAATATTATTACCTCTGCCATTGGAGGCAGTATTGTAACAGCAAGTGTTTGTGTGTAACTTTTGACCTTCTCAAAGCTAAGGGCCTTTGAGTTTAAGAGTTGCTAGTCACAATATTTTGGGAATTGAGCTGCTTGTGGAAGTCTTGGCTCTCAGAATGATTTCCTAGTTACAGATATAGTGGGCTGGTGCAGACGAGTCAATGAAGAAGATGCTGTTGTTGTCTGTGTAGGTTTGTGTCGCTGACCCAAATTACATTTGTGTCAGTGCGTGCTCTATACATGTGCCCAGATTAGAAAGAAATAATAATCACAGGAATGTTTCACAGCTGCAGTAGAAACTGGTGAAAGCAGCTCTTAAGTTCCCTCTGTTTATGTACGTGGGAGTGACAGACACGCTGCAAGATACTCAAATTGCAGTGCTTCAGATCTCTGTCCCCGTAGCTTTCCACTTAATTACTGGAGTAGATTAAAATTAGAAGCGTGTGTTGTATGTGTGTGTGTGTGTGTGTGTGTGTGTATGTGTGTGTGAGACTGTCAGAGCTGACAACTGGGCCTGTGGGCAGCATGCGTGGAGTACTCATCTGCTCTGCACCTACCATTTATGATTTACTACATTACACACCTTTTTGTCCCATTCACTGATAGTGATGGCACACGCTGGGAGTCGGAGCATAAGGTTTGCCAGGTGAGAGCACAGGAGCCCCTCCGGGGCTCGGCCGTGCTCGTTCCGTCACAAGTAACACCTCTTGACGTTGCTGCTGGAAGAACGGACATCTCCAGGGAGATGCACCGAGGTCCGGAGGGGTTCATCTGTTTTCTTACGTGCCAAACAAAATGCCAACATGGCTGGCCGAGGTCGTGTTTCTGCACTTTGCTGCGGGGAATTTTAAAGATTTGTGCTTCATACCTAAAAGTGATACTCAGAATGCCGCAGGGTCCAATGTAAATGAAGTTATGTCTGATGGAAGCGCACAGTGGAGAGTCGCTCATTGTGATAATGAACTGTATAATTAAAAAGGTCCTCATGCTCTAGTTGCAGTGAATCATGGTTCTGCACACGCAGGAGCTACCACAGTCCTAAAAAAGTTTATTTTTGGATCGTCATAAAACCTGATTATGCATTAACTTTGTATGCAAATGTGTTTTGTTGAAAACAGCATATTCTACTGACATGGCACACACACATACACCTCCTTTACGGTTTTTGCTTCTTTCCTCTGCTCTAAAAAAAGATACTCTTCTTTAAAGCATGCAACAGCATGCTCATTATTCTAAATACTGGTAAAAAATTCAAGATTCTTCATCTAAAGTTACGAGAAAAATTGTTCAGTAACTCTAAAGTTTTTTTCTTTTATGTGTACTGACCCTTTCCTATTTTTTCAGAATCTGTTATTTCACTAGGAGATAACAAGGTCAAAATTGCACAGGGAAATATAATAAATTCCTTTAATTCATACGCCAGCTCCAACTTTTTCTGTCTTTTATTTCATGTTTTGTGTATTTGAACGACACACCTTGTAAGGACAAGGCACCAGACATCCCACATGTCAAACTTGCATGCGTCTCCAGAGGACAGTCACCGTCCTGTTAGCAAGGAGACAGCTGTCACCCAGGCTCTGAATAAAATATTTTGCTCCAAGCAGAATGTGAGTAAAGACTTTTTTTTTTTTTTTTACTTTGCTTTGGCACAGTTAAATGCAGAGTCCTAGCACTCGCACGGCTGCCATGTGGCTTTAGAACAAGGTATGTTTGTTCTTGACAGCACAAAAATGTAGATCTCTCTGCAGCTAGCTGCCCTTTTCTTTAGGATTTGTGCAGAAACCTGTGTGGAAATAATATCGTTAGAATTAACCATATGGAGTAAGATAATGTTTTTATTTACAACGCAATGATTTTTTTTTCTCCATTTGGACAGTTGTTTGTTTGACAATAGCCACAAAGGTTTCGGTTGCAGACAGGCTGATCTTTCACGATATATAAAAGCATTTTATTACAAAACGATGCGATGCAGTAGCGCGTCCAACTGACGAAGATGTGCCATTTAATTCGAGGTAGAAAAACGTGACCACTGATGGCTGATTTGACACACATGGCCGTAGAGTTCAGCTCGTGCAGACAGGAAAGAAGGACCACATCCTGGTTTCAGGAAAGACGAAGGTAAAACACTGGTGGAGCATGTCTGAAAAAACCTTGAAAGTGCATTTTCACACGGCTGAGTGTCATTTTTAGGTTGTCTGACTGACAGAAAATTGATTTTGAGAGAGACTTCATTGCCTCAACATCACATCTTTGAAGTGACACTACAGAGTCCACGAGTAGCTGTAGAAAACCAGGTCAGCTTGTAGAAAACATCATGAAACCAATGAAGATGGAGTTAAAAACAGTTTCCACGCAATGCTGGACTCGATATGGTGAGCTCATCTATAGTGTGCGATGAAACGCTTGGAAGAAATGTGAAAAATCTAGCTTGATTCACAGATCTAGAGACAGACGTCTATGTAGCGTGGGTTTTTTAAAGATAAAACACCTCAATGAATGAAAATGGCATTCAAGTTTTCCATCTGTTCTCCTTCCCTTTTCACTTTGTACTCATTTTGTAAACATTTGTGAAATATTCAGGGTGCTCCTATTTAGTTTTGTGAGCGGAGCAAATGCCACCGGTGAAATCTTTGACTCTGCAACAAAACACAAATGTGTTTCAAATGGATCTGGAATCTGCTCAGATAAGACACTGTGCAGTAAAATATGTTTTAATTTAATAATATACAGAAAGATTTTTTGTTTTCTGTTTTTTTTTTTTTTTTTTAGGGTACTGTGCGTGGGTTTTTTTGGTGTAGATTTTTTTACTCCATTATCCCACTATCAATCAATCAAGGCAGAACAGGCAAACGAAATTTTGACTTTACGTGTCATCTTAAATAGCCCATCAAATTTACTCCATGATTTATTCCTAAAATAGAATGACTGAGTCACACACACCAGAGTGATTTCGCTGTCTCTGGATTTGCAGATGCACAATTGAGCCGACCAATGAGGACTCCCATTCTGTCAGTTTTTGTCTCGTCTAAGGTTCTGTGTGTGGCCATTCAGCACCAAGCATACACACACGGGGTATCCTCCAACTCGGAATCTGCAATATCCTGGACTAAACCTTGAGGGCTTCGTGGACGCCCACAGCAGATAGCCGGCGGTTGATGTTACGATAGCGACAACGCAGAAGGTCACGATAAGTGGATCGCAGGTCCCGATTGAAGAAGGCATAGATGAAGGGGTTCATCAAGGAGTTAGCATAGCCTAGCCACAACAGCGTGCGCTCCAGCCAGAAGGGCACGCAGCTACACTCCACCCCACAGATGAACGGCCGGGCGGTGGTCAGGATGAAGAACGGCAGCCAGCAGAATCCAAAGACGCCCACGATCACCCCCAGTGTCGTCGCTGCTTTCTGCTCCCGCTTAAAGATGGAGATGTTCCTGCGTTCACGGTTCAGGAGGCGGGACAACGCGGCACACTCTTCTGCCACACCAGCGGGCTTGAGGCCCTGCATTCGCAACGCCTCATTGGCCTCTGTTTCTAAGCGCTCGCGACGGGAAAAGTCGATGAAGCGGTGCTTGGCGCCGCTTTTGCGGGCTGCCCTGAAAATCTTATAGTACATGACCAGCATGACCAGCATAGGAATGTAGAAGGCTACCGCTGTGGAGTAGATGGTGTAGCCAAAATCTTGGCTTATGAGGCACACACCATCTTTGTGGACGTTTTTGGCCCAGCCGCAGAAGGGCGGCAAGGTGATGGAGGCTGACACCAACCACACCCCCAAGATCATCTTCGCCATCAGCTGACCGTTTTGCCGGGCTGGGTAGGTGAGGGGTCGTGTAATGCCCAGATACCTGCAAAGAAAAAAGCAAAAAAATCATCAGGAGGCTGGTGTACGACTGAATTTAAAGCTGATTTAACACAGGGAAAATTAATAAATTTCCCATGTGACAAACATTAATTAATTCTGTTCACTGCTTGAAAAATCAAATGCATGTTGTCTTCTTTTATTGGCAATGACCAGTTTCAAAGAAAAGTCATGTACCGCATCTCTACTTTTGCTTTGGAAAAGTTGTCACGTACTTATGCCGGCATAAATCAAACAGGCAGCTCAATGATATCAAATGGCATCTGGAGGAGTTCCAAAAAATTAACATAAAATGAGTTGCAAAAAGTTCAGATTTGTAAGAAACTGGGAAACTAGCCACAAAATGATAAATTTGTGTCTACATCCATTCTGGTTTAACACCCAGGCGCTTTATGAGCAACAAATGTGTCATTGATAAAAAACTGAAACTTTTACTACTGTTTTTTTTTCTGCTCCCAGCTGTATTTCAGACTTTCACTCCATCTCAATAAAAAGGCAGCATTTGCCATTTCACCTCTTCATCCATCAGTGAAGCCGTAAGCGCCCTGGCCCTCAGTCAGGCTGAGTGGAATCCACTTTATCAGCAGCTTGAATGTTGGGCTTAAATGAGCCAAAACGCAACTACAGCACAAGCCTTTTTATTTATTTTAAGGCTTTTACAAACTTTGCAAAGTACAGTGGCGCTAATCCAGTATAGTCTTTTTAGGACAGGCACTGATGCAACAACTAAAGAACAAAAAATATTTTTTGTCAACACCCTATTGTGACATTATTGTGCCCCTTCCATCAGGAGACCTGGGTGAAGCCAAATATTTGTCTTATTTGTGTTTCAATGTTTTAGCGCTGTTTTGGACTATTTCAGGCACTACTGCATGTGAATATTCTATTTTAGGCCCTTTCTCAGCGTCCTTTGGCCCAGGTTACCTACAGTTGTGGGACGTTACGTAACAACAATAGTCTTTGTGCATCTACCATTCCCTTAAGGCGACTCTTATTACTGGCAGTACTTAAGCTTTACAAGAGCAGGGGGAAACATCCAGGCAAGTGATGTCAAAAAGATACAAGACAGACGCTGGGATGGGTACACCACAGGCTGTGGGAATTCTTTAGAATAAATAATGGAAAGACAGTAAAGAAGCTGTGCTCCCCAAATGCATTATTAAAGCATTACAAAGGTGGCAACGTTGCTTGTTTGTGAGGATGGCGTGTCTGCCTCATCCAGAAATAAATACTCACTGAACTTTTTTTTTTTTTACTTTACTTACTAAATACTTCCTCTAGACATATAGACATATAAACACATTCAGTACTTAAAGTACTTTCACTGAGCAGTAGCTGAGAGTTGAGGTGAGATTTTAGGCACGCTTTAACATAAAGGGGTTAAACATAATGAGCCATAACTGCATACAATAAACATGTGAGTGATGAGAAAATCCAGCTAATGGTGATAATGCACAGCAAAAAGTAGCAAACACTAAATCAGGTTTAAGTCCAATTTTTTTTATGTAACAAAGTTTTAATGTACCTATAAAGAAAACACCGACTACTTTGTCCCACGAATGTAACCCTGGGTCTGCAATTATCTTCCCTGCACGTCCTCCTCTGTACTTCTGAGTGATTCTAATTGGCAGCAGCTGCTGAACTCTGGTTAAATGGCGCTCACTTGATCCACCTGTTCAGACACAAACACTCCAACGAGAAGCTCACAAGAGCTCGGTGTTGAGCTGCGTTTTGATTTGAGGTGTTTTACGATTTCAAAGCTGTTTCGGGTCCCAGACGGGCCAAGTGTTTGTTGACTCAAAGACAATCAGGGAAAAACACACGTTTTCACCTACTGGTTGAGGAAAATTTGCTTAGACTGACTGCTGATCCAGAACAAACGCAAAGAAAAATACATTAAATTTGCTTTAAACATACAGCAGTGACTAAATTTCCTGTGGAGCATGATTCTTTTTCACAGTGCAACTTCAAAAATGCGTTATGTGCCTCCATAACCCTAACTTCTAACAAAAACAGCTGAAGCAGATAATAGTGTGGATATTCAGCCACTACAGTGACACACAAGGTGACAGTGAAGTGTGTCTCTCGTCTCTGGAGGACTTGGTGCAGATACTTAGAGCAGCAGCAGCAGCAGCAGCAGCAGGAGTCATTTGGAACTGGGCAACCATGGACAAATATTGAACCCAAACTCATGGAGAGTTCCATTACCTCTGCGGGGCTACCAGCTAGGGCACAATCAGGTAAAGTATTTTTTGTTTCGAAACTCCAGCTGTCTTTGCAGCAAGCTCCAGTCATCTCCAAAAGCACTTCTCAAACCTTTTATATCCGAGAGCGGATGCACGGTGAAATATTTACCATGCTGAAATAGCTTTGGGCAGAAGAGGGGTGGATTTAGCACAGGTTGAATGTCACAGAGAAGTCTACGAGTCTGTCAATATAGTTTTTGTCGAAAAACGTTGCCATAGAACCGGTCTAAATTTCTTGTCCCTCTGCACCTGAAGGCAGTCAATGATCAGTTCCCTGTTTAAGAAAATAAGGCCTTTTGGACGCGTGTGTGAGTGACGCTTGTCTCCCCCAGAGCTGTACAGCCTTGATTCTCCAGGAGTGCCCTAGTCGTGTCCTCTCGGAACAGTATCATTCAACACCAGCCGACCTGCTCAAAGTTAAAGTTAAAGTTTGTGTTAAATGAGTAAACAGCATCAGTGGGGTTGTTGTGGTCCTGAATCTCATTTTGACTCTTACGTAAATCAACCTGAGTCATCCCTGCGTAGACGTACTTCTTCCCTCACATTTCTTCTTATACCTGCACAACTGCCAGCTAAGGTCAGACTCATGTCAAACAGCCTGCGAATAACTGTCCGTGCTAAGTTTAGAAAGAAAGAACGTGGATGTTTCCACAAAAGATGGAGAAAAGGCTTAGAGGGATGTTTGTAAATCACAGTTATGGCACAGTGAGCAATAAACCAGCATTTGTATCGTTTATGAGTCACAGATTGGCTTGAGTGAGCATCATACACCATTAAATTATTTATTTTTCAGCATGGTTCCAGTGATCTCATTGTGGTCCCTTCTAGCTCTTAAATTTTTTAGCTTCTTTACAATGATGGACAGTCTGTGTTTATGCCGTTTTACAAAGCCGGAGCTGAGCTACTGAGCTGCTCATCTGACCAGCAGAGACTAGAGCGCGGTACGAGTGAGAGCTGATATTTGCACAGCAATTTGAGCTATTTGCAGGATGTGCAGTTTATT